>CM065399.1:28662500-29032500 GCA_033060915.1 Euryodendron excelsum
ATCTTTCGTGTGTAAGTCGTACTCTACACACTAAATCATTTACTATATAGAATGAGAGACACACATGAATAATTATTAAATAAATAACACAATGCAAACATTGTTCACACAAATTTTCATTAAAATGGAATAACTAATTTATTAATAAATACTAAGGCTATTACACAAAGCATGTCTTTTAGTATAAATCTCTAACATTGTTATTGTTGAATTTTTTGTTGAACTATCACAGGAAGCCAATTCAATGTCTATTGCCAAGCTACCAAAGAACGATCCCACCTTAGAGTTATGGGAGACTACTGATCATTGGAAGCTCTTCATAGACAAAGCATCCAACGACAAGGGGGCAGGGTCGGGCATAGTCTTGATCACACCAAATGACATGAAAATTAAACAAGCTATAAAACTAGAGTTTACAGCTTTGAACAACGAGTTAGAATATGAGGCTCTGCTTGTAGGACTCTGCTGATCTATAGAGCTAAATATTGCATAGATAAGCATATATTCAAGCTCATAGTTCGTGGTGAACCAGATTATAAGGGAATATGCGGCGACAAATGACAGGATGGCACAATACTTGGTAAAGGCATAAGAATTGCTGAAGAAGTCCAACAAATACAAGATATGCTAGATCGGCCACGATAACAATGCCCACGTTAATGCTTTGGCAACATTTACAGCAGCCTTGAAGTTTGGATCAAAGAGAATAATCCATATTGAGACCTTGGCTAATCTGGGGCATCTTTCAAAAGGAGGAGCAAATACTAGCCATTGAACAGCTAGGACCATCTTATAGAGATCCAATCGTTGCATACCTCGATAAAGATAAGTTGCTTGTGGACAAGAATGAGGCCAGAAGAATAAAGCATAAGTCCCTGAAGTACTAGCTGTCATCCAGCAAGGAGCTGTACAGGAGATCTTTCAAGGGACCTTACTTATATTGCATTCATCCAGACAAAGTCTAGGGTGTTCTATTTGAAATCCATGAAAGGATATGTGGTAGTCATGTCAACGGGCGATTGCTTGTCGACCGAGCTATTTCACAGGGATATTGATGGCCCTATATGCAAAAAGAAGTAGCCTAGTATGTACTGAAGTGTGAAAAGTACCAGAAGTTCTCACCATTAATCCACCAACTGGTTGAGTACCTCACAACTATTACCAGCGCTTGGCCTTTTGCCTAATAGGGATTGGACATAATCGGCCCTCTGCCTTGAGCTCCGAAAAATAAGAGGTTCCTCATCGTCCAACAGATTACTTCACCAAGTGGGTAAAAGTAAAGCCCTTGTTAACGATCAGGGAAATATATGCAAAGAGATTTGCTTGGAGGAACATAATTAGAAGGTTCAGTATACCACGTGCACTGGTTTCAGACAAGGATACTTAATTCGACGAAAATATGTTTAGAGGATTCTGTGATGAACTTGGGATTAGAAATTATTATTCAACATCAGTCTATCCACAGTGCAACGGATAAGCCGAAATATCCAACAAAACAATGTTGAAAGGAATCAGGAAGAGGCTGAAAAAGGCTAAGGGAAGATGGGTAAAAGAGTTGCCCAGTGTCCTATGGTCTTATAGAACCACTCTAGGGAGATCTACTGGTGAAACCCCCTTCTCAATGGCATATGGGGTTGAAGCAGTTATATCCTTACAGGTCGGACTCCCAACAATCAAATCGATAACATTTAACACCGGGCTTAATGATCAGACCTTGGCAAGAGACCTGGACATCATCGAAGAAAAGAGAGAGGCGGCCTGACTCAAGCTCACTGGATATCACCAACAGCTTAACCGATCCTACAACAAGCGGGTTCAACTAAGAACTTTTGTGCCTATAGACCTAGTACTAAGAAAGGTGTTGTGGGCAACAAAGAATCTAACAGATGGAAAGCTTGGTCTGAACTGGAAAATTCCATACAAAGTTGCATCCCAAGTTGGCATGGGGGCATACCGGCTAAAAATTATTGAAAAAGGGTGCCAGCTACCCCGACCGTGGAATGCGAACAATCTTAAGAAATTTTATCAGTAGAAATTCGACTTCGATGTTTTTCTTTATTCGCACAAGTTGTGCATGATCAATAAACTAATGATTACTCAGTGACTCTGATGTTCAAAACCACGCTAGAAGTAAAGAACTAAAGAAGACAAGAAAAAACCAAGTGTAAAAGCTTGGTCTTATCCAAGTTGGGTAGATCGGCCAATGAAGGCCAAAAAATCAAGTGTAAAAGCTTAGCTCTACCTAAGTTGGGCAAGTCGGCCAATGAAGGCCTTATCAAAAAATCAAGTGTAAAAACTTAGTCCTGTCCAAGTTGGGTAGGTCGACCAATGAAGGCAAAAAATCCAAATGTAAAAACTTGGTCCTGAACAAGTTAGGTAGGTCGGCCAATGAAAGCCTCATCAAAAAATTAAGTGTAAAAATTTGGTCCTGCCCAATTTAGGCAGGTCAACCAATTAAGGCCAAATAACCAAAAAATCAAAGGTTAACAATTTGGTTTTACTAAAATAGAAGAAGTAAGAATATCAAGGCCAGAATCAAGAAAAGTAATAAAATCTAGAGTCATTCAACAGATAAACGAGATTGTAATGGCATAAAAAAATTTCTTTCATTAAAGAACAAAAGGAAGGTACAGATATTTCAACGACAAATAAAAATAGAAAAAGCCTTAAAAACTAAGGTACAACATTTGCAGTGGTTTCTGCAACAAGATCGGCCGACTAGTTAACAGCAGGCTCAGCTAGTGGAACAACAAGTGGCCGACCTTCGGCAGCAACCTTAGTCGTTTGAGTCTTTAACACCTCAGAGACATTAGCCGCCTCTAATGGGATCTCAATGGCTCCTGAAGTTGCGGATAGACCCTCAGAATCACCCTCCACTACTATCTCCAAATAGTTGTGGATGTCTTTCCAAAAAAAATAAGAGTTGTCAACCTTCATCGCTTTCAGTGTCCCTTGCCAACCTTGGACAAAGATGGATTGAGATAGATCAATCATTTACTGTGCAAAATCTTGGGCATTATCAGATACACCATGCTTATAGCTTGCCTCGGCCTCATCCTTAGCCTTGGTAAGATCGACCTTGAGTCCTTTGACCTTGGCCTTTGCCTTGTACAGATCCACTAAGAGCATAACATTTTTTTCTTCCAGCTTAAAAAATTTGGTGCTCTTTTTGTCCAGATCGACGGTGACTTGATTCAGAGAAATATTTTCCTTTTTAACCTCATTTTTTGGCCCAAAGTTCCACCTTCTTCATTTTTATCCACTCCTCATTGAGCTTGGAGTGCTCCTCTATAAGTATTTTGTGCTCATCTCACAATTTAACGTGCTTCTTGAAGAAGGGAATGAAAATGGAGAATTTTACCAAAAAGGAGTCATGAAAGGCCCTTAGGAAGATCGACAAGTCATTGCTTGTTCCCAGCATATCAAGGTTGACTTTCTGAAGAGCACTTTAGACCACACTTATTGCCACTTCAGTCAACTTGATCATTGATTCATGCATTAACATTCGATGGCCACCTATGTTGGGATGAATGACTACAAAGTTGGCATCATTAGTAGCAGTACTAGCACCCGGACTGGGATCTGCTAGCGTGACCCTTGGTCTCTTCACCACTTGCAAATCAGTAGAATCCTCTGCTGTCGATTTCTTCTTCGACGATCTCGTCCCCCTCTTCTGTTTTTCAGGTTCAAGGGAGCTGACCTCCACAATAGCAGGAGGATAGGGTATATCCTTCACAGCACCAGCCTCTGGTTTCCCTGCCTTTTTAAGTTGCTTCGTAGCCTTCTTGATCATTAACTCCTTAGGTTCATCTTGTTAAAGCTATCAAAGTCTAAAGACGAAGGACATACTAGCTTCAATTTCCTCCCAGTCTTGGCTGCAACTCGGTGGTTGGGCACTGTGTATGGAGCACGTTGATGCCAAGTTAGAGGAACTTGACTGCTAAAAAAAAATATCGTGGATCAGATTACCCGAAATTATTGAGAGGATCGTTAGCAGGAATTGTAGGCAACTCGAATGACGCTCAACTCGAAAAGACAACCCTCGAGGGCACTAGGATGACGTCTTCAACAACTCGAGTTCTTGCACCCTCAACTGGCGATAATGCGTTAGCAGGCATATCGACAATAGTCATCTGATCATTAAGAAATACTCGTTCAATTATGATCCCGACTGGAATTTTAGCAAAGTCACCAACTGCACCCTCTTCCTCTAGTTGGAAAATTATGCTTGGAGGAATCCCAAAGGAGGCTGTGAAGGATGAAACCCAGAGTGGGTAGTAAAGCAAAATGTGAGGAGCCCTTGTAATATCGCGAAGCCAACCTTGGCCCCCAGTAGTTCAAAACCTTATGCAAGTCGCTCAAGTTGACTCCCTACGTCGCCTTCTCCGTACCCTTCTTACCAGATTCTGAAAATGCCAAAACAAAGCAGATTAAAAGTGTACAAATCAATACACACAAAAAGTAAGAGGTCGACACAAACCTAATTCTCTAAGGGTTTTACGATATCGTACCGACGACATCTAGTAGATAGGAAGATTGCCAAATTTCTAGGGGCCAGAAACCCAAATTCTAACATTGTCTAAGCCTTTACCTAAAGATGAGAGGCATTTTACTATTTCTCTACTCTTGTCGGTCACCCTAAGGTAAACTTTTCAACTATCACCCCCGACCTTACATAGAGTATAGCTGAAGTCAAGCTTCGCAAGGCTTAAGTTAACACCTAGGATTTAGTTAAGCTCTAGCATCCCCATGACAATCATATAAACATTTGGGTGTACTTGGGATGGAGATACATTATAGTGATGGAGGAATTTTGCTAAAAAAAGGTGTAAGGGAAACCTAACGCCGCCCTCTACGATGGGGTTCACAGGGAAAGGCATCCCTTTTTTGGTCACTTCCATCCTATAGTCGTTGGAGGCAACTAACTCAAGGCCGACTTGGTCAGCAATCCCATACCTAGTCTACGAGCCGTTATTAGGGGACGACCACAAAGGAAGAGGGTAGAAAAAAGAAAGAACAAGGTTAGAGGAACTTATAGTGTTAGGGCAAGACCGTTCTTTCTCTCAACAGAAATCCCAAGCCAAGCAATAATGGTAGGGATGGGCAAGGAGTCCCCTGTTTTATAGAAGACCTTGTTGTTGCTTTGGAAGTCGAGAAACATTAGCCATCATTTCGTATAACCCGAACAGTCACCTCGGCAGTCGATGCGACGCAACCTTTCAGTTACAGGGCTAGTATGAAGCCGCCACGTGGTGCATGAGCTCTTGAAGTGACAAGAGATCAAGGGACAGGTCATAAATACAAATCTCAGCCCTTATTCCCCTTATCATTCTAAATAGGGTGTAAGGGTTGGGGGCAATTGTGGGCCTAATAAAAGCTAAGCCGAAGATAGAGAGAAGACAAGCCCAAGGAGGTCGGCCCAAAGTTAGCGACCGGGCAAGCTGGGCCCATGCTGATCAGATGCTAGGATCCAAAGGGGCTAGCTTAGGGATTTTAATCCAAAAAATATAAGGACTAATAGGTTTGAAATACTGTAAGCAACCTATTTTTGCCCACTCGGCAATCTCCAGCCTGACCAAACTCCATTTCAAAACTCCGTAAGCACATTCAAGCCCATGTCAACTTTCAAACCCCTATCCAATCAGTCAATCACTTCTCGGGCCCATTGGGCCCAATAGAGGCCAAATAACTAAACTTGCCCCTTAGGCCTCCAGGTACGTCTTGAGAAAGTTCATAATCCCTCAAGATGGTAAGTCCGCCCTTCCAAAATGTTACTAAGCACTTAAGCGTACTCTGCACGCCATTCGTTTCAATTTCGATCCCATTCCGACAAACTCTGGTCAAAATGACTATTTTGCCCCTGAACGCCCTAGCACCAGACAAACCCCACCGAATGGTAAAAGACTCTCCTGAAAGCATCCTTGAACGACCCGACATTCTTAACACGACATCCCGATCCATTTTTGACAATTTTTAGCTTAAATCAACCAAAATGACTATGTTGCCCTTGGCGACCCGAACGCACCCTAAAACAACACTGGTCTTAGGTTACTGAACAACAGATCTCATTGTGCACCCCTATTTAACCTAAGGAAGACCTCACGATGCTAAACACTCACAGCTCGATAAAAGTTCCCTGAAGCGTCTCGCAGACGCTCCGCCTAAATTGTCCTTTCTCCTCGATTCCCTGGTTATAACGTAACGTCAAATGACTTGAGAAATGCGTAAACCAGGGAATTTTCGAAAGTTCGTTCATAAATCTTTCTATCGGTATGGCTCGATCGAAGAGATCGCTACCTGAAGCCCTTCATCGTACGACACAAAAACTGCAACTTCCGGTAACCCCTGGAGTGTCTCACAGATACTCTGCCAAGGTTGACTTTTTCTTCGATTCCCTGATTGCAACGCAATGTCAAATGACTTGAGAAATGCGTAAATCTGGAAATTCTCAAAAGTATTTTCAGAGTACTTTCCATCAATACGGTCCGATCGAAAAGATCGCTTCCCGAAGGCCTCGATCACACGACACAAAAACAGCTACTTTCGAACATCCTCGGAGCGTATCACAAACGCTCCGCAAAGATGTCCTTTTATGCACGATTCCCGAGATGATATCCTGCACTTCCGAAGACAATTCAAACTTTTTGAAAACATGAAAGTTCACAAGAAACCCTAGGAGAACATCGTGGGTGCAACTGATTCCCTCGAAACCTTCTCGGTTGGCTCAATTATCGAGGTAAAGTTTAAACGAACCTTCCCAGTGGTGGAGCATATGCTACATGCGCCCAGATTTTGATTAGACGGACCAAATTTCGATCAATAGTCGAGATTGAGTCAGCACAAAGGGTGCCACGTGGCGTTTTGCCAGTGGAATATTATAGGCGCATGTAGTACATGCGCCTGTGTAAAGTTTACATAGGCGCATGCCTTACATGCGCCAGTGTCCGAAAGTTTTGCCTATAAATAGAGGCCTCCCCCTTTGTATATTGTAGGTCCAAAATTGATGCAAAACTCTGCTAAAACTGCCCCAGAACCTCGAATTTCCATACACATTCCACTCCTCCAACACTTAGGCCAGATTCCACCTCCCTTAAGCCTATACATTTCATCTACATAGCCTTATACACCATTAAACACTCCCTTCCAGTCCTTCAAGCCTTCTTGAAGCCCTTCAAGCTCCAATCAAGACATCCATTGAAGACTATAAGTGTGTTGAAGGTGAAAAGTGGTATCCCTTTTTCATTTTTGTCTTCCCCCACTCTTCTCTTCCCCCTCCTAGACTATTTAGGCTATTCTCAATTTTAATCCCCATCTTCAACCCTCTTTTCTTGCATGTTTGAGCCAAAGAGGGCTTCTAGATCATGCCTAGAGGAAAGCAAGTCTAGAGGAAAGCAAGTGAGAGCCACCGTGTAGGGGGACTTCTCACTAGCCTACTTTAAGATGGTATAGCCTAATAGCCCTTGTTTATGTGGTGTAGCCTAAAAGCCTTGTATGTGATCATGACCCCTTGCATATTACTACTTTAATCATGTCTTGTATGCTTAGTTTCATTTTTATACTTATCACCATGTTCTACAATACTTACATTATTCTTAGCTCCATGTCATTTCCAAGCTTTATATTTCTTTCAAAAATTGTTCCAAGAGTTGGTTCCTTGAAGTTTAGGATGAGACTTTAGAAATCATGCCTTAGAAGATCCCTTACTAACCCCTTAACTCTCATTTTGGCATCATGGCATTTTAACTTGCATAAGGATTGTTTTCTAGCCCTCTAATTTTCAAAATTTTTATTCTTTTAAGTATAGTGGTTGGAATGACCCCATGGAACCCTCTTTTGAGTGGTCTCCCTTTTATTTGGCCATAAGAACCCTCTCTTGATGGAATGGTTTTCTTGGAAAATGGTTTTCAAAGTCCTTTACAAAGATGATTTAAAAATGCATTCCTTCCATTTTTGCATTAAAAATGGTGCTTAAAAAAGTTGACATCATGTTGATTTTTGACCCCTTATACTCTTGTCAAGATAATGGTTATAATGACCATAAGGAAACCTTCTTTAGAATGGTCTCCAAACACCAACCATGTAAACCATATTCTTGGTTAGAGTCAAAATTTTCATGGAAATGATCTTCAAAAAGATTGTTTACCAAAGTCCATTGCATAACAGGTTTTGTTTTTCAAAACTCTTCCCAAAAGTGCATCAAACAACATTTCAAAATCATCTTTCAATCCAACCCTAGGTTAACTTGACCCTAGTTGTCCAACCCTAGGTTAACTTGACCCTAGTTGTCCAATCTTAGGTTAACTTGACCCTAGTTATCCAATCCTAGGTTAACTTGACTCTAGTTATCCAACCCTAGGTTAACTTGAGCCTAGTTCACTCGCCTTAGGTTAACTTAATCTTAGTTAGTTAACCTTAAGTCATCTTAACCTTAGGTTACCCCTACTCTAGTTAGTTAACCCTAGTCCAACTTAACTTTAGGTCATCCGCAATCAGAGGCTAACCCAATCTAGGTTAGTATGCTTCAAGGTTCCAACTCATGAACCCTTTTTGAATGATCCTCCAATTTTAAACTACACTCATTACCCACTTTTTCCAAAACCTTCAATCCCCTTGAGATTTCAAAGACCAACTCTAAGATGTTTCCTAAAATATTTTCAAAAGATCGCAAACCTAAGGCATCCCTAGCCCTCTAATGGTTAGGGACCCCAAAGGAAGGTGACATATCAAAAACAACCTCTAAGGTTGTCCATATTAGGATTCCAAACCTTTAGCCATTTTCAAAAACCACTTTCAAAAACTAATTCATCAAAACATTCTAAAATCATGCCTCTAAGGTTTTCAAAACAAGACTTTAAAAACACTTTCAAGTTCTCTTGAGTCATGCCAAGGCATTTTTCCAAAACTCCCTTAAGTTTATCCAAAAACATTTTCAAAACACTCCACTATCTAATTTCAAGTCAAAACTTCCAAGACCACAAAGTGTTTTCAACTTCTAAAGACCTCCAAGTGTCTTAAACTTTTCCAAAGACCTCAAAGTGTCTTAAACTTTTTCAAAGACCCCAAAGTGCCTTTAAATCTTCCAGAGGCCTTAATGCGCCTATTTTCCATCGGGCTCTTGCCCGAACTACGATTGACCTGATTCTCGCCAAATGAGATACGTAGGCGACCTAAAATGGTGCGGTCATAACTTCTATTTTAACTCCAACCCCCTTTTCGAAATCTTTCAATCAATTCAAAGTTCTCATTTTCAAACTTCTTCTAAAACTTACATCATGCATCATTCATCCAAAAGATAATGACTAAACCCCGTTTTCAAAATTTTAAAATGGATGTTAAGTGGACAATGGTAACCGGTTATTTTAATGAGTGAACAAATGGTGATTAGACATGTAGCTACCGAATGGGCGGGGTAGGGTGATGATCTTAGGATATCTTCCCTACACGTAACCAACCCCCAAATCATATATTTCTATTTTTGAAGGACCAAATAGAGTTATTTTTCAAAAGGGCTTAAATCTTTCCAAAGGTTGCCAAACAACCTATTTTCTTAAATAACCCTCTCTTGAGGGAGTTTTCAAAGTCTTTTTCAAAAATCCTAAGCTTAATCTTCGGATTAGCACTTAGTTTTAGGTGCTCTAACTCACTTTAATCAAGTTAGGTGGCGACTCATATTTTTCTACGAAGCCATTAATCAAACCAATCTTCAATTCAAACCTAGTCGCACTTATCCTTTTAAGAGAATGAATTCTAGTGACAGAGTTCCGTGTTTTTGGTCTCCGAGCCAAAAGGACCTTGGACACCCAAAAATCGGGACGCGACAAATACAAATCATATCCCTAAGTGAACTAGAATAAATAAATGATAAATTCAATATATTAAACCGATTAAGAAATGGAGATTCCTAGAAGAAAGTGATTCTAACTCCTAAAGGGAACATGACATTTCGAAATCTATAAATACCTCATGCACTAAAAGGTACGGTACGTTCACTTGAATTCTAACTATCAAAATTTTATTCAATTCATTATGGTTAAGCTTGCTAACTTAATTATTAGAGTGTTTTCGGCTCAAAAAGAGTCAATGCATTTTCATTGTCTTCTTCTTTTGTAGATAGTTTGTACTCATCAATTTGATTAGTTCATTTTATCATGCCTTTTTAAAAATTTTACTTACACAAATTTATAAATAACAATGAGTGAATGTCTAAAAGTAATGAGGAAACATGTGGCATGATAAAGATAGTGGAGATTAATTACCCCAATAATATATTTTCTTGCTTTCGACTGCTTCGATACAACGTAATGCAGCTTTTAATGCTGTATTAGTTAGCATTTGACCTTAAACTTACTCTTTCAGACCACCCTGTAAAAGTCTATATTTTGACATGTGTGGTGACGCTTGACACAAATAACTATAAAATACTGAGGGGTAATATTTCTTGGCAGATATGTATAATAGCCCACATGCATACTTATTTTTAGGCTTCGGCCTCATATTATACCCAAGAAAAAAAAAAAACAGTTGTAGGAAAAAGAAAATCTTGCATCGTACTTTACTCAAATTAATCAACAAGATTAATAAATACAATAGGCTTTACAGAATACAAGACAATACAATACCTATTTGGGGGAAAGTAACATAATATAATACAAATTGACCAATCTCTAAACCATCAACTTTGCGCTCAAGTAATAGAAGCAAAGATTAGGGAAGAGAGGGAGAGAGCTCAAAATAAAGAGAAATATTTTGGTGGGGCTCTTAGATCTTGTAGAGAGAGAGAGCTTAAAATAAAGAGAATCTTTGGTGGGGCTCATAGATCATGTGAGAAATACTTTTGGTCCCCTATCTTGAAATTTGTTAACCAATGCAAAGGATTTTTCCAATGTCCTTTTGGAATTTTGCTTGGACATATCACATAGTCCATCACAAAGTTCCTCTCTCTCTCTTGAAAGCGTTCTCCTTGAGACGTGAGTAGAAAGACTAGTCTAGGTGTTGTGAGGTTTCTATCTCTATATTCCCAAACTAGACAGAAACTCCCAATGCAGATTAGGACAATCCTTATATGTGGTTTGATGACCTTCTTGTAATTAATTGATATACAATTGAATTTTGAAATTCGAATAAAAAAAAAAAGGTTAAAAACAGAGCAAAAGAGTAAGCAATAATATTAGTGATCAGTGATCCACAAGTTACTCCAAATTCTTCCATTTTCTCTTTAAACTGGTGCCAGTGGCATCTTACAATCCACAAAAGAAAAATTGAAAAAAAAGATCAACTCTATCACTCAACATATTGAGAAATATGGACTTGATTCAAATCTAAAACGTAATATTATCTATACAAATTGACCATTCTTAAATTCAAATTCGTGTCTCATGCTTGACAAGTGGAGATTTTTTTTAATCGAATGGCCATAAGAAGATACCAAATTATAAATTATAAGTGCTGAGTTCATTTGGATCAATTTATTTACCAATTTATTGAACCTAACTCTTTGAGTTTCCACTAATTTTTTTCAACCAAAATCTAAATTTTTACCTTTTTTTATAGAAATAATTTCTTTGTTGGTTACCAAAAACTTCTGCCTAGGGGAATAATTTCTTCCTATCCATTCTACCAAAAGCAAAAGGATAATGCTATACTACCATAATTTTGTATAAAATGATGTGATTAAATAATATCATTTTACTTTAAAATAAAATATTTATTATTGTATAAATATTTGAATTATAAAAAACATTGCATAAATATTTGAATTTTTTTTAAAAGAATAGTATTTTTTCAAAAGAAAATAAAAAATTCAGTGTTTAAACAAGTACAACTTGTAAAGGTTCTGCTACCATTTCACAATTGTCTCCCAAACCTCACAAAAAATCTTATGATAAATGAATGTAAAACACTTATCTTTGCAAAATACAAAAGACCATTGTCCTATATTTCTTGTTTTTGCCCTTATTGGCTTGTTCCCCCTGCTTTGAAAGTCACTCCCCATTGCATGTGTTTTCTTGAAACAAGGGCTTTTTTGTACAGAGAGAATCGCCCCACAAGCACAATAGTACATACATATACACCAAACCTATATAAAAACAGCAGAATCCCAATCCTTTCCATTTCCTTCTCATCAGATCAGAGTCATCAGACCCCTGTGGATTATGGACTGTTTGCTGTTGTTTTCTCTCTGTAGGGTTTTCATTTCTTTTTGAATTTTTTTTGCTTTTAATGCTCTGTCCTTATAAGATCTTCTACACTCGCAAAAGTACAATTCTTTTTTTTTTCATAGTCCCCACAACCCCACAAAGGATTGCTTGATCTATGATCAATGCAAAAGCAAAAAAGTCTCAACCTTTTGCTTCTTAGGGATGGTTTTTAGGGGTTCTTTATACCGAATCAAAATTTTCTCTCTTTGATCATTTCTTGTTGAAGAGTTTAATAGAATCTTGTGAACTTTCCTAGAAAATCCCTCCCTTGGAAAATCTATATGGCTATCATCATCTTTAGAGCATAATTCCCTTAAAACCCAAGGCTTTTGGGTTGTTTTGCTTGTAGGGCTTGTTGATAGTTTGTCAATTCTCATCGATTATATGCAAAAACCCATATGTATCCACCTCGATGATGAATCTACGGAGTACCCATTTGGCGATTTTCCACCAAGAATTGCATTTCTTTGAAGGTTCGGTTCATGAACTCTGTTTCTCATAGGAGTTTTTACAAACATATGGTATGCATTTCAATTTGATTCATTAGGCTGTTCATATTGTGTGGAAACATGGGTTGCGTTCATGGAAAGTGTTGTATCCGATACCCAAAATCCTCAGATGGTGATAACAGGGAATTGCAAGAATTGGGTGTATATACTGGCCATAGGTCATTAGATTTTGTTCTTGTTCCTTCCCACAACTTCCGGTTGGAGTATTCGGTCCTCACGCAGCGGGGGCACTACCCAGAAACACCTGACAAAGAAAATCAAGACAGTTTCTGTATCAAAACACACATTCAAGGTAACCCAAATGTCCATTTCTTTGGTGTATTTGACGGGCACGGCCAATTTGGTACTCAATGTTCGAATTTCGTTAAGAATAGGTTAGTTGAAATTCTATCTGGTGATCCTACACTGTTAGATGATCCTGTAAAAGCTTATAATTCTGCATTTTTGGCTACAAATGAGGAACTGCATAATAGCGACATAGACGATGCTTTGAGTGGTACAACGGCTATTACTGTTCTTGTTATTGGGGATACACTTTATGTGGCGAATGTGGGTGATTCGAGAGCTGTGATTTCCGTTAAGGATGGGAATCGAATTGTTGCTCAAGATTTGTCTCATGATCAGACACCTTTTCGGAAAGATGAATGTGAGAGGGTGAAGCTTTGTGGGGCCAGGGTTTTGAGTGTTGATCAAGTGGAAGGGCTTAAGGATCCAGGAATTCAAACATGGGGTGATGAAGAGACTGAAGGTGGTGACCCACCGAGGTTGTGGGTTCAAAATGGGATGTACCCTGGGACTGCATTTACGCGGAGCGTAGGGGACAGCACAGCAGAGAAGATTGGTGTGGTTGCAGTTCCAGAGGTTTCAACGATTCAGCTTACTGCTAATCATCCATTCTTTGTAGTTGCAAGTGATGGAATATTTGAGTTCCTTTCGAGCCAAACTGTTGTGGAAATGGTATGTAATGATCCTTGACAGCATTCATAACAGACTAGGAACCACTTTCATCCTCATCTATTGTTCTTTCATTATATTTAGTTGTTATATATTGTAAGCGACCACCTTTATTGATCATGTATCACTTCCCAAAATTTTCTGTTCACATCGATCTTTTATAGCTGTTGAATTTGATAAGTTTGTCAATATGGTAAGACCCATGGCGACTTGCTGCTTTTAATAGTGTGCCTTTAGATGGTTGCATTTCTTTAGAAGCTTATCTCCTTGTCATTGTTGATCTTTAAGAGTGGTATTTGCAATATGAATGGAAAAGCTCGTCAGGTTCAATCCTGATTAATTTGATGATTTTGAAAGTTCTTGATATGTGACGCTTAAACAACTTACTTGTTTTAGTAGTTTATTTTGCCATGGTGAAACATTAGGAAGGTTTTATAGCATGTGGAAATGAGTTGACTGATTTGGCAATTTTACTTGATTTAGTACTAATTTCATTGTTGCCAGGCATTGGATTATCCATTTGTCTTTTAGGTGATGTTTTTAATTTATTGGATTATTACTAATCAAACAAGAAAGTAAGTTTTTTGCTAGGTTAGACTACTATGGGAAAGGCAAAAGTCAACATGGTAGAGCCAAGAGTAATAAGGCACAATCCAAGAAAGTACAAAGTTTGCTGGCATGGAATTGTAGAAGTAAACTCTGTGTTTGAATTTGTTGTTGATGATATTTATTTGTGTCTACATGTGATCATGTTTGTGAGTTTTAGAGCACTATAAAGAAATATCAGCAGCTAATTGCTAGGCAAAAAGAAGAAAAGAAAAACTTGAGTTTATCAGTGCACTTGTGTGAAAGAAACTATGACTATGTAAAATTGCAATGAAATTGTCTCATTCTTTTGTATTTATTAATTTAATTTCTTGGGTACCATTTAAAAAATATTTTATTTCTCAAGTTGAGGGAGGGGGAACTTGGAAAGTGGTTCTTACGTGCTTGAGAAAGTGTTCAACATTAAGACTTCATTGCACAAGCATGAACCCTTCTTGTAGACTTTAGGAAAAATACCATTATGCTGGAAATCCTAATTGTAATGTTCAGAGTTCAGACTATGAGCAAAATACCATTATGCTGGAAATCCTAATTACAATGTTCAGAGTCCAGACTATGAAATCGATGAAATGCTTACTTTATATAAGGGGGCACACTCGGCATTGATGTCTTTTTTGATTCTCCTCTCCCAACAAACTACTTATAGCGACCTTAGGTTGCCAGCTGCGGCCAACATCCCTTGGTTGCCCTGTGATATTAACAGTAACACTGTGTGTTACATGGACCTAAAACTGCATGAAGTATATGAGCCAAATGAAACGATATGGGCTGGGGTATGGATGTGTGCTGGAGATAGCTACAATTTGATAGACCCAACTAGCATGCCCCCTAAGGAGAGAGAGGATTCCTTTTCCCATTCACTAGAAAATCCCAATGATGCTTGCCCAATTTGGTCTTATGTCACAAGAATATTTCAATGGGCGCTCAACAGCCTGTAGATATAAAAATAGTTTCGTGCTGTTTCAATAGCTTAAAGTGTAATAATTCATCTGTTAGGGTGTTCTTTACAACAAAAATGTTGTTGCTCTTGGACTGTTTTCAGTTTTTAATTCCCAGATTTCCTGGTTTTGGTTCTTTACATCAAGATAATGGCAATGCCTTGACTTTTTATTGGGGATTAGTATCCTATGCCTGGCATTATTTCTCTAGCCTACGTAGTGTGGCCCTCTCTCTCTCTCTCTCTCTCTCTCTCTCTCTCTCTCTCTCTCTCTCTATGCATGTGTAGATGTTTTTAGACGATGAAACGGCATGTTGTTGAATAAACATTTTGAAAATTTCATCACCCTGTCTTGACAGTTCATCTATGTACTGAACATTGTCAAGCAGTAAAGGTTTTTCCTTTTCAGCTCTCTTTTCCTTTTTTTCTTTGACAAGTAATTTGCCTTTGCAGCTCTTTGTAGAGCAGTTGTTACCCTTTCTGTATCTTATCTGAAGAATTTATACATTAGATAATGTGAATCAATCAAATAGTTTAGGCTTCCATTGTAATCAATCAAATGACGTACTCTAAAAGACATGTTGATGCTTTAAATGCCTTAATGGGACTTTTGACAATCAAGGAAGCAACAATAATGGATGAGAAAGGATGATACTAATTGAAGTTTTACACATTTTTTGACGTCCTGCCTTCTTACTTAAGCCCTCCGACAAATTGTTTTACGAGCGTTCTGGGCCTATTAGATACAACCATATCAGGTTAACATCATGTGCCGCCCCAGGATGTAGAAAATGAGTATTTTATGGAACTAGCGTATTTTTGTAATATTGTTTTTCGCACTAAATTTTTGCATCAATAGATGGAATTTGTTATGCTTCTTAAACCATGACTAAAATGCTGTCTGTTTCACAGATCAGTTGATGCCCTAAACTTGTGTTCCTTTTTCTTGGTAGAGTTTTGATCTATGGGTTGATGTCTTAAATATTCATTGGTGACTTCTTTTTTGTACCCTTAGTTGCACTGTTCACTCAATGTTCCTGATTTTTGTTTCACAGATCGGATGATTTCTGCTTTTTTTTTTTTTTTTTTTTGTATTTGTAGGCCACAAGACATACAGATCCTCGAGATGCATGTTCTTTTATTGCTGGACAATCATCCAAACTATGGTTGGAGAACGAAAATCGAACAGATGATATAACAATCATCATCGTACACATTAAAGCATTGTCTAATGTATGAATCACGTAATTACTCCTTTGCTTCTTAATCTTCATTTTCTTATTCTTCACTGAACTCACTCTGCATTAGTGACTACGCATGAAAATTGTGATATATGTGGTTATCAAATTCGGTGCTACTTGAGAGATCTATGCTACAGACCGCTGCTGATTGGTTGGTTACTATTGGTTTGGGATATTTCTTGTGTTCTTATCCCAAAAAGGATGCCTTTGCTTCTTTTTTTTTTCCCATTTAATATCCCGAGCAAAGAAAAGGGGGAAGAGTACATTCATTTTTCGAAAAAAATAGTCTTCCATACAGCAACAGTTCGCAATCCAATATAGTTTTTTTCCTTGTCTGGTAGAAATATTTCCAATAACAAAGCAAAACTATAAGTTATAAAGTTTCCCATATATTCCTGCCACATTTTTTCATTTGCCCATGTGACTTGCAGAAATTTAAAACTACCTGTTAGATCCATTAGTTAGTCTGTAAATGGCTAATATACCTTCCTACTGTAATAGTCAGGTACCAACGCCGTCAACATAAGCAGTGGAATTAACATCCAGCCAGCTGCACGGAAGATGGGAAAAGGAACTCCCGATACATTTGTTTCCCCTTCCGCGTCAGAAGTTATCCATCTGGTGAGAAGTGATTTCTCTGATCTGCATCCTTGTCAGCATATTATATCAACTGATAGAAGCCCAGCAATAGTTGTCCCATCTCCAACACTTGACAGGCCTTCGGTATTATGACTTTCTCATGCTCTGTTTTCCATGTACTATCCCTTGTTTATTGTAACTGAGAATTTTTTTTTTCTCCTCTCATTGCAGTGATTGAGCTAACGAAAGGCGTTTAGGAAGTTTCTTTCGTTGTCCTATTCATTTTCCTTGAAATGGTAATTACCTGCATTTCTGATTTTACATTTGTTTTTCAAGAGAATCACTAAATGAGCCTGTCTACAGAGCAATGCAATTTTTTAACATTTTGTATTCTTAATTTTACTTGGATTCTGAAAGAGAATCACTGCAAAATCTAGACTCTAGAGAGGAATATAAGTTTTTCATTTTCATCTACAATATGGTTTTGACTTATAGAAAACTTCAAGAAGAGAAGGAAAGGAAAAAGGCAGTAAAATTATGTGTCTCTATTGTTGCGAATAAACTTTCTGACCACATAAATGCATGTATGTCAGGGAACTGTTGATCAAAAGTTGGTGCATGCTGTTGGCATAGATGCCATGTGGTCAGCCTGTACGAGATCTACTTATTCATTGATCTCCATGCATCCATGTCGTGGTAATCTCACTTGCTAGTAACACTGACCATTTAATGTACAAAATGGCGCAAGTCTTGGAGAAGACCGATGAATCCGTGCAGCCATCCAACCACTCACATCTGCTAATCCAAACTTGAATAAGAGGGTGTTTTAGAAGATGTTACAGAAGGGTCGGGAGATCTTGGGAGGAAGCTTGGTGTCATAGATTAATATGCCAGAGATGTCACTGAAAAGGAAGGTGAAGATTTTTTCATTACATTGAAAGTAGGAGCAGAACAGATTTTAGAAGATTAGATGTAATAACTCTACCATCTATGCTTTGAAATGTCAGATCTCCACACAGCCTTTTCATGTTTCTCTCACTGATTACACTGACCATACTGCATGTGCATATATATCCCTGGAGATGTGAGTTATTTCTCTTTTTTTTATCGGTAATGTTAAGTGGCAATTGTTTGTATGATGTTGAAAAGTACGGGGTTGTTACCATAGAAATTCACTTTCATTTTCTTGTTCTTGATACCTCATGAAGTAACAAAAACTTCTTGAAGAATCTGGGTGAACCATATGCCTTTTCCCTTTGTTGTGCAATTGGGAGTTTCTCGAGTTAATCGAATGCTCGAACATAGATCTTGTTCCTTGTTGATTAGCAGGTGATTGGGTGGTGCTTCTTCATGGCAGCCATCTGATTGTAACCTGGGATTATTCCAATCTTGTGAAACTTTCGTAGAAAATCCTTTTCTTGGAAGACCCGGATGACCATCATTGTCAGTCGAGTATAATTCTTTTCAAAGACGGGGCTTTTGGGTTGTTTTGCTTCTAGGGTTTGGTAAGCATTATAAAATTCTCGTGGTTCTCTGCAAACTATCTCTCTCTCTCTCTCTCTCTCTCTCTCTTTCATATTAAAGTAAGACGGATAGGGCATATTTGACTAGGAAGCAAGCAAAGCTAGTCCCCTATGAAGTACCCATTTGGCCATTTTCGACAACAACTGCATTTTTGGGAAAGTTGGGTTCGGTTCATACCCTCTGTTTCTCTCTGGAGTTTTTACAAACATTTGGCGTGCGTTTCAATCTGATTTGTTAGGCTCTTGATATCGTGTAAAAACATGGATTGTTTTCGCGGGAAGTGTTGTAGCCGATACACAAAATCTTCAGGTGTTGACAAAAATGGGGACTTTCAGAAATTGGGTACATACACTGGCCAGGGAAGACATATACTTGCAAATAGGTCGTTAGATTCTGTTCTTGTTCCTGCCCACCGCTTCCGGTTGGAGTACTCCACCCTCACGCAACGAGGGTTCTACCCAGAAAGACCTGATAAACAAAATCAAGACAGTTTCTGTATCAAAACACATATACAAGATAACCCAAATGTCCATTTCTTTGGTGTATTTGACGGGCACGGCAAATTTGGTAGGGAGTGTTCGAATTTCGCCAAGGACAGGTTAGCTGAAATTCTATCTGCTAATCCTGCATTGTTAGATGATCCTGTAAAAGCTTATAATTCCGCATGTTTGGCAACAAATGAGGAACTACATCACAGCAAAATAGATGATACGATGAGCGGAACAACGGCCATTACTGTTCTTGTTATTGGGGATAAACTTTATGTGGCTAATGTGGGTGATTCAAGAGCTGTGATTGCTACTAAGGATGGGAACCGGATTGTTGCTAAAGATATGTCTAGTGATCAGACGCCTTTTCGGGAAGATGAATGTGAGAGGGTGAAGCTTTCCGGGGCCATAGTTTTGAGCATTGATCAAGTGATTGGGCTTAAGGATCCAGGAATTCAGACGTGGGGCGATGAAATGGATGAAGGTGTTGATCCTCCAAGGCTGTGGTTTCCAGATGGGGAGTACAACGAGCCTGGGGCAGCATTTACGCGGAGTATAGGGGACAGCGATGCAGAGGAGATTGGTGTGTTTGCAGTTCCAGAGGTTTCAAAGTTTCAGCTTAAACGTGATCATCCATTCTTTGTAGTTGCAAGTGATGGAGTTTTCGAGTTCCTCTCGAGCCAAACTGTTGTGGAAATGGTATGTGACAACCCTCCGACACTAACAGCAATCAAAATTTGTGTCTATATATGATGATGTTTGTAGGGCAATAGAGCACTATAAAGAAATATGTGAAACTAAAATTACATATCAAGAAGAAGAAAAGGAAAACTCTGAGTTTACCATGGCATGTGTAAAAGAAACTTTGCCTCTGTAAATTGCCATCAAATTGTTTGATTGCTTTCAAATATTTTATTTCCGTGTTGAACATTAGATATCATCCCTGTACAAGCATAGAACCCTACTGGTGAAGTTTAAGCAGAATAAAATTATAGTAGAAATCTTAACTGCAATATTCAGAACTGTGTTACCAGAAAACGATAATACCCTAGCCATTTACAACTTTGAAATAACGTTACGAAACATGATACACTTTCTTTTCCAAACGAGAAATTTGGTGTTCACTAGAAATACCTACAATTCGATACGAACCCATCTAGCATGCCCCGTAAGGAGAGGGAGAGAGAGGATTATCACTGGAAAATCCTAATGATACTTGCAAAACATTTTACTAGAATATCTCAATGGGGTGCTCAACAGCCTGCCCATATGAAAATTGTTTCATGTTGCTTCCAGAGATTCAAATGCTATAGTTCATCTATTAGGATCTTTTCTCTTACAACGGAAGTGTTGTTTTTCTCAAACTGTTTTCACCCTTTAAATCCTAAACTTCTTGATCACAGTTCATCATATCAAATAATGGCAATGCCATGATTTTGTATTGGGGATTTGTATCCTATGTCTGACATCATTTCTCTAGACAATTTATCATTCGAGTTGATCTCAAACGAGCTTCAATCGAGCGGATCACGAGTAAAACTCAAGTAACTTGTAATGTATGTAGTTAAGCTTATCAAGCCAAGCTCAGAAAATTGATGAGGTTTAAAATGTGTTGAGATTGAGTATCTTGGATCCTTTTACAACTATAGGGACTCATTTTTTTGTACTTTTAGTAGCACTGTTGCCTCAATTTTCTGATGTCTGTTCTTCTTTTTCATGTTCTTTCTTTCCTTCTGCCTACGGTAGGCCACTAGGTATACAGATCCTCGAGATGCATGTTCTGCCATTGCTGGAGAATCATACAAACTATGGTTGGAGAAGGAAGGTCGGACGGATGATATAACAATCATTATTGTGCAGATTAAGGAATTGTCTAATATGCAGATCATGTAATTCTTTCCTTCCCTTTGCTAAAAATATTGTGGATGTTAATGTTATAATCAAACTGTGAACACTAAAAGTTTATTGATAGAAAAAATAAATTAGAGAAAAGAGATGATCATGAGTCATCAAAATGTAAAATGTAAAATGTAAGTGGCAGAACTGCCACGCAATGTCAGGAAATAAACACATAAAGCTCTTATTATTTCCTTGGTAATTATCTCTGATAAATTACAAAACTCATGATCAAAGGTAAGATACATAACTGTACAAAATTTCGTAATTTAAGCAATAATTAGATTACTAGAAATAAATCGACAGCTTCTTATCTATCATTTCCTGCAATATATTACGCTGCTTTAACAGCTTGCCTAATTGTCAGCTTCATCTGTGGCCTTGGTGGCCACCACTGACACACTACTAGTTTCATTTGATCTATGGCCCATATCATTGTCATTGTTTGTCTCGGCCAAGTTACCATCATGGGCAAAATTCATTTGCCCAGAAACCATTGCTGATGGAGGGTGAGAAGCCTCATCTTCTATATGGCCCCTGTTGGGTGCAAGGGAGCACAAGCTAACTTCTACCATTTCATCTAGAGATGGATGAATTAAACGATAAGGCAAAGATTTGCTACCTTGAAGCCTCATCTTATCTGGACTTGAAGTTGAAACATCCGTGTCGTGCCGCTCCAGGACATAAGCTGTGGAGGATGCCCCAATGGATAAACTCATTAAGCGCCAAATGAAAACTCGTTGGAAAATCACGAACCACTTCGGAACAATGTAGTAGGTTGAATTCTGGGGCTTGAGCTGAGTGCTCTTTTGTAGCATTACACGAGCCTCTTTAGTTGCCAGCGACAGTCCCAGCATCTTGCTTGACTGGATTAGGAATCTGATCAAGCAATTTTCAATTTGTAGCCTCCGTAGAGCCAAGATATGTCATCCTGAAATGTAGGAAGTTTTACAGTCTCTCAATGCAGAAATAAGCGGTTCAGTTCTTGCTGATGAGCTCCATCCTATGTCTGGAAAGTATAACTTCACCACTTCATGTTCATTGCTAGTCTTCTCCAGCAAGGCAATCTCAGGACAATGCCAAGAGGCAAGATTTGCATCAGCTGCAGCGGCAGCCTTCTCCACTGCTCGATCCAAGGCTTCATTAAAGGCTGATATACAGTGGAGAGAGAAATTGATTATCCCCCTTGAGAAAATTTTGTATATAAGATGAAATCAAATGAGGGTTGCTATGATTGACCTTTATGATTCGAGTAAATTTGCCCGAGCGGATGCAAATTTCATTCACTTTAAGAGAGATACACAACAGTAGTTAATTCCATAACTCCATGATCAGATCTATTGTTAAGAATGTCATTCTTCTTTACTTTATAAGCAACCTATTCAATTGTCATTCTCATATCCTCAAGAATATCATCACAAATGAGGGTACAAGTCAAAATTCTACCAAAAAATCAGGGGACAGGAGAATCAATTGCCAAACAATGAGAGAGAGAGAGAGAGAGAGAGCAAATATGTCCCAAACATGTCTGTTCATGAATTCTCTGAACTTCATATAATGCCCACCATGATCAAATGCTTCAAGGTTCCAATTTAACCATGGAAGCATAAAATTTTCCAGTAATTTATCAGTACATATCATTATTGAAGGCGCATCATCACATAACATTGTTAAAGACTACTAAAAGAAAAGCTATCATTTTTTATGTTTCTCCTTCATTCAACACCAATCCCAAAAAATTATCACAGAAATGTCAAACAAATTCAATGACAGACAGCTTGTTTCTTCAAAATTCTCACTGCCTTTTGTAATTCTTCTTCCTCTCATTGCATGCCTTCAAAGCTTGAACTTCTGCACGAAATATTGAGCAACAAGTGAATAAATTACCAAAAAAATAAGACAAACAACACAGATATATATACACACATATATGTATAGCTAGAGAGAGAGGAACAGAGGCATACCCATCTGGCAAGATTTCCAATTCCTGTTGGTTTTGACTAGACAGTCCTGCAGCATGTTAAGAAATGATATCTGGGTTTAGGGTTTTAGATGGAATGAATTGCATTACTGTGTTTGTAGAGATACAATAGACATCTATATATACCTGTAAAGACAAGTATAAAGAAGAACACTCTTTGAGTTGCTTCACGCTCTCATCATCCTCATCTGCATCGCTCTGATGAAGTGGCGGCGGCTGTGACGGTGATGGTGATGGTGATGGCGACGGCGGCGGAGGTTGGGAAGCTGTGTTTGGGTTCGGTTGCGGGTCCATGTTACTTTTTGGTGGGTTCAACGTTCGTTTGCGCTATTGCCTGGTGCTTGGTATTAGACTTTTTTGTTCACTACTTATTTTTCTTTAAAATTAATTTCCGAGTATTTGATGGAAAAACTTCGGGAAAACTTTTACATACAGATAATTCAAAATTTTGAAATTTATGAATACATAGGTAATTAAAATAATGAACTTTTATGAATTTTTTGAATTTCCAACAAGTAATATCATCCAAATTTTTGCCAAATTTGACTTTTTTGTTTTGAACCAAGTGGCTAACTAAGAAATAATTAGCCGATAAATTTTACTTTTTTGGCTGATCAAATTTGAACTTCATATGTACCATATTCTAAGTTGGTAACCTCCTCCCTTTTTTCTTATAGTTGAAGATGGACTTGGTTGTCCCTAAAGATTTCAAATGGGATAGTAGTCCGACCCTAAGTCACCTAATTCGTCTGGTGGAGTAGACGGATTGCGCACTGAGTCGTTGATTGGCGAACTCGGTGTGAAATTCAGTCAAACTCGCGAACTGACTCGGTCAAAGTAGATGGGATAGTAGTCTGACCCTAAGTCACCTAATTCGTCTGGTGGAGTAGACGGATTGCGCACTGAGTCGCGGATTGGCGAACTCGGTGCGAAATTCAGTCAAACTCGCGAACTGACTCGGTCAAAGTAGCGGATTGACCAGGCGTACTGACTTTTGCTAGGAAAAAATTCAAATTTTGTATGGCCATGGGGTTTGAACCAAGAACTTTAAGCTACAAACTTCACCAACCATGCCACTAAGCCAATACTTCCTTTGGTAATAACCGATAGTTTTTATTATTTATTAGTAACGGCACAGCATAATAGTACAAATACATTATATTTTCATATTTCACCATAGATGAAGTTAGTTACAAAGGATTTAATGCATAAATTTTTTTTAAATTATTTATATACTATACATATATATATTTATTTTTATAAATATATATTTATACACGCTCTGGAGGCGCTCTCATTTTCAGCTCTTCTAACGAAGAGCGCTCTCGCGCACCCACCCCCGCTCGGCGATTCGGTGACTTAGGTCCGATCCATTTAAAATTGGACCGCCGTCCTTCGTGTTTTGCTCATGCCGACCCACAAGTTAAACCAATGTTTACACTATTTTCATCATCTTGGAGTTTTTGTTTTTCTTCTTTCCAAGACTAGTCGCTGAACTTGTGTCGTGCTTGACCCATGGGCTTGGTGCTAAAAGTGGACATTGGGTGGGTCGGGCCAGACTTGGGCTGGGCTTATACAAAATTTTTTTTCATCGGGTCCAAAAACAAATTTCAAGACTGCCCAGTTAAAAAAACCTGCATTCCCAAGCTCATCCATTTAACAAAAAAAATATTTAATATATAATTTTCTTCTTTATAAATAATATTAAATATCATAAAATTTAATTATATATACATTATAATATTAAAATATAAAAAATACATTATTTTATATATAATTCAGGCCGGGATAGGCTTCAAAGATAATTTTTAAATCCCACCCATTAAACTAATGGGGCCTAAAACAAAATTTCAAGTCCTATAATTTATGAACTTCTCGGGTTCCCGAACCCATGACCACCCCTACTTGGTGCTCAGGCTTGTTACATCTCGACTTAGTTCATTACATGCCGAATTGGCCTACTTTACACCTTAGTTGTTGCATACATGAAGTTTTATTTTGTGATATAGTATGAATGTATGATGGTTGATTTGTATCAAGTAACAATAAGATCATTGTTCATATTGGCTAAATGAGTATTGACTTTCTCACTCCCAAATTGGTATTTTCGTTTGTATGTAACATTTTAATCGGTTTTTTGATGCTGGTTTATGACATTTGTACTAACATGCTTAGTTATTTAGATGGATGATATTTAAATTATGACTTTTTCACTCATTAGTTAGAGCTATTATAATTAGGAAGAATACTTAGTAAATTTGTTTTTAAAATCCAAGTGTGTAATTTTAACAAAAATTCCTTCTATATCTCTTGACACAAGGGAAAGTAGACTCTTGGTTTCTCTTAACCGTGGTTAATCACAAAAACATATGTACATGACCTCTGGTTACACGTCTGGTTACCTTCCAAGGAAAGAAAATAAAAAATAAAAAATAAAAATAAAAATTCACCCCCAAAATATATAAAATAGAGAGAGAGAGAGAGAGGTCCAATGCTCTAGGCAGAAAGAACTATAAACAAAAGAGCTACCGATTTTCTCTTAGCTCCTCCGATGCTTCGAGATTTATCGTACCTTTTAGAGCTCCAATTATAAATCCAATCAGGTGTGTCTCGATCAAATGATTCTCACAATCATGAAAATTGTGAGACCCAAAAAGGATGCCTTTGCTTCTTTTTTTGTTTTCCCATTTAATATCCCGAGCAAAGAAAAGGGGGAAGAGTACATTCATTTTTTGAAAAAAATAGTTTTCCATACAGCAACAGTTCGCAATCCAATATAGTTTTTTTCCTTGTCTGGTAGAAATATTTCCAATAACAAAGCAAAACTATGAGTTATAAAGTTTCCCATATATTCCTGCCACATTTTTTCATTTGCCCATGTGACTTGCAGAAATCTAAAACTACCTGTTAGATCCATTAGTTAGTCTATAAATGGCTAATATACCTTCCTACTGTAATAGTCAGGTACCAACGCCATCAACATAAGCAGTGGAATTAACATCCAGCCAGCTGCACGGAAGATGGGAAAAGGAACTCCCGATACATTTGTTTCCCCTTCCGCGTCAGAAGTTATCCATCCGGTGAGAAGTGATTTCTCTGATCTGCATCCTTGTCAGCATATTGTATCAACTGATAGAAGCCCAGCAATAGTTGTCCCATCTCCAACACTTGACAGGCCTTCGGTATTATGACTTTCTCATGCTCTGTTTTCCATGTACTATCCCTTGTTTATTGTAACTGAGAATTTTTTTTTTCTCCTCTCTTTGCAGTGATTGAGCTAACGAAAGGCGTTTAGGAAGTTTCTTTCGTTGTCCTATTCATTTTCCTTGAAATGGTAATTACCTGCATTTCTGATTTTACGTTTATTTTTCAAGAGAATCACTAAATGAGCCTGTCTACAGAGCAATGCAATTTTTTAACATTTTGTGTTCTTAATTTTACTTGGATTCTGAAAGAGAATCACCGCACTAAGAGAGGAATATAAGTTTTTCATTATCATCTACAATATGGTTTTGAATTATAGAAAACTTCAAGAAGAGAAGGAAAGGAAAAAGGCAGTAAAATTTAGTGTCTCTATTGTCAACTTTCTGACCACGTAAATGCATGTATGTCAGGGAACTGTTGATCAAAAGTTGGTGCATGCTGTTGGCATAAATGCCATGTGGTCATTGATCTCCATGCATCCATGTCGTGGTAATCTCACTTGCTAGTACCACTGACCATTTAATGTACAAAATGGCGCAAGTCTTGGAGAAGACCGATGAATCCGTGCAGCCATCCAACCACTCACATCTGCTAATCCAAACTTGAATAAGAGGGTGTTTTAGAAGATGTTACAGAAGGGTCGGGAGGTCTTGGGAGGAAGCTTGGTGTCATAGATTAATATGCCAGAGATGTAAATGAAATGGAAGGTGAAGATATTTTCATTACATTGAAAGTAGGAGCAGAACAGATTTTAGAAGACTAGATGTAATAACTCTACCATCTATGCTTTGAAATGTCAGATCTCCACACAGCCATTTCATGTTTCTCTCACTGATTACACTGACCATACTGCATGTGTATATATATCCCTGGAGATGTGAGTTATTTCTTTTTTTCTTTTTAATTTTTTTTATCGGTAATGTTAAGTGGCAATTGTTTGTATGATGTTGAAAAGTACAGGGTTGTTACCATAGAAATTCACTTTCATTTCCTTGTTCTTGATACCTCATGAAGTAACAAAAACTTCTTAAAGAATCTGGGTGAACCATATGCCTTTTCCCTTTGTTGTGGAATTGGGAGTTTCTCGAGTTAATCGAATGCTCGAACATAGATCTTGTTCCTTGTTGACTAGCAGGTGATTGGGTGGTGCTTCTTCATGGCAGCCATCTGATTGTAACCTGGGATTATTCCAATCTTGTGAAACTTTCGTAGAAAATCCTTTTCTTGGAAGACCCAGATGACCATCATTGTCAGTCAAGTATAATTCTTTTCAAAGACGAGGCTTTTGGGTTGTTTTGCTTCTAGGGTTTGGTAAGCATCATAAAATTCTCGTGGTTCTCTGCAAACTCTCTCTCTCTCTCTCTCTCTCTCTCTCTCTCTCATATTAAAGTTAGACGGATGGGGGAATATTTGATTAGGAAGCAAGCAAAGCTAGTCCCCTATGAAGTACCCATTTGGCCATTTTCGACAACAACTGCATTTTTGGGAAAGTTGGTTCGGTTCATACCCTCTGTTTCTCTCCGGAGTTTTTACAAACATTTGGCGCGCGTTGCAATCTGATTTGTTAGGCTCTTGATATTGTGTAAAAACATGGATTGTTTTCGCGGGAAGTGTTGTAGCCGATACACAAAATCTTCAGGTGGTGACAAAAATGGGGACTTTCAGAAATTGGGTACATACACTGGCCAGGGAAGACATATACTTGCAAATAGGTCGTTAGATTCTGTTCTTGTTCCTTCCCACCGCTTCCGGTTGGAGTACTCCACCCTCACGCAACGAGGGTTCTACCCAGAAACACCTGATATACAAAATCAAGACAGTTTCTGTATCAAAACACAGATTCAAGATAACCCAAATGTCCATTTCTTTGGTGTATTTGACGGGCACGGCGAATTTGGTAGGGAGTGTTCGAATTTCGCCAAGGACAGGTTAGCTGAAATTCTATCTGCTAATCCTGCATTGTTAGATGATCCTGTAAAAGCTTATAATTCCGCATGTTTGGCAACAAATGAGGAACTACATCATAGCAAAATAGATGATACGATGAGCGGAACAACGGCCATTACTGTTCTTGTTATTGGGGATAAACTTTATGTGGCTAATGTGGGTGATTCAAGAGCTGTGATTGCTACTAAGGATGGGAACCGGATTGTTGCTAAAGATATGTCTAGTGATCAGACGCCCTTTCGGGAAGATGAATGTAACAGGGTGAAGCTTTCCGGGGCCATAGTTTTGAGCATTGATCAAGTGATTGGGCTTAAGGATCCAGGAATTCAGACGTGGGGCGATGAAATGGATGAAGATGTTGATCCTCCAAGGCTGTGGTTTCCAGATGGGGAGTACAACGAGCCTGGGGCAGCATTTACGCGGAGTATAGGGGACAGCGATGCAGAGGAGATTGGTGTGTTTGCAGTTCCAGAGGTTTCAAAGTTTCAGCTTAAACGTGATCATCCATTCTTTGTAGTTGCAAGTGATGGAGTTTTCGAGTTCCTCTCGAGCCAAACTGTTGTGGAAATGGTATGTGACAACCCTCAGACACTAACAGCAATCAAAATTTGTGTCTATATATGATGATGTTTGTAGGGCAATAGAGCACTATAAAGAAATATGTGAAACTAAAATTACAGATAAAGAAGAAGAAAAGGAAAACTTTGGGTTTACCATGGCGTTTGTAAAAGAAACTTTGTCTCTGTAAATTGCCATCAAATTGTTTGATTGCTTTCAAATATTTTATTTCCGTGTTGAACATTAGATATCATCCCTGTACAAGCATAGAACCCTACTGGTGAAGTTTAGGCAGAATAAAAGTATAGTGGAAATCTTAACTGCAATATTGAGAACTGTGTTACCAGAAAACGGTAATACCCTAGTCATTTACAATTTTAAAACAATAACAACATTTCGAAACATGATACCCTTGTGGAATTTGGCATTCACTAGAAATACCTACAATTCGATACGAACCCATCTAGCATGCCCCGTAAAGAGAGGGAGAGAGAGGATTATCGCTGGAAAATCCTAATGATACTTGCAAAACATTTTACTAGAATATCTCAATGGGGTGCTCAACAGCCTGCTCATATGAAAATTGTTTCATGTTGCTTCCAGAGATTCAAATGCTATAGTTCATCTATTAGGATCTTTTCTCTTACAATGGAAGTGTTGTTTTTCTCAAACTGTTTTCACCCTTTAAATCCTAAACTTCTTGATCACAGTTCATCATATCAAATAATGGCAATGCCATGATTTTGTATTGGGGATTTGTATCCTATGTCTGACATCATTTCTCTAGCCAATTTATCATTCGAGTTGATTTCAAACGAGCTTCAATCGAGCGGATCACGAGTAAAACTCAAGTAACTTCGATTTTTTTTTTTTATACATAAACTTGTAATGTATGTAATTAAGCTTATCAAGCCAAGTTCAGAAAATTGATGAGGTTTAAAATATGTTGAGATTGAGTATCTTGGATCCTCTTACAACTATAGGGACTCATTTTTTTTTACTTTTAGTAGCACTGTTGCCTCAATTTTCTGATGTCTGTTCTTCTTTTTCATGTTCTTTCTTTCCTTCTGCCTATGGTAGGCCACTAGGTATACAGATCCTCGAGATGCATGTTCTGCCATAGCTGGAGAATCATACAAACTATGGCTGGAGAAGGAAGGTCGGACGGATGATATAACAATCATTATTGTGCAGATTAAGGAATTGTCTAATATGCAGATCATGTAATTCTTTCCTTCCCTTTGCTAAAAATATTGTGGATGTTAATGTTATAATCAAACTGTGAACACTAAAAGTTTATTGATAGAAAAAATAAATTAGAGAAAAGAGATGATCATGAGTCATCAAAATGTAAAATGTAAAATGTAAGTGGCAGAACTGCCACGCAATGTCAGGAAATAAACACGTAAAGCTCTTATTATTTCCTTGGTAATTATCTCCGATAAATTACAAAACTCATGATCAAAGGTAAGATACATAACTGTACAAAATTTCGTAATTTAAGCAATAATTAGATTACTAGAAACAAATCAACAGCTTCTTATCTATCATTTCCTGCAATATATTACGCTGCTTTAACAGCCTGCCTAATTTGTCAGTTTCATCTGTGGCCTTGGTGGCAACCACTGACACACTACTAGTTTCATTTGATCTATGGCCCATATCATTGTCATTGTTTGTCTCGGCCGAGTTACCATCATGGGCAAAATTCATTTGCCCAGAAACCATTGCTGATGGAGGCTGAGAAGCCTCATCTTCTATATGGTCCCTGTTGGGTGCAAGGGAGCACAAACTAGCTTCTACCATTTCATCTAGACATGGATGAATTAAATGATAAGGCAAAGACTTGCTACCTTGACGCCTCATCTTATCTGGACTTGAAGTTGAAACATCCGTGTCGTGCTGCTCCAGGACATAAGCTGTAGAGGATGCTCCCTGGGATAAACTCATTAAGCGCCAAATGAAAACTCGTTGGAAAATCACGAACCACTTCGGAACAATGTAGTAGGTTGAATTCTGGGCCTTGATCTGAGTGCTCTTTTGTAGCATTACACGAGCCTCTTTAGTTGCCAGTGACAGTCCCATCATCTTCCTTGACAGGATTTGGAATCTGAACAAGCAATTTTCAAGTTGTAGTCTCTGGTTCTCAATATCCCTGCCAGATTAGAGCCTCTGTAGAGCCAATATATGTCGTCCTGAAATGTAGGAAGTTTATAGTCTCTCAATGCTGAAATAAGCGGTTCAGTTCTTGCTGACGAGCTCTGTCCTATGTCTGGAAAGTATAACTTCACCACTTCATGTTCATTGCTAGTCTTCTCCAGCAAGGCAATCTCAGGAAAATGCCAAGAGGCAAGATTTGCATCAGCTGCAGCGGCAGCCTTCTCCACTGCTCGATCCAAGGCTTCATTAAAGGCTGATATACAGTGGAGAGAGAAATTGATCATCCCCCTTGAGAAAATTTTGTATATAAGATGAATCAAATGAGGGTTGCTATGATTGACATTTATGATTCGAGTAAATTTGCCCGAGCGGATGCAAATTTCATTCACTTTAAGAGAGATACACAACAGTAGTTAATCCCATAACTCCATGATCAGATCTATTGTTAAGAATGTCATTCTTCTTTACTTTATAAGCAACCTATTCAATTGTCATTCTCATATCCTCAAGAATATCATCACAAATGAGGGTACAAGTCAAAATTCTACCAAAAAAATCAGGGGACAGGAGCATCAATTGCCAAACAATGAGAGAGAGAGAGAGAGAGCGAGCGAGCAAACATATCCCAAAATGTCTGTTCACGAGTTATCAGAACTTCATATAATGTCCACCATAATGAATCAAATACAAGTAGAAAAGCTACCAAAAGAATCAGGGCACAGGAGCATCAATTACCAAACAAGTTGAGAGAGAGAGAGAGGGAGCGAGAGAGAGAGAGCAAATATGTCCCAAACATGTCTGTTCATGAATTCTCTGAACTTCATATAATGCCCACCATGATCAAATGCTTCAAGGTTCCAATTTAACCATGGAAGCATAAAATTTTACAGTACTTTATCAGTACATATCATTATTGAAAGCGCATCATCACATAACATTGTTAAAGACTTCTAAAAGAAAAGCTATCATTTTTTATGTTTCTCCGTTCTTTCAACACCAATCCCAAAAAATTATCACAGAAATGTCAAACAAATTCAATGACAGACAGCTTATTTCTTCAAAATTCTCACTGCCTTTTGTAATTCTTCTTCCTCTCATTGCATGCCTTCAACGCTTGAACTTCTGCAAGAAATATTGAGCAACAAGTGAATAAATTACCAAAAAAATAAGATAAACAACACAGATATATATACACACATATATGTATAGCTAGAGAGAGAGGAACAGAGGCATACCCATCTGGCAAGATTTCCAATTCCTGTTGGTTTTGACTAGACAGTCCTGCGATATGTTAAGAAATGATATCTGGGTTTAGGGTTTTAGATGGAATGAATTGCATTACTGTGTTTTTATAGATACAATAGACATCTATATAAACCTGTAAAGACAAATACAGAGAAGAACACTCCTTGAGTTGCTTCACGCTCTCATCATCCTCATCTGCATCGCTCTGATGAAGTGGCGGTGGCTGTGACGGTGATGGCAACGGCGGCGGAGGTTGGGAAGCTGTGTTTGAGTTCGGTTGCGGGTCCATGTTACTTTTTGGGGGGTCCAACGTTCGTTTGCACTATTGGCTATTGGTGTTTGGTATTAGACTTTTTTTGTTCACTACTTATTTTTCTTTAAAATTAATTTCCGTGTATTTGATGGAAAATTTAGGAAATTTTTTTATATATAGTTAATTAAAAAATTAAAATTTATGAATATATAGATAATTAAAATAATTAAATTTTATGAATTTTTTTGAATTTCCAAGAAGTAATATCATCCAAATTTTTGCCAAGTTTGACTTTTTTGTTTTGAACCAAGTGGCTAACCAAGAAATAATTAGCCGATAAATTTTACTTTTTTTGCTGATCAAATTTGAACTTCATATGTACTATATTCTAAGTTGGTAACCTCATCCCTTTTTTCTTATAGTTGAAGATGGACTTGGTTGTCCCTAAATATTTCAAATGGGATAGTAGTTCGACCCATTTAAAATTGGACCCGTCGTACTTTGACATGCCTATTTAAAATTGTGTTTTACTTGTGCCGGTCCATAAGTTAAACCCATTTTTACTCTATTTTCATCATCTTGAAGTCTTTTTTTTCTTCTTTCCATGATTAGTCGCTGAACTTGTGTCGTGCTTGGGTGGATATTGGGTGGGCCGAGTTGAATTCGGGTAGGGTTTACACAAAAAAAATTTTCATCGGACCCAAAATCAAATTTCAAGACCACTCAATTAAAAAAATTGCCTTTCCAAGTCCACCTATTTAACAAAAAATTTATTTAATATAATTTTTTTCTCTATAAATAATATTAAATATTATAAAATTTAATTACATATATATAATATTAAAATATAAAAAATATAATATTTTATATATAGTTCAGGCCGAGGCCGACTTCAAAGACAATTTTCAAGCTTACCTATTAAACTAATCGGATTCAAAAAAATTTTTTCAGTCTATAATTTATGGACTTATCGGGCTTGCGGGCCCATAACCACTCCTACTTGGTGCCCGTGCTTGCTATGCCCCGACTTAGTTCATTACATGTGGAATTGGCCTACTTTACACCTTAGTTGTTGCATACATAAAATTTTACTTTGTGATATTGTATGAATGTATGATGGTTGATTTGTATCAAGTAATAGTAAGATCATTGTTCATATTGGCTAAATGAGTATTGATTTTCTCACTCCCAAATTGGTATTTTCGTTTGTATGTAACATTTTAATCGGTTTTTTGATGCTGGTTTATGACATTTGAACTAACATGCTTAGTTATTTAGATGGATGATATTTAAATTATGACTTTTTCACTCATTAGTTAGAGCTATTATAATTAGGAAGAATACTTAGTAAATTTGTTTTTAAAATCCAAGTGTGTAATTTTAACAAAAATTCCTTCTATATCTCTTGACACAAGGGAAACTAGACTCTTGGTCTCACTTAACCATGGTTAATCACGAAAACATATGTAAATGACCTCTGGTTACATGTCTGGTTACCTCCCAAGGAAAGAAAATAAAAAATAAAAAAAAATTCACCCCCAAAATATATAAAATAGAGAGAGAGAGAGAGAGAGAGAGAGAGAGAGAGAGAGAGAGAGGTCCAATGCTCTAGGCAGAAAGAACTATAAACAAAAGAGCTACCGATTTTCTCTTAGCTCCTCCGATGCTCCGAGATTTATCGTACCTTTTAGAGCTCCAATTATAAATCCAATCAGGTGTGTCTCGATCAAATGATTCTCACAATCAGTCTAAAAATTTCTCACTTTTCGTTGGGGATCTTTTATGTATACATACACTGAATGTATCTATTCTTATATTCACGCTTTATGTTTTTCTTGATCTATGGATTGATTTTGATTGCTCACATCTATGTTGGTTAATTGAAATTTTTAATGGGTATCGTGTAAATGCATTGGTTGTTGAATTTACGTTGATGGGTTCCTCTTTTTTTTTTTGTTGATATTTTGGATGATTAATTGTGTGTTTTGATGCAGAAAACTTTATCAATTTTGATTTATTCCAATACTTGGATAGCCACAGGTATGATTTATAAGTCAGTGATGAATGCCATAACCAATAAGTTCATTGCTTGATTTGCATTCGCTATCAGTAGCTGCTTCGTTTAGCTAGATTATGGATTCTCATAACAATGAAAAACTGCTTTTAATGACATGGACCAATGGGTTTTTGCGTTCTTCACTCTCAAATATATGCGTGTAATTGTATTTATGTATGGTCAATAATATATGTAGTCTATGAAAATTTGAGAAGGTATTGAAAGATATTCTGTTGTGCAGCTTGGAATGGTTTCCATGGTAGCTAAGGCCAGTAGTAGTACCAGTCAAGTGTGGCCTGCTCTGCCAGGCCAAGAGAAAGGAAGTAGGAATAAGAGAAAATTTCGGGCTGATCCTCCTATTGGTGATGCAAATAAGATTGTCTCTTTGCTTCAGAATGAGTGCTCAAGTTATGAATTCTCGGCTGAGAAGTTTGAAATCACCCAAAGTCATGGACATCCCAGTGGGTGTGATATGTGTAGCATTAGCCAAGACCATCCAGATGCTTTGAAACTTGACCTTGGATTGTCGACTGCGGTAGGGTCGTCCGAGGTGGGTCCGAGCCATTGTAGAGAGCAAATAGAAGCAGCAGATGAATTCCATGATGCTGATTGGAGCGATCTTACAGAATCCCAGCTCGAAGAACTTGTTTTGAGCAACTTGGACACAATTTTCAGGGGGGCAATTAAAATAATAGTTGATTGTGGTTACAGTGAGGAAGTTGCTACAAATGCTGTTTTGAGGTCTGGCCTTTGTTATGGGTGCAAAGACACAGTCTCGAATATAGTGGACAATACTCTGGCATTTCTTAGAAATGGCCAAGAGATTGATATGTCAAGGGAGCACTACTTCGAGAATTTGCAGCAGATGGAGAAGTATACATTGGCAGAGTTGGTTTGTGTTCTTCGTGAGGTTAGGCCTTTCTTCAGCATGGGGGATGCAATGTGGTGCTTGTTGATATGTGACATGAATGTATCACATGCTTGTGCAATGGATGGTGATCCCATGAATTGTTTAGTTGGTGACAGGGGTCCCAACAGGAGTAACTCTGTTCCCACCCAGCCCCAGTTGAGAACAGAGGCCAGAAATTCTGAACCCAATCTTCCTAATCCCTGTAAACCAATTCCATCAATTGCTTGTGCTCATACTTGTCAATGCGAGACAGCCACAATGGCGTCAATTCCTTTTACTCACAGTTCTCAATCTGAGACACACACTGTCCTTGGGGTTCCAAACTTTGTAAAACCAAAAAATTCCTTGGCCTTTAATGGTACAATACCACGGGAAGGGAGTCCAATTTCCACATGTGATAGTGTGAATAAATCCTTTGATGTTGCAGGAACAACCCAATCTCATGCCTATGAAGAAAAGTTTGGGGGCAGTAGAAAGATTTCTGGTATTACTAAGAGAGAATATATACTCCGACAGAAGTTACTTCATCTGGAGAAAAGCTATCGTACATATGGTTCTAAAGGGATTTCTAGAGCTGGGAAACTCAATGGTTTTGGTGGTTTAATTTTGGATAAGAAACTAAAGTCTGTGTCAAATTCTGCATGTGTTAATGTTAAAAATGCCTCCCTGAAGATAAGTAAGACAATGGGACTTGATGTGTCTCAAGACAATGGAACTCATAATCTATCAACAGATGCTGGGCTTCCTTCCCCCGTGGCATGCAACTTGGAAACAGTTAATACCATTTCCTCCTTTCCTAAAACCAACATCCCATCTACATTACATACAGACAGTACCTCACCTGCTTTATCAGCTGCTGATACTGAGCTTTCGCTTTCACTTCCTACCAAAAGCAATACTGGTCCGATGCTCATAAGCAGCAATGCAGAGACTCCTAATTTTAGTTATGTCGGCCTACCATATGATAAGTCTGTGGAGCAGTGTGTCCCACAGGACAAGAAAGATGAAATGATTTTGAAGTTGGTTCCAAGGGTACAGGAGCTGCAAAATCAGCTCCAAGAGTGGACGGAGTGGGCCAACCAGAAGGTTATGCAGGCTGCTCGAAGGCTGAGCAAAGACAAAGCCGAGCTTAAGATCCTAAGGCAAGAGAAAGAAGAGGTGGAACGGCTCAAGAAAGAGAAGCAAACTTTGAAGGAAAATACTATGAAGAAGCTTTCTGAGATGGAGAATGCCTTGTGTAAAGCCAGTGGGCAGGTAGAGCGAGCTAATGCTGCTGTTCGGAGACGTGATGTAGAGAATGCTTTGTTAAGGCAAGAAATGGAGGCTGCTAAATTACAAGCTGCAGAGTCAGCTGCGAGCTGTCAGGAGGTGTTGAAGAGGGAAAAAAAGACACTGATGAAGTTTCAGTCATGGGAGAAGCAAAAGACCTTGTTTCAGGAAGAGCTTGCAGCTGAAAAACACAAGTTGGCACAGCTGCAACAGGAACTGGAACAAGCTAAAGATCTAGGGGAACAACTTGAGGTAAGTTCTTGCAGAGTTGGATTCAATATATTTTTTATTTTCCTACCAAAAAGAATTTAAGATCCTCACTTAATAGGGTCTGCTGTTTGGTTTCCAGCAGCTTAATGGTAAACATGCCATACTTTAAAGATAAAGGGCTTGGGGGTGGGGAGTTAATCATTAAATCTTGTGTGCAGTGAGAGGTACCAACATATTGACCTGAAAGGACTCCTTAAACATTTTTATCTGTTTCATGCTTTAGACGTTCAGAGGAGATTGTAGCAACACTACTGGGAAGAAATTTATGACACTGAAAAAGGTCTACCTGGGTTGATTTTGGCTTGGGGCATTTTCCAATTGAAATTGTATGTAATTCTTTATCTCTGTGTAGCATAAGTACATAATAAGCATGCTGCTCACATTCTGGGAGAGCCATCATAAGGATGTTCCTTTGAATAAGGGTATTGTTCGGCTTCTTTTATATTTTATTGAAGACTCAGGATTTTTTTTCCTTGTTTTTATTGGGGTGTTGGATGGAGAATAACAAAATTCATATGGCCAACTCCTTGAAAGTAGAAAGGTGGTTTGCCTTCTAATGGGTTAAAAATATCGCTTTTCTCATCTCACCATGTATTTAGAATAGGTTTACTGATGCCATATGCTTAGTTTACTTGTGGTCATTGCTTGAATGTTCTTTTACGTCTCAATTGGTTCCATTTATGTTTTTAAGATTTTTGCGTTTGATGGCTGATGAGTACTCATCACTGAAAGGAAACTTCGAACCTCCGTGGAAAGTGTATTTTAAGACACTAAAGGTATGATTTCAAATTTGGGGAAGTATCATCTGAAAATTTTGTTAAAGCAACACTCGAAGAAAAGAATGTAAAAGAAGATCCAAATAAATAAAAGAAATGGTAAATAGTATTTTTTTGGTGTGCACATTATGAAAGCTTTGCAAAAATATACTACTTCCCACCATCTTAGAAGTGCTCTTCCAAGCCCTATAGTTTTGGCACTTTTTACTGGGTGGTTTCTGATTGAAAATGTCAAATATCACAGGCTAGATGTAAGCAGGAAGAAAAGGCGAAGGAAGACCTACTTACCCAAGCCACTTTACTAAGAAAAGAAAGAGAACAAATTGAAGCTTCAGCTAAATCAAAAGAGGATATGACAAAATCGAAAGCAGAAAGCAATCTACAAAAGTACAAGGATGATATTGAGAAGCTTGAGAGAGAAATCTCCCAATTGAGATCAAAGACTGACTCCTCGAAAATAGCTGCTCTAAGAAGAGGCATTGATGGAAGCTCTACTGGCACAGTGACAGATATTAGAGATTCCCGAGCTCCCAAAGAATCCCAGATGGCTTATATCACTGGAATAGTGACAAAATTCCAGGAATATTCTGGGACTGGAGGTGTGAAACTTGAACGGGAGTGTGTGATGTGCCTTTCAGAGGAGATGTCTGTGGTTTTTCTCCCATGTGCTCATCAGGTGGTTTGCACAATGTGCAATGAGCTCCATGAGAAGCAGGGAATGAAGGACTGCCCTTCCTGTAGGAGCCCCATCCAGCATCGTATTTGTGTACGTTATGCTTGCTCTTAACTTATTTCTGAAGCTGACTTCAGTGTGCTGAACCATGATTTGTGGGTTTCCTTTGAAATGAATAATGCATTCGTTTTATCCCTGTCAATAGTTAAGACAATTAAGCTGCCTTGATTTAGAAAAAGGATGTCTCGAACGTGGGTTTGTCTACGATGGTTCACCATCTTTCATAAATAAGGACACACTTTCCTCATACTTTCCGATAATTTGTTCTTCATTGCTAACAATTTGTAGTTCAAAAGCCTAGGGCAATTTGTGAGGTTTCTCTGCCTTTTGGTTCGCTTTTGTTGGGGTGCTCATATTTTGCTTTTAGGAAGAATTTTTCCAACAATTTTTTTTTTTAAATTTTCTAACAAATTTTTCTTTCTTTTTTAGTTAAAATTGTAATATATTACAATCGATAACTCTTGGTGATTAAGTTTACCTACAATCATCTTCATCGCAAAGCATCAGGCATTCTACTGTCTTGGGGCAACCACTCTTATAAATTTACAATTTTGTGTTCTTGCAGTTCAGTTATAGCAGTTGTTTGAACATACATGTAAATATTAATTTACCATTAATCGTCTCTTATTAATTTACCATTAGATGAGTCAATTGCTTTATTGGAGTAATTGTTATTGCCAAATCATTTTAATTGTCCCAAACACAGTACTGCTGCTTACCTTTGTCAATATGTGCCTGCTTTGGGCGAGTTCTTGGTGATAGTCTTATCTATTAAGGGCAAACCTGAATATGTTTGGTAACCTTAAAGATTGATTATAGCCTACTCTTAAATTCTAGTTTTGTCATCTTATTATTGTTCTCTTTTTTTTTTTTTTTCAAAGAATAATGTTGTTGATTCACATGCTTTTTATATGGTTAAATTCATCTTTCCTCATTTTCTCCATATTTCTCTGTCTGGAAGTTTCTGAATACTATTTTTTGGGAAGATGAAAGCTGCAAATATATATATATATATATATATAAATAAACTTGGGCTCTGTCTGTACTATACTCTTTTGCTTTTCTATTTCTTCTAGGGTATCATTGGCTAGGGGAGAGAGGGAGATGCTTAAGTGTCCGTTTGGTAAGGCTTAAAAGTCAAGTTTTTTTTTAAACTTGCTAGTAAAAAAGTAAAGTTTTTCTAACTTTTTTGCTTTTTTAATATTAGTTTAAATAAAAAAAAAAATAAATAAGCAAAAAAAAAAAAAAAAAAAGTAAAAAAGCTAACTCATAAGTTGTATCAAACTTAACCTAAATGTTCTTTTTGTTTCTAAGGGTAAGAATGGGAAAATTTTGTTTTGTAACATTTGGCTTTGTTCTTGGGTTAGGTACAACTTGTTCCTTTAAAAGCTATAGGACACTCTTTAGAATAAGTCTTTTTATGTGACTGTATATGGGCTTCCCCCATTTGTTAGGGTTGAGTTTTGCTGCTGTCACCAAATGTGCAGTTTTATATTGTTATTCTAATTTTTTTCTTTTTTTTTTTTTAATTTTGAAAAATCAAAACTTGCTATTCTATAGAGTTTGCTAAGATGCACTTTGATTTTGTCAATTTTTTAAAAAAAACTTTTTGAGTAGTATTCCGACCATGAAATCATTGCGTGAGAGATCACATGGCTAAAATCATTCAATGGTATCTCAATGAGGCTTCAGAGATGAGAGAGCATTTCGTTTTAGCTCTTCCATTAAGATTTTTATCTTTTGTATATGATGGGTTTTTCACGGTAAAATTTCAATATGAGTGATAGTTGTTGGTACTAATGTACTGAATATATAGGCATATTTGGTATCATATTTGAAAATTGCTTTATATTCTTAACAACAGTAAAATGAGATTGACATAGAAACACATTTAGTGAATTTGCGAACTTTAAGTAACAATTTTAAGCTCTGATTTTGAGCTTCCCAAAGTTTGAATTCACAAGAAACTGAAAACAATAATAAAAGATTAATATATAAGATTTCAAATTTCCCATCATTTTCTTTTATTTCCTAGCTTGAAAGAAAAATAAAAATGATATATAGACAATTTGTAGCATTCCCATTTACTAGGCACCAAGAAATTCAAGACCTGGGATTGAAATTGGAATTAAAATTAGAATTGAAAGTCATTTTGGTGTTTAGGATTGCTTTATCTTACTCATCAGGTCGGAGTTCGAACTCCACTAGTACTTTCTACAAAATATATAATGATGTTCCTTTTGTTAATTTTAAATTTAGAAAGCCTCCAATCAAAATTCAGCGTGTCAATTATATTCAAATAGTGATGTAATTTACTGGTTTTTAAAAAAGAAATTTAAAATTTTTGTGACGCTTAACTAATCGGTCTGGTTCGGTTTTTAAAAAAATGTTTTACTATAAAAGGTATAAATGAAATGATTCGAACCAAATGATGTCTAAGGAAAGCGATCATAGTTACTGTTACAACCTTCAACTATATAAGTCAAAGGTTAACACTAACAACCTGTTTGGAAGAAGAGAAAAAGAAAGAAAGGAAAAAGAGAAGGGGGAAAGAAATTAGGCAAACTAATTTGAATTTTCTCTCCGTTTCTTTCCGCAAAGTGGTAGTAGTAGACTAGTGCCACTTGCCAAGTGCTAATTATAATTGAGAGGAGGATGTTTGAACGTAATTTATTTAGTAACTTATAGTTTATGCTTATAATTTTTTTAAAATATATTTGAGTGAGTGGTTTAAAAAAATAATTTATGTTTAATCATATTTTTTGAAAAAATTTATTTTTAAAGATAATTTTTTGAAAGTAACACATAGCTTACGGCTTATAATAGTGGTTCAAACACTCTTGAGTCGATACGTTGTCGTTCTGTTCGAGGCGTGATTGTCAAATGAGAAACAAGTCCACGGAGCTAGGCGGCGGCTAGCTTTCCCTCTCTCTCTCGGCGGCTCTCTCTCTCTGTGGGTAGTGTTTGTCTGTATGTGTATATATCCTTATGTATACGTATATATAAATACATACATGGCACATCAAGTGGGATATGAGAGCTACGTGGTGGTGCACAACATAGCGAAGAGGCACAACGTTGGAATGTTGGCTCGAAGCGCGACGGCCTTCGGCGTATCGGAGCTGATACTGGTGGGCCGCCGCGACTTCAACGCCTTCGGCAGCCACGGCTCCACCTCTCACCTCCGCTTCCGTCGCTTCCACTCCCTCTCCGACGCCCGCCTCTTCGTCAAGGTCCCCCCCCCCCCCCCTTCTCTTTTTACATTTAGGGTTTCGAAGTGTATGTCAGATGAGTAAACTAGGTATTTGTCGCATTTTGCAGGAGAGAGATTGTGATATATGCGGAGTAGAGATCAGGGATAATGCGGTTGCTGTGAATCAACACCCTTTCAAGAAGAGCACTGCTTTCCTTCTCGGCAATGAGGTATCAATCAAAATTTGTGAATTATTTCAAATGATTAGGCATTAACAATTAATACTTCTTAATTAACCTGGGTCTTCAGTTCTATTACATTGCTTTTCAAATTTCTTGCTTTGAATAGATTTTGTTTTTTTTTGGGGTACAAAAATAGATTTTCTTTTGGGTGTTAAAAAATGTTGGAAAATATATACAATTATGCAAGGTATGTATGTCTTAGTTAAGGTATATACAATTAAGGTATGTATAGCTTAGTTAAGTTGCTCCATTGCGACATGGACATCACGGGTTTGAATCATAGTTGTTAATCTCGCACCGCACTGATCAGTATGATTCGATACACATCGCATCTGTGCTTATAGGATGCAAAGAGGCTTAAACACCTCACCTGCTTATACAATGCAAAGAGGTTTAAACACCACACCAGTTAAGTCACCGGTCTGTACTAGATTGTACCGGACATACTGGCCCATATCGAACTGTACCGGACAATTTGGTTTTTTTATCTCATTTTTATTTTATCATTGTATTTCATATCATTTATTTCGTTTTGGTGATTTTTAAAATTTTAATACGAGTGGTTTCTATATATATACACATAACAATGGCTAGGACATTTTGGTAGTAATTTGTTATATCAAATTGTTTAGACATTTTGTTGCAATGTAATAGACAATAAGTATGTGTTTTTAAGTCTTTTTAAAATACTTAAGACTTATTATTTACTGTTTTGAAGACTTTTTAAACTACTTATAATTTGTGTATGATTTGCTATAATGAAATTTTATTTAAAATGTGCATATATATATATACTAGAAGGGGTGCCCCCACTTTGTGGGTGGTTAGTTTGAGCAAGTGAGGAAGAAAAAATAGAAAATAATTAGTAGGTGGTTACAAAATTTAAATTAGTATTTTACTCTTTTATCCTTTGAATTAGATAAAGATATGCACAATGTTAGTAATTTATGTGTTTTTTAAGGACTTCTTGGCCTAGATCTAAAAGTGACACTTTTTTGAATTTGAAGCTTCACCAGCTTCACCAAAGTTAAGGGTTTGCTTTATAATAGTATAGATATATTTACATAAATATATAATATTTATAACGGCAAACCCTTTATGGTGTGCTGGTACGGTCCGGTATTGGTACGTGCCATTTTAATGACAAAAATGGTGCAGTGGCCTGTGCGAGATTGACAACTATGATTTGAATACATTTGAGCCTCCCCCGACCTTCAACTTTATGCATTAGGCTGCCTTTTTTGTTTTCTTTTTGGTATGCATATGTTAGTCAATTTCCAATTAAGGTGACCGCCCTCTGAAATATATATATTTAAGATTCACTATTTGTTATTTTCAATTTTGTACGGAACTGGGCTTTCTGCTAAAGAATGTGAGATGTGCGACTTTTTTGTTTATATCCCGCAATATGGGTGTGGCACTGCTTCACTAAATGTTACAGTAGCAGCTTCTATTGTTCTACATCATTTTGGAGGTAACGTTCCTTGGGACAGCTACAAAATTATCTGAAGTTTATCGGTCACAGATGAGCTTATTTATGTTACTACTTCATTATTCATCATACAACAATTGTGGGTTACTTATATTTAGATTGCATTAATATGCTATATCATCAGAATAAAAATTGTCGCAACACCATGGTTATTTGTGGGTTAGCAGCAAAGTCCTTGCTCCCACTGGACTACTCTTACGGGCATATCCTTGTTGCTAGCTTCTCTTTCTTGTCTCCTGCATATAGTCATGTTTATTTTCCTGCTAAGGACTAATCTCCCAGATCACACGTATGTATATTAGTTGATTCAGTAGGGGCATGGGCATCCCTCATTATAAAATATGGCCTCTGTTTGGCATACACTTTTAACAGTAGGAAGGGTTCCGTCATTGTATTCCTAGTGTACAATCCAAAATGGAAAAATCACACCTGGGAAGTTCCTCAGAAACACTTCCTTTCTGTTCACTGCCTTCATAAATGTACTCTGTCTATGTGTTGGCTTGAAATGTCTTGAGAAATTTGAGTTCTAAGCATCTTCCTGAACTGTTGATGCTTCCTCAAGAATAAGTAGTATGTCAATCAAACTTCTACTGATTACAAGAATAAAATTTTCTCATTTGAAGGTTGAAAACTTGCTGAAAAGGGGGAAAAAAAGAAATAGAACCAGTCTGTAATGTTCCGTTACTATAAACATTTTTAGTTTAGATTATACAAATAATGACGGTCTTATGTCTTCAATGAAACTTTTGTTCTATGTTTTAGCAAACTTTGACACATGGTTCTATTCAGTTTGGGCAGGATTGTCTGAGAGAACCTGTGATGGGAACAAGTTTGTTGTGGCCGAAAGTCCTGTGAAACAGGCAAGAAGAAACTACTGCACAGAAACAGCAGATTCTGTTAATGAGGAGCGAAAATTAAAAAGGGAAAATGCTTCTAATGGATTTTTTGATGAGAGTGGAAAGCATGATTCACCTTCGAACCTTCTGGACGCATTGTTTGGCGAGTAGTGTGAAATCGAATTGATGATGTTCTTTTCCTGATCTAAGAGGTTGGCACAGTGAACGCGGCAAGCAGTTTGGGATTTTGGGCCTACTATCTTTACTGCTTTTTCCAAGAAGCAAACACCGTATACATGAGCAATTGTAGGGGAGAAGACCTTCATTGAAGGGACGTGTTGAAATTTGAAGCATCAAGAATTTTATACGGTTCCTAGGAGTGATCATTTAACATTGAAGATTTCTGTAACATTTTTGTATGGATACGATTCTGTACCTTCCGAAGGATTTATCACGTTTCTATGTCTTCTATCTGACCAATTTACAGGGAAGTAATTCATGACTAATGCTTCTTTTGCATCCATTTCCACAGCATTCTCATGTGTTCTACCAAAACTGGTATAGAGCTCAGTTTGGGAGGCCCGAACCCCTCTTCCCTCTCTCCCTCTCTCTCTCTCTCTCTCTCTCAATCACATACAAACACAAACTCTGGCATATGTGTGCATGAAAGCATGCGTAATGGCATACACACACAGGTGGGGTTAAACATTATGCCAATGATAATGATAGTTTCAATAAAAATGTGTATATGTGTATTCAATGTGAAGGAAACACATCTATGCATTGTACATTTAGGTACTACTACTTATTCCAGGAGAATCATGAATTATTGGGTACCATTGCAATACCCCTAAGCAAATTGTCATGGGGGTATATGCACAGAAGTTGAAACTAAAATATGATTTACACTTATAAATTAGATGGGTACTTGATGTCTACTGTGGCTAGCAATTCCGTTTTTTTCTTCCTATTTCAAGCAAAAGTCTAGTCCTTTGTTTTACTCTGCATATTATTGTCTCATAATTGCCTCGTCACTATATATATCACTTAGATATGGTCTTTAATAATTCCCAACTGCTCTCTCTCTCTTTCTCTCCCCCTTTTTGACTTCCTTTACATTATAGGAAATATACCTGTACGAATGCCAACATCCACAGGCATCCAAGGGAAAGCCGAAAGGAGAGATATTTCCAGGGCCCAAGAATCCACCCATAAATGAGAAGAAACCCAACTCTTAACAGTAAAAAGAAAGTGCAAACAACTTACACATTCATCTATCTTTCAGCGCTTGTATATTGTGTATCCAATTGGAGGGACTCTACTTTACCTACATGATTTCTGGTCTACAGTCAACAAGTTCTTAATTGAACTCTGAAGCTTCAATTCCTTGATTTTGAGACAATCAAGGAAATGATTGTGCTGGGGACTTTGTAGAAGTCAAGTTTGTTCTTCTTCTCTTGGTGGAAAGAGTTCCTATTGGCTGGAAGGGAAAGTTGCTGGTTTTATAGGTAAGAGTTGTTGTGGTTTCGCTGTCGTGGAGAAAGAGGTCAACAACATTGCTCCATTGTCAAACTCCACCTCAATCCATGGGAGCAGTTGGGATCTTTTTTTTGTCTCTATAACTACCTTTTTCTGCGTCCACACATCCACCAAGAGCCCTACCTTGACTGATATGTCTCTCTCTCTCTCTCTCTCTCTGTCTCTCTCTCTCTGTGTCTCTCTCTCTGAGTTTATAATTCAAGAAGGCTCTGCATCATTTTACCCAGAAACTGACCAACGTCAAGGTTGTTTTGCTTCCATTCTTCTCAAATTCCAAGAGTTCAGTAGGGGCGAAACCAATGCCATTAAGAAATGTTAGAGCTGGTTTGTGCAATAACCAGTTATCTCATGTGTTATATTTAGTTAACAGGAAATTCAGGCGCCTATGCTCGAGGATACGGCGGCTGATATGGCGGCCTTCGAAGCCAAAAGTTGTCATCAGGAGATTTGGGAAGTTGAATGTGAAGGCCCGGCGTAAAGAAAAACTTGCCGGAACCAACTCTGTGACATTTCTGAATGGCCAAGTGGGTGGTGCTAAGCTGGAAAGGCCTATATGTATTGCCACATTCAATGTTGCCATGTTCTCCCTTGCACCTGCTATCCCAAAGGCTGAGAAGTCAGTTGTTTTTGTTCATGAAGCTGACGATTACTTGAAGATTGATAGCCAGTCAAAATCTGTCAATAATCAGCCTAAGAGCATATTGAAGCAATCTCCTCTGCATCCCATGATGAATAGTCCTGAGCATACAAAACTCATCAAATCGAAACTGAAAGTTTCTATCAATCTTCCTGATAATGAGATCTCCATAGCACACAATAAGGTGCTTAGTATTGTGGGAGATGATGGCGAGACTATCAGTGCGAAGAACAGAATCCAAGCTCCGATGAGGTCTCCGGTGTGCTTCCCTTCAGGAATGTTCAATTACATGAATGATGGGAGCATGAGAGGCAGCAGAACCATTCTTGATGTGCTTAGAGAGGTGGATGCTGATATCTTGGCTCTGCAGGATGTGAAGGCTGAGGAAGAGAAGAAAATGAAGCCTCTATCTGACTTGGCTCAGGCTTTGGGGATGAACTATGTGTTTGCTGAGAGCTGGGCACCAGAGTATGGGAATGCCATCTTTTCAAAATGGCCGATTAAGCGGTGGAGAGCTCAGAAAATCTTTGATGACCAAGATTTCAGGTGCCTTTCCTTCTCCCTCAACCCTGACACATAAATTCAGGAAACCCACTTAGTCATTGATGTTGCCTGTGCCTTATTGCCTATTTAGAACTTGTGGAAAGGAAGGGTAAATAATAATTTTCTTTCCTTTTTTCCTTTCCCTGTTTGATCTTACCTAGGAGACACAGAAGGGAAGGGTGGAAAAGGGAGGGAAAGTAATCACTCCCGCTCTCCCTTTCTTTCTTTCTTTCTTTCTTTCCTGTTTCCTTTGAATGTCAAACAAGGTAAAGTGGAACCCTTTCCTTTCATTTTTCTATGCAAAACCACACAGGGGAAGGGGAAACACTTCTCGTACCATTTCTCTTTCCCTTCCCTTCCGCAGTTTCCAAACAGGCTGTTATGAAAATTAATTTGCAGAGAAGGTGTATGCCACACAACTCATCTCTAAGGTGTCCATTGTTGAATGAATGCAGGAATGTGTTGAGGGCTACCATTGATTTACCAGGTATAGGAGAAGTTAACTTCCACTGCACCCACCTTGATCATCTAGATGAGACTTGGAGGATGAAGCAGATTTATGCGATGAACCAATCCAACGATGGTCCTCACATCTTGGCAGGAGGTCTAAACTCCCTAGATGGATCAGATTACTCATCAGAAAGATGGACAGACATTGTCAAGGTAAATAAATCAATACTCAACATAAATTAATGCTGTACTAAAATAATTATGCTTCACCTACCAAAGAAAACAAAAAGAAAGCTTGTTGGGTACAGTTCCGTTTTCCATTTCTGTTTTCGTTTTTTGTGTTATCGGAAATGAAAAAATTGAGAGCTTCTTAGGTTTTTTTTTTTTGGGGTTTCTCATAAACAAAAAAATGGGACCATCGTTTTCATTTTCAAATGAAAATGGTTCTAGAATATCAAAAAACACCAGTTTACTAAATGTTAGCTCATCAAAAACAGGTTTTGGAACCAATTTGCTAAATGCAGTTTCGGCAGAATTCAGAAAATGAAATAGTAAACAGTAAACGAAACCATAATCAAATGGGATAATTTACCCTTGTATTAAGGCTAAAATTTTGTTGCAGTATTATGTGGAGATAGGAAAGCCTACACCAAAGGTTGAAGTGATGAAGCATTTGAAGGGAAAAGGATATGTAGATGGAAAGGATTTTGCAGGGGAATGTGAGCCAGTGGTGATGATTGCCAGAGGCCAAAGTATGAAGCATTGCCTTGATTAATTTCAGCACAGTTAGAATGATTTTTTTTTTTTTTCCATCTTCCCACAATCGATCTAATTAGAACATGAAAAAAAAAAAAAAAAACACAGATGTGCAGGGTACATGTAAGTATGGGACGAGGGTGGATTACATTCTGGCATCGCCAGATTTGCCATACAAGATCGTTCCTGGATCATACTCTGTTATTTCATCCAAAGGTACTTCTGATCACCACATTGTTAAGGTTGAAATTGTGAGAGCAGCTGGCAGTTCTCGCCAAAACAGCAGACTGAAACAGAGAGTAAAACAGAAGGTTGTGAAGATCACAAACTCTTCTTGTTCTTCAAGAGGAATATGGAAGATAAGCAGTAGCACTTGATTTCTTCTCCAATAATTTAATCTTTCATTTTTTTTTTTTTGAAAAAAACTTACAATTTACTATATGTTGGTACTGTAGAAATAATTTGTGTGCAGTTCATTGTTCATTTTCTGTCATGAAGAACTATCAACTATATATATATACGAGGACCAGCTTAGTATATGAACTTGTGTTTTGCATCAAAAAGTTGATTTTATAAGTACAGGTAGAAAATTGTGCAATATTCAAAGGTTTATGGTTTTATTGAATCATTCCATTTTAAGTTAACATGTACCCATTAGCTTGAATGATCCCATTCTTTTCCTTTTTGGTTGCTTGTGAAGATTGATTTTATATGTACTTTCCAGTCAATTCAGTTTCCCACCACCGTTTGTGACAAAAACTAAAAATTTTATCTTTGCCTTGTTTATCTTCTTCATTAATGTATCATGGTGATTATGATTTTAAACACTTGCATTTGTCATGATTCGATTGACTTGTAATACCACATCAACAAAATAATGTGACAATCACTGTTGTAATGAATATTTTCATCCTATGGATAATGGCTTTTGCCTTGAGATGCATAGGAAAACAAGAAATAGGTTGATTTCATTCGTCAAGGAAGTCTGTTTGTTTGAGGATTGCATTTGACGAACCGGGGCAGATTAGGCTTTTTGTTTAGTGGGGTGAGTGTTTAGTAAATTCAGTGGAGAAAAACACATTCATTTGCATCATATGGTCGAACAAAAATAGATAATTTTTTTTTAAAACAAAAAATCATAGAAGTTGCTAATGCAGTGGGTATAGCTACTCCTAGTGGTCCCTTCTTACACCCGGCCCTAGTGAGTGGCGATGAATCTTTTTTTAGTTAGGCGCAATTTTGGAACTTGAGAACAGAAGGGAAAGAAAAGGAAAAATTAAAAAGATGAACCCTTCAGCGAAAGTGTTTTCCTTTCATTCTTTTTGTCATTTTTATTTTTAACCAAACACGAGAAAGAAACTACTTCCTTAACATTTCTCTCTCATTTCGTTTCTTTTTCCCTTTACCAACAGAGTTTTGATAGTAGTGGAGGAAGAGGTTCCACAATTATGTATTTTTTTTCTTTTCGTTAATTAGGTGTCCCGGCCAACTTATGCTTATCTTAATTAATCTCAGGACTTGTGCAGTTTCACAATTGTGTATATGTAGTATACTATATTTGTGCATGCCTTCATGGATCAAACTGAAATCCAAGCTAGGTTGGGCATGATCTGGCCCCTAACTCAATTCTAGCTTACAATCATCAAGCCCATCTAAATTTTCTTGTGCCTTTTTGTTCCTTGCTGATGTCCAAATGGCCTTAAAAATTTATGCCGAACATGAGGTGCATAACCATGCCTAGTCATTCCCAGTGCTCAGAACCAGATTGGGGTGGCCACCATAATCCATAGCATTAGAAAATGATTCTATCCCACAAAAAAGAAAGAAAGAAGTTTTCCTATTAGCCAAACAGATAGAACCACTTCACTTAATTTGGAAGTCCTAATTCACGATACTCATAAAAATTGAAACTAAAGGGCTGGTTCAAGTGGAGCCAACAACTTAAGTGGTTTTAAAACTTTTGGTGAATGCATTTTGAAAGAATCTTTATCCAAAACCTTATTAAAATCAAACTAAGAAGGGGTAAATTTTTTTTAAAAACCAGATAACTTAATAGAAGTGGACCTGACCTGGCTCATTTTCCAATTACCCAAACAGACCCTATGCACATTAGTAGTAATGTAGGGGACAAGGAAGGCCAAAATTTACCAATGTTGAGACAATGGCCAGTGTTTTGAATTGAAATGAAAAGATCTACAAACAATCGTATAATTCTGTAAAAAAATTCTGTTCATATAGCATTCGTCATCAGTATTTTGTTAGCGTGGGGTTTTCAAGTAGTTTCAACATTGCTATCATCATCTGATAAGTCAAAAATAACATCATTTTCCTAGCTAACTTGCAGGGTTGCATATGCCCAGTTTTTTCTAAGAGAATTTTCTTTGTATTCAAACACCCATCTCTAAGGATTGATTGACACCCTCTCAACTAATATCATTTCATCTAAGAATATGCCCTTCATTTGGTATGTCTGACTGATAGGATCCTCTGTTGAGTCATACAAGCACTTATCATCTTACCCAAAACAAAAAGTAGTAATAATTAGTAGCAAAAGAAAGCAATGACATATTACCCCATTCATTCCCTCTTCCTTTTTAATACATCATACATACTCAGAAGAGAGAGAGAGAGGCCAGACTTCCTTAGGCAGATGATATAATTTATAAAGGTAATTATATTTTATTTCATTGTGGTTTGAATAAAAATTTGATAATCACTTTGGTTTAAAAGTAAACACATAACTTCTCTTTATGATTTGGACTTATCTGTAAAGTAGATGGAATCATGATAGATTTAGTGAAATAACAAATGCCCATTCGAAGGACAACCTTTTGTTTTGATATAAAATAACAAAATTATCTTTTTAATGTTCTATGTTAGAGAGATGATGAAACGACAAAAATACTTATGTGATAGAATTGCCATAGACTGTAATGATTTCTAATTATTTTTTACAATTAAATCCAAATCACTGAGAGATTATGTATTTACTTTTAAATTAAAAGATAATTTAATTTTTGCTAAAAATATAAGAAGATAAAATTTAATTACCCTAATTTATATGGGAGGAGCATCGTACAAAATATGGAAGATACATATACAATTTCATGTGTAGGTCCATCCAACCAAGAGTCGTCGTCTAGCTTGAAGGGTACCCAATGCCATGCCGGGTGTTAGGGAACAAAACAAACACCACGCTAGAAACTGCGCCGATAACAGGCGGCAACGCCATTAACAAAGCCTTCTGAGTCGACTCGAAAGCCGGGTAGAAGCACTCTACTGTGTTGGAATCCAAAAGAGACACCACTGCAAACACAATCAAGGTAAAGAAAGCATGAACAAAGTCCCTGAATTGAAGCTTATGCGACGACAAATCGGCCGACGCGGAATCCGGCCAGAGACCCTTTAGGGTTGCAATACCATAGTGAGTTTTCCCATCACTGCCTTTGAAACTGTCAGTGAAAGAAGAGAAGAAGCAAGAGATGCTGCAAAGGCCGATGAGGATTCCGGTGAGGTACTTGTTGATGGTGTGGCAGCTGCCATTGTTGGTGAGGACAGGGTTGAGGAACTGAAACAAGAAGACAGTTCCTGTTGGGAGGAGCTTAATGATATTTCCTACCCCTTTGAGTGTCTCGTCTCTGATGGTTGTGCTAAAGCTTGAGGATGAGGTGGATTCGGCCATTTGGGCTTTTTTCAATTTCTCTTGTGATATGGCTCTTGCAAGAATAGGTTTTGGTATTTATAGAGAGAGAGAGAGAGAGAGAGAGAGAGTTTTTTGGTGAATAAAAAGATGGAAGAGACAATCAATCTAATAAGTTCTCTTGTAATAAGTTCTCTTGGACATGATCATAGGGGTTTAATATTTAGTTTGAGTCATAACTACTTATTAAAGAAATACGAGCTGTCACTACAGTCTCATCAAAATACAAGCGACATTCAATCCTTACTCAACAGCGTCTAGTTCACACAACAACTGTAATAAGCGAGTTTAAACACGTGACGGTTGATTTCTAAGTGCAGCTGGTGAGAGAGAGTGAGAGTTGCTTCTACCTAACAGGGTCTTAACTTGGACTAGAAGGGGAATAGTTTTGCTTTTACGCTTGGGAATTAAAGTGGCTCTTCTAAGCTTGAGTGTACATAACCTATATATACGTGTTTCGCAGGCATCAGCCTACAGGCTTTTCTACCTCATACGTTTCCTTTTCATGCATGTCATCTGCATGGTGTATTAGTAACCACGATTTGCAGTTACATATATATATATATATATATACATAGTTGGTGCAACGTATACACATTGCTCTCTCCCCTGAATTGGAGAAAGGAAAATAGTGGTTAGGTAATATTAAATGCTTAGTAGTAATTCTTATTAAATGATGACACATGGTGTGTGAATATATTAACGATCGAAATTTGTGGTGTGGTGAAAAAACTTTTAAAGAAACATAAGACCCTATCAAATTTTGTCATGTGATATTTTTTTTGAAAAATCTCTCAATTGCACTACAAATTTAAGTTGCTGATATATTCACACACTACATTATTTAATAAGAATTACTATGAAGTACTCAGGACTATTTAACCACTAGACTTTTTTTCCTAAATTATATCTAAAATACACATAAATAAAAGAATAAATTATATTTAGTACCCTTTCACTTTACATCAAATTCTACTTCAAGGCCTTCATTTTTATTTGTAACAATTAAACCTTTCATTTCTAATTTATTGCAACGTTAATCTTCTGTTAACTTATGTTCGAAAAATGGATAGAAAATTCACATGTGACAAGCATGTGATCTTTTTCAAGACGGCAAAGATGTAAAATTCAAAACCTTTTCTGTCCAAAGGCTCATACGTATCGCACATGAATCGAACTTTAGTGTGAAGCCTAATTACATTATATATATTACAAAGTTGATTACACTTATAATTTTGGAATGACTTGAGAAGAATTTATGGTAAGTTATTAAGGAATGTATACACATGCTTGTCACATGTGAATGTTTTGGCTTTTATTTTTCTAATAGAAGTTAGCAGAATGTCAATATTACAACAAATTAGAAGTATAACAACTTAATTGTTATAAATAACATTGACGAGTCATAAGTGAGATTTGGTGTGAAGTGTAAGAGTAAATAAAATTCTATTGTCATAGTCAAATGACAAAACTACTAAAAAGCATCAATCGGGGAATAAGAATAGTCAACAATGGAACGTTGAATGGTAGGCAAATGGTTCATTTTGATTGTTATATAAAACAACTACTAATTTTCATTTTCAATTCAGTTGAATACTCAACCATGTCCAGTTCAAAACAGAAGTTACTGAACCCAATTGGCCTCTTTGCATTTCTTTTTTCATAGGTCCTGTAACACTAAAATGATGTTGAATAGGTCCAAAAAAACGCTTGAGTTCATACAATGCACTAGGGTTTAAACATGTGCAATATTTACGGAGGTGGAAAACTCAGAGTTGGAAAGGTTTACTGGATAATGACTTAACTATCAGTCTTGGAACACAATGTTTTGAACAAAGATTTGAGTTAGGCTAGTGGTTTGTTGCTTACGAGTCTTGTTATTTAGTCTTAATGTTTTTTTCGAATGTTTTGAATGAGCCAAGCAGAATTTTTCTTGCTAGATTCCTAGTTCAGAGTTCTGTAAGGACCGATTTGAAAATTGTGGAAGTGAAAGAAAGTGAGAGAGAAGTTGTGGGGAAAGTGATTATTTTCTTATGTTTGGTTTTGCGAAGAAAATAAAAGGAAAGTAAAAAGAAAATAACTTTCCCTTATTTGAAAATGTTTACTTTAGCAAGTTACTTCAAATCTTTGCGTGCCACATGAAATGTGCATTTATCGATTAAGTTTGCAAATTTCTAATTGTGGTTTAGAAATACAAATAAGATTGTTCCATTGTAATATGGGTGTTATGAGTTTGAAAAATAGAAAAAATCTCTATATATAATCAGGTATGGCTGTGTACATTTAACTCTCTCTATATCTCGTAGTAATGGGGCCTTGTGCACTGGATTGCCTTTTTTAATTGCGATTAAAAAATATTTGGATACTTAATTAGGTTAGGAAATTAGTGTGCTTATATAAAATTGTCCGTATTTTATCACATGCCACCTGAAATAGGCATTGTACACTAAAATTGCAACTTCTAATTGTGGATAAGAAACCCACTTTAGGCTCACCAGCTGGATAACTCAATTTGGGTGGTATTAGTGCACTGGACGGCAATACCAAAAGTTCCAAAATAATACCACGAGCCAGTGAAACATATGCACGTTACATGGAATCACAAGTCAATAAAATATATTTATTTGAGCATGTTAAAATACTCATGTTAGGAATGTCACACAAATTGTGGGGTAGTATATATGGAGAAAACGTCTCAATTAACAGCCTAACTTTAGGTTACTAAGATAAATACCTTCTTGTTTGGGGTTATTTTATTAGTAAGCAATAATGGAAGATTACCATTGTAGTGAATATTTCCTACAAAATGAGACCTTATGATTGATGACACACTAAAAATAAAGCCAAAAGTATGAGAAAAAAAGCACTTGGGCAAAGATGAAACTTGGGTGACTGTATGTTTTTCATGGTGTAAATCACTGCATCCATGGGGTAGCTCGTGGCTCAGTATGCCCTAACAGTTCTTTTTTTTTTTTTTGCTCAAGGGAGGCCGAAGCCTTGGAAGAAGGGCCATGGCTTGAATCTCGGAAAATGAACTGGGAAATTAATGCTCTGTTTATTACTTGAATTTTCGGTAAGAAAAGAAAATGAGAAACAAAACATTACAAAATGAAAGAGTATTTTTATTCTTTTTTCTCTCATATTTTTCTTTTTCTTTACTTTTTTGAACGAAAATTCGAGTTTCAAACGAAACATAAATGTCCGACCAGTAGATTGTGTTGTGCCCTAACAGTACTTTCATGCTTTTACCAAAGAATGAAGGCAGTTGACATGATGGGCAATACCTAAGCCCTAAAGAGAAGGGAGTTTTGTTTTTCTTACTTATAGTAAAACCACATGATATTCCCTGGAAAAAGAAAAAATTCTACTTGGAGTATATGAAAGAGATTGCTCATTATTTTCAACTGAAGGGCAAGGGAGTTGATTAATTAAAAGCATATGAATATAGTTGTGAGGATTAATTGAAACCCTCAACAAGATAGTGATGTCATTTCATCTAAGATTATGCCTTTCATTGGTACCCTGTAGTATATTTTGGGATATTTTGGGATCAGCTCCTCTCTAGTTCCCTCTAGAAATTGAAGATCTTCTAGTTCAATACATGAGACTGCAACACATCATCCAAACTCAATATTAATGATCTATTAATTGTCGGGTCAGCATGATTTTGAAGCTTTTAATACATTTCACCAAAATAATCATAATCTGTTTGCGGTTTGATTTAAATTTTTTATGACAATGGCTTTTTTATATTGGTCTTTAAACTGAAAAGCAACATTACCTCATTAATTGATGAATTTAAGCATAATATCATATTTATTATATATTTAGAAAGAAAAATACTATACAACTAGAAAATTCATACAAAATTTATTAGCAAAATGATGAGATTAAATTAGATTTCATTTTAAAACAAAAAAAACTAATTTTAATTACTTTTAATTATAAAAATGCTATCGCCATATTATTTTGGTAAAATTTTTTATACAAATTTTCTGATTTTTCATTTAAGAGTAAGGTAAAGTTCTGCAACTAACAAAGTTTTTGTATATAATTATATGATTAGATAAAAACCTTTCTTTTAAAACAAAACATCAATTATAATGATTTTTATCATAGAAATGCCATCACCACATTGCTCATACAAGAAATTTATACAGAACTACAAGATTGGATAAAAGCTTTTCTTTTAAAAGCAAAACACCAGTCATGGTGGTTCTTAAAAATGACATTGATACATTATTCTTGTGGAGTTTTTCATACAAATTTTTAGAAAGAATAACATTTTTCATATATGAAAAGGAGGAAGAAGAAGAAGAAGCAGAAGCAGCAGCAATCAGACTTTTTCTGCTAAGAAAAGCATCATCCAAAATACGCACATGCATATAAATAATCTGATATTGTGTGTGGTGTCTCCATCAAGCTAAGGTGTCTGAAGACTGGCTTGAAGGGTACCCAATTCCATGGCGGGTATTAGGAAACAACACAAACACAGTGCTAGAAACTGCGCCGATAACAGTCGGCAACGCCATGAGCAAAGCCTTCTCCGTCGACTGGAAAGACGGGTAGAAGCACTCTACTGTGTTGGAGTCCAAAAGGGACACCACGGCAAACACAATCAACGCAAAGAAAGCATGAATAAAGTCTCCGAATCGAAGCTTATACGATGATAAATTCACCGACCCGGAAGCCGTGGCCGGCCAGAGACCCTTCAGGGTTGCAAAACCATAGTGAGTCTTCCCATCACTGCCTTTGTAACTGTCTGTGAAAGAAGCGAAGAAGCAAGAGAGGCCAGAAATGCCGATGAGGATGCCGGCGAGGTACTTGTTGGCGGCGGCGCAGTTGCCATTGTTTGTGAGGACAGGGTTGAGGAACTGAAACAAGAAGACGGTTCCTGTTGGGAGGAGCTTTATGAGGTTTCCTATCCCTGTGAAAGTTTTGTCTGTGATGGTTGTGCTGGAGGTTGATGAGGATGTGGTGGCTTTGGCCATTTGGGGTTGGCTAGCGTTTATTTGGTCTCTCTTAGGAAACGAATTTAGCTATAGTGGTTTAGTTTGTCTTGTGTTATGCCTCTTCCATGTTTGGAATTTATAGAGAGAGAGAGATAGAGAGAGAGAGAGAGCAATTAGCACGTAGCCTCCTCATGCATCAGCACCTTTATCTTCTTCCTCACGCAACATTCACGTGCATGTTAATAACTACATTTTAATATATAGGCATAATTATAATAATACCTCTAAACAATGAGTCAATATCATTAAATTCACTTAAACTCTAAAACATAACACATTTTTTTAAACAGCAAAAATTTTATTAAATAGAGCACTACTTTACAAGTCCTAAATACTTTACAAAGCTAACACCCAACAGAGGTTGAGAAGAGATCAACCAAAACACTAGGAGAATACACAGACACAACTAACCAAAACTAAAAAAAGCCAAAAATAGGACTGCACTAAAAAATAAGATTATGAACTAACAACTGAAGCGTAACACATTGATCTCTTGAACTATCTATTTGTATCAATCAACACTTTCTATTAGCATTATACTAACATTTTGTTAGGAAAATAGAAGAAAAATTATCATGAGACTCTCCCATGTTTACAAAAGTATGATTTTATATCTAAATTGACCTTATCATTTTGTAATAATTATTTAATAGCTAAAATGTTCTTATATTTACATGTCATTTTAGGGGTATTTTAGTCATTAGATAATAAGATAATGTTAATTTAAATAAAAAATTATATTTTTGTTAATATGTGCAAGTCATATAACAATTTTTTATCTATTTTCTTAACGGATTGCTAATAGAAGGTGTTGATTGATATAAATTGATAGTTTATGAGGTCAATGTGACATGTTTTAAAATTTAGGAGAGTTTAGTGATACTTATAGTTCAGATTTCTTTGTAATTATCCTTGGATATATTATTGGTGGTGCAACTCAACTACATCATAGTTAAATTAACTCTGCAGTACCTACGTGTTGGTAAGGTTAAAATGCATCAACCAGGGATCTTAAGATTTGTCAACGATGGAACATCGAGCCATAAGTTTATGTTTCATTAATCAAGCGATAAGATTTTCGAAGACTTGCATAACTTCCCGTTTAATATATACTACTAGACATTTACTGTAATTTTTTACTAGTAAACAACTACTAATTATCATTTTCAACACAAACACTGCGAGTCTTTGATGCTTGTGCTGGATGTTGAGGATGTGGTGATTTTGGCCATTTGGGTTGGCTAGTGTTTTGGTCTCTGTTGGAACCAAATTTTACTAATGGTTTAGTTTGTCTTGTGTTATGGCTCTTGCATGTTTGGTATTGAGAGAGAGAGAGAGAGAGAGTGAGTGAGTAGCACGTAGCCTTCTCATGCATCAGCACCTTATCTTCTTCCTGACACAACTTCTTTTTTTTATTTTATGTAAAGTTCCTGAAACAACATTCACATGCGTATTAATGGCTACCATTTGAACACGTATATATATATATATATATATGGTTTAATTACATCAAGCACCCTAATTTATCACCTATTTCACTTTAAATCATCATCTTCAAAATACTACATATAGACCCCTACTTTTTTATAATCATGAATGACTATATTACCCTTATGTTCACATAATCAGAATTCTCTATTTTTCTCCCCCAAAATACCCTTCTTTGAGAATGATACCATTTTGGAGACTAAATTATCCCTTTGTAATATTTATACGTCATGTGTATATATGGTATATATATTAAAGAGAGAAGGAGAAACAAAACGTAAAATCTGGTTATATTGGGAGACCGTCCAACCCTCCTTTTTTTTTTTTAACCCAAACAAGATTACAATGGTCAATATGGTTATTTTGTAAAAATAATGGTCAATTTCACAGGTTAATTTTTTTGACATCCCAAAAATATTTGAATTCTATGTCTAATAATTGAAGGTTAATAAGGTTATTTTGTAAATTATGTTAACAGTTCTACATGCGTGTATTTTGAAGATGAGGAGATAAAGTGAAAATTGATGATAGATTAGGGGGTCTTGATACAATTTACCCTAATATATATATATATATATATATAGGTGGTGCAACTTAACTATATCATAGTCAAATTACCTCTGCGGTACGTCCGCGTTGGTTAAAATAAAGCAACCAGGGATTAAGATTTGTCAACAACGGAACTTTGAATGATAAGATAATGTTTCATTAATCAGGTGATCATAAGATTTGGAAAGACTTTCATATCTTCCTCCTACCTACTTGCTGTAATTTTCTATTAGAAAACTACTAGTTATCATTTTCAACTCAGCTGAATACTCAACCATGTCACCAGGCCAAAACAAATGATGTTGAACCCATTGGCCTCTCTGCATTTCTTTCTCCTCAAGTACTGTAACGCTAAAACGATGTCGAATATGTTTATTAGTTGGGTAAAACATTTGAGTTTATGCAGTGCACTAGAGGCTTAAAATTCAAAGATAGAAAAGGTTTACTAGATAGAGATATAGACCTAAATCTACTAATAAACATGTGTAGCTACCAGTCTTAGAACACAATGTTTTGAACAAGATCTTCTAGGATCTGAACTTGGTTTTTGATTTATTTCCAAGGTGACTCAGGCTTGTAAGTTGCCTATAAGTCTTTCTTTAAATTGTTTTTGGAATTTTTCGAAAAAGTCACAGAGAACCTTTTTGTTTTTTGGCTAGATTCTTAGTTTAGAGTTCTCTAATGTGTTTACTTTTGAGGGTAATGCTGTACAAACAAAAAAATTCATACATAATTTATCACCAGAATGATTTGGTTGAATAAGAGTCATTCACTTAAAAAAATAACATCCATCATGATAGCTCTTATTTATAAAAATGCTACTGCCACATCATTATGGTAAGATTTTCTATACAAATTTTTTAAAAGAATAACATTTTTCTTACTTTAATTCGTATAATGGAAAATTTCCTTATTTCCTTATTTTAATTCATAAAATGGAAAGTGAAAGCGAAAATGTTGGGAAACGGAAGTGAGAAATACGGCCAAAAAATATAGAAAAAAATGGAAAGCGGAAACGATTGGGAAACTTAATACAAATCTTATTAAGAAACTCTTGCGAAACTTAAAGCAGATCTTAAAGAAATTTAGTAGAGACCTTTGAAAATTTTAGTAGAAACTACATGAATAATTTCATAGATACTTATTTAAAACTTAAAGAAAAAAAATATAAAAATTAATATTTCAAGTTTTTGAAGCGTTTTTCCTAATTTTTTCAAGAATTTTTGTTAAGAATCTCAAGAGTTTTTCAAACGTTTTCCAAGAGTTTCTCAAATATTTTTACCGCGTTTTCTGAATGTTTCTCCAAAATTTTCAAATGAATTTCGTACCGGTATCGAAAATGTGTTTTTCCTCTAAAATGAATTTTTCGGTAACTATGGTTTAGATTTCTCTAATGTGTTTGCTTTAAGGTTAATACTATACAAACAAAAAAATTCATACATAATTTATCACTAGAATTATATGATTGAATAAGAACCATTCACTTAAAAATATAAAACCTATCATAGTGGCTCTTATTTATAAAAATGCCACTGCCACATGATTTTGGTGAGATTTTTTGTACAAATTTTCTAAAAGAATAACGTTTTTCTTATTTAATTCGTTTAGTGAAATTTTTTTTCTTTAGTTTGCTCTATTAGCAAGTTAATTTGCAAGCAAAATGGGCATTGTTGTAAGACCCTACTTTACTTAGTATCATGTTTAGCTTTAAATGCATATGATGTAATGCATGATTAGCCTAATCAAGGAGCTCGATTGATATATTTTAATGAGAGCATGTTATATGAGGATTAATTTATTTTAAGTATAATTAATTAGCTTAATCCATGAATAATTAGCTTAATTAATTTTTATACTTAGTTTAATGTTAATGATGATTAATTATCATAAGCATGCTTAATTATACTAATCATGTGGATTAGTGGTGTGGTGTGGTGAAGTAAGGAGGTACTAGGTGGCGGTTAATCTCAAACCACCTAAATGTGTGCTTTAGTATATGTGAGGTGTGTGCATAATGTGTGTGTATGAGGTGTGTGATTCATTAGCATTTTGTGTGTATGTGACATATGTGTAAATAGATATATGTTGTATTTATAGTTGGCTTCAAGTCAAGGGAAGAGAGATGAGAGAGGTGTTGTGTAGTAATTGCGTTTGGCAAAAGAGAAAGTGAGAGAAAAATGAGAGGAGAGAAGTGTTGCGCTCAGATTTTTAGCACTCAAAGAATACATACACAAGCAGAAAAAATACTGTACTTTCTCATTAGAACTTATCCTCTTAGAATGACAGGTGCGACTAGGTTTGAATTGAAAATTGATTTGAATAAAGAGTTTTTAAAAAACATTTGGAGTGGCCACATAACTTGATTAAGGTGAGTTAGGTTATCTAAAAACTAAGCACAATCCGAAGATAACACTTAGGGTTCCCTAAACATTTCTCTAAAATTTTCTAATAAGTTTCGTACCGGTATCGAAAATGTGTTTTTCCTTCAAAATGAGTTTTTCCGTAACTATGGTTTAGAGTTCTCTAATGTGTTTGCTTTAAGATTAATACTATATAAACAAAAAAATTCATACATAATTTATCACCAGAATAATATAGTTGAATAAGAACCATTCACTTAAAAACATAACACCCATCATGGTGGCTCTTATTTACAAAAATATTACTGTCAGATCATTTTGGTGAGATTTTCTGTAAAAATTTTCTAGAAGAATAGCATTTTTCTTATTTTAATTCGTATAATGGAAATTTTTTTCTTCAATTTGCTCTATTAGCAAGTTAATTTGCAAGTGAAATGGGCATTATCCGTGAGACCCCACTTTGCTTAGCATCATGTTTAGCTTAAATACATATAACGTAATACATGATTATCCTAATCAAGGACCTCAATTGACATGTTTCAATGAGAGCATGTTATATGAGGATTAATTTATTTTAAGTATGATTAATTAACTTAATCCATAATTAATTAGCTTAATTAATCTTCAAACTTAGCTTAATATTAATGATAATTAATTATCATAAGCATGTTTAATTATATTAATAATGTGAATTAGTGGTGTGGTGTGGTGAAGTAATGAGGTACTAGGTGGGGGTTAATCTCAAACCACCTAAATGTGTGCTTCAATATATGTGAGGTGTGTGCATGATGTGTGTGTATGAGGTGTGTGATTCATTAGCATTTTGTGTGTATGTGATATATGTGTAGATAGATATATGTTGTATTTATTGTTGACTTTAACTCAAAGGAAGAGAGATGAGAGAGGTGCTTGTGTAGTAATTGCGTTTGACAAAAGAGAAAGTGAGAGAAAAAGGAGAGGAGAGAAAAAAAGAAGAGAAAATTGAAGAAGAAGATTGTGTGTGTTGGAGATTGCGGAATTTCTCACGATCTGGCTATAGTCCATACATATAATATCAAAAATTCTGATCTGATGCTAAACTAATCTACGTCATTAGAATCATACCATCGAGATCTCTTTGATTTGATCCTGAATAGCAGCAAGTATGAATTTTAAAATTCTTTTTCTTTGATCTCAAACAGTAAGTAACAACAACAATAAGAAAACTACTTGAATTCAACTTTCGGACTTTTGCTGTATTCCTTGAACAAGTCTTATTTCAGAGAGAGTGGGCTCGCAGCTGCTAGGGTTTTTATCTCTCACAAGAACGTGTATATGAGATTATCAGTTGTAACCCTAGCTGCTCATAGAGTGCATATATATTGAGGTTATAATAAGGACCACATAATTAATATTACTAGGATTTTCTACACAAATAAGGATTCCTAATCCAACTAGGATTAATCTCTATTCATCCAACCAGGATTAATCTCTATTCATCTAAATTATAATTTATACCACTAAAGAATTATAATTGCACTCCCCGTTATACTAGGAATTATATTTCGAGTTCCATATTATTAAATACTTATTTATCTCCCTACGTTAAGATCACAGATACTCGTCTATTAAATTAAATTACTGGCAATTAAATTTAGTAGACTTATTTAATTTCTTGAGACCTTCTAATGTTGGATTCATAATCCACCTGCAGCGTTTGACATAATTAAAACTTATAAATTTTCTCAAGGGGGTATCATCAATTTATATATTAGCACGTGGATTCCATTAATAATTAATATTCACCATACACGTAATATTATTATCCAATTAACTGAGTTTATTGACCCATAAAGAATCTCACTCTTATGTGAATCAAAACAATAAACACTACATACACGTGACTATTTATTATATTAGGATTAAGAGTATAAGCATTTATAATAATCATGAGGTATTAATTGTTTTATATAGTCAGCATAAAAATAATTATCTGAATACGATTCTGTTCAATACACATAAAGTATATTAGTACAAGAAGTTGGAACTATACCGTTCCGCATAGTCAAGACAGACTTATTAAAACCTTTTACTACAGTTCTACTGATGGTGTGTTTAGTTCCATCTAAGATTATGAACGATAAACTTATATTCCATAAGAACTGATGATCTTATATGTGTAAGTTGTACTCTATACACTAAATCATCTATTATACAGAATAAGAGGCACATATGCATAATCATTAAATAAATAACGCAAAACAAATATTGCTTACACAGATTCTCATTAAAATGGAATAAATAATTTATTAATAAATATTAAATCTATTACACAAAACATATCTTTTAGTATAAATCTCTAACAGTGTTTTCATTGCTTGAGGTGAGGAATCTCAAATTTATGCTTTTTTGTATGCATTTCTATTTATTATTGCTTGTAGAAGACCTATCATGTCTTAGAATTAATAATTGAATCCGAAAAACTTGAGATTCAAGTTGAAGACTTAGGATTCTTCATATTTTGCATGTGTTAATATTATGAAGTCTTGTTTGAGACTTCAAAACTTCATTCTAAGCTGTAGAATGCTTAAAATTGTGTTAGAGTTGAAAAGAAGGCTTAAAACCATGAATTAAAAGCATTATTTTCGAACTTAGGAGAAAAGAGGGCGTCATGGCAGGATAGAGGGCGCCTAATGGCGCGCTTGGCTGGAGAGGGGTGCCACTAGGGCTCTTAGTGGCACACTCCTTTGGCCAAAGGGCACTAGGGTGCGCTTGGAGGGTCCCAGGGCGTACTCCCTTGGTTGGTTTTGACCGATTGACCTCCGTTTTGTATTTTATCTTCTTATGTCGCATCGGGAAGGGTTTAATACTTCTTATTGAGTTCATGATATGTCATTGATGTATCATTTATTATATTTGAGTATCATAAGTCATGAACATGCATTTATTATGCATATGTTTTATAAATTTGACGTGGTGGTGTGTGACACGTTCGGAAGCGATTAATACATCGAATTGAGGTGGGAATTTAAGATATTTTTACTCTTATTGAATTGAATGTCTTATTATTTATGTTAGTGTTAAATGTTGGATTATAAGGTGACATCACATACAATATACATTGTGTGCATAACTTGCATTACACGGAGAAGGTTTAGTTATGTGGAACTAACCTAAAGAATATCATATAGGATATTCTTAGATAACAAGCCATTGATATATTAGGTTAATGTTATCTAGAGGCGAGCACATATGTGTTGACATTAAGTATTGTATCACAAAAAGACATTGCATTACATAAATCATTGCTCATTGATGTTATCTATTGATGGATGACTCAGTATTTATCTATCATTCATTTTTTACGAGTTTGATATCTTTGTGAGCACGTTGACATATAACTCACACCCACACATGTAATTTTGCAGGTAAAATGAGTTGATGTTCAATCCACTACAGTTGATGTCAAGTTGATGAGCTGTGGAGAGCTCTTCTTGTTGAGTCATAAATCTTATATATATTGGACACTGGATGAGAGTATTTTGACTTTTGTTTACATTATGGTCTTGTAAATGTTTGTGAGTTTGGATTAGTAATATTCTTTACGTATGTATGGTGATTATGGGATGGTTTTATATATAATAACATTGTTTATCCCTTATATCATTCTTATTTTTGGGATTATTGTGAGATATCATTCGCGGTAGGTAACCTGTGTGATCACACTTACCTTAAGATGGTGTTAATGACGCCTGATTAAGAATGGGCGTAACATTGTCTACTAAATTTTTTGCAGATTCTAATTGTGGTAAAGAAACATGGGTTCGAAACACGAAAACTGCCTCTTTCAATACAAAGTAAGACTACATTCTATGGCTTTTGTATGTTTGGTATTTAGAGAAAGAAAGAGAGATATTAACACATAGTTGATTGTACTCTAAAAGTACCATCTACATGTCTTAATTAGCTAATTGTTAGTTTTATATTATGTTTAATGGTGTTAATTTTAATTATAATTCGAACTAACTTAGGTTTGTGTTTATTTTCAGGAATCCTAACTAAAAAGGGATTAATTCGCGCTGAAACAGAATAAGCGTTCGAAGGGCATTCGAACAGTATACAGAAGCATTCGAACGGTAAATCGAACGGTCTCACGTCAAATTCAGGTTCAAAGTGTGTTTGAAAGATTCAGAGAATAGGTTTTCCTGTTCGTAGTGTGTTCGACACAGCGTTCGAACGGTCGTTCGTGGCGTTCAAACGGTGGCCTAGGCATTCGAACAGTTTTGAGCTTAAATGGAATGATTTCGAATGCAATTTAATCATAAGTTTCAAGAGGTTGCTGTCAAGGTACAAGTTGTTGAAACTGTGGTACAAGCTGTTGAAACACGTAGAGTTGAAACTTTGGAAACCCATATCTCTTGAACCAGAAAGGTTATTCAGGCCCATAATATGTCGATTTCATATAACTTTTTGAGACCTACAACTTTCGTGAAGTAACCCAGCCCATCGGAGCACTCAGTGGGAACCGGCCGTACTAATGACGACGGGATTTGTAGATTAACTCAATTTTTAGTTGTAGTGAGATTGGTAAATAGTAGAATAGATTTAGGAGTTTTATGTTTTTGAAGGGATTGCTAGGGTTGACGTTTTTCTAGGGTTTTAGGAGTAGATTAGAGTAGTATATTCATAATTTTCATTCAGTTTTCAATTCTTGTAATCAGATTACTTAGTCTTTCAATATATTTTCAATACAACTTTGCGTATATATGATTATGATGAGTAGCTAGATTCCATCTGGGGATCAATTGTGTAGATTAATTGAAGATCTTGGATGAACGAAGGATGTATGTTCTTGATTTTAAAGTTAAATTTTTTTGTTTTCTTTCTTCTTCTTCTTCATTCTAAAAACCTTCGAAAACCTGGGCGTCTTATTATGTTCGGTAACGCTTATGCATGAATACCATACTCAATATATATGCTGCCTTGTAACGTTTATGCGCGAGTTGGGTTTAGTATATGCGCTGCACGAACTGATGATGCACGTCATTGATTCTAATAACCCGATTTTTTCTAAAAGTCGAACTGATGATGCACGTCATTGCCTTGTAACGTTTATGCGCAATTTATTCTAATAACCTGGGCGTCTTATTATGTTTGGTAACGCTTATGCATGAATACCATACTCTTGGTTTTATCGCTAAATCTTCCAAATCTGAGACTCGTGACGTAGTCAAAGGATTTGAGTTATTAAATTATCTTTTTCGGAATTTCAAGAGACGCAATTGATTGGATCGATTGACCCCATGAATTTTTTTATTTTTTAGTTTAAATTAGATAACAAATTTTTTTTCAACCTAAAATCAGATTTTTGATTATTGGAGTGTCTTTCTTAAGATTTTTGATTCACGGTAAGTTTTTCTATTTACGTAAATCATCTTCCCTGTGGGATCGATCTCATACTTACGAGAAATTATTACTACATCACGGTCGTGCACTTGCGGTTAAGTATCACCCTTTTAGAGAGCGATCAATAGTCTTCTCATGCATTAACACCTTCTCTTCTTCCTTACACAACATTCACATGTATGTTAATAGCTACATTTGAATACGTATATCTATATATATATATATAAGGTTTAATTACATCAAGGTACCCTAATTTATAACCTATTTTCACTTTAAGCCCTCATCTTCAAAATACTACATATAAACCCCCATTTTTTTTTTTTTTTATCATGAATGATGTGGGGGAGTAACCCCCGGCCCAACTCAATGGATAAGGCCCAATCTGTGCAAGTTAAAGTTGGGGCCACTTTGGTAGCCCAGATCAGAATTAGCGGGAAGGCCAGACTGCCGACCTCCTTCATAACATAGCCCAAACCACGAAAGCGGGCCCAAACCGCTAGTGGTCTCTGCGCATTAAATGCAGAGTTGACTCGCATTAAATACGCATGCGGCTGCCCACGCGACGCCAACGTGCACGTCCGGTCAGCTGGAATCCTCCACGACGGTGCGCCAGACCCTGTGGATAATCAAGCGGCATCAATGATGACGCCTACCCAGCAGGCCATGAGAGCCTGCTGGTAGGCTAAGGCAGAACACACTCCCCCAAAGGTCCTATAAATACCCAAGGCACCGAGAGTCAGGTATGGACAGTTAACCCCCAATATTGACCACTCTCATTCGTCTTCATCGATTAAGCTTGCTGACTTAATCTTCGGAGTGTGATTGGCCCGTTACGGGTCGACCCATTCTAACCTTTTCGTCTTGCAGGAGATACCTGGACTCATCCATTTTTGGGCTTGAGAGTTCGGCCCAGCCTTCCAGTAAAATCCCACCTACAATTGGCGCCGTCTGTGGGAAGGCTTAGAAAAACTATGAGTCTAGATAACCGGAGACGTAGGGGAGAAAACCACGACGGAAGAGGCTTTGGAGCCTCCTCCAGTAGAGACCTGACCAACTCGGTGCATTGCCAATCTACACCAGAAGATCGGCAAAGGAGGAGAACACTAAGGTCGGAGATACGCACGCCCGCTGAAAGCCACCAGGAGGCACCAGAGGAAATGCGGAGGGATACGGGCTATGTCAGGAACAGGAATTTCCGCAGGAACCATCCTCGGAATCTGGCCCCTTCGCCCTCCAGTGGGCGGGTCCCGAGTGAGGATATACTCCGTGCAGCAGAGAAGGAGATTCGGAGGCGCGGAGAAGAGATAGCCTACCTCACCTCCCAGGTGCGGGCCATAAGGGAGGCATTCTCTGGCAGGAATGATCATGGGAGAGAAGGGTCCCCAGCCCGGGAGTAGGTTGTCGGCGCCAGGGACGAACCAGCACCGCCGGTAAGGGGAAGTTACACCCCTAGTACCGGGCGTTGCATGAACAGACGCATAGGTCGGCGGTGGGAAAAGAGCAAAACTCCGTCGAATGACAGTCCAATTGAAGGAGATCGGCGGAAAGAAGACTGGGAGAAGTGGTACAATGAAAAGCAGGAGGATAGAAGGCAGCAAACTAAGGAGCGCACAACCCATGACCTGATGAGAAAGGCCCTCGATCAAATTGCGTCCACGCTATTCACTGAGGATATTGAGTCCCATCCAATTCCTCGAAAATTCACCCCACCAAAGTTCGCCCTCTATGACGGGAAGTCTGACCCAATTACCCATGTTCGACATTACAAACAACTCATGGTAGTGTGGTGCAGTGACCAGATGCTAATGTGTCGAATCTTCCCCTCCAGTCTGGGAAGCGTGGCTTTACGGTGGTTCGACAAATTGCCACGTAAGTCCGTTTCAAGCTTGAGGCAACTGGCCGAGCTTTTTACAGCTCGTTTCATTGCAAACAACTTACAGTTAAAAGAGGTTGACTTCTTGCTGACGTTGCGAAAGGAGGAAGGAGAAGGATTGCGAGCATACGCTCGACGCTACTGGGAAGCTTATAACGAGATTGACGAGTGCAGCGAGCAGTTGGCCGTAACTCAGTTCAAGATTGGCCTTCCCAGGGAGCATCGCTTGCGACAGTCCTTAATGAAGAAACCAACACTCACGATACAGGAACTAATGCTCAGAATTGAGCGCTATGCACGACTGGACGAAGACGTACCTCAGATAGCATCAACCAAGGTCGGCGCTGCAGCCGAAAAGGCATGTAAGAAGGATGCTAAGAAGCCCCGGACAGAAGATATCGGCCGAGGAAAAAGGGTAACTGAGGGGGTCTATACAGCCTTTAAAGACCCTATCTATAAAATATTGCCCTAGATCCGTGATAAGCCCTTCTTCAAATGGCCGCCGAAATTGGGAGGAGACCCAGCGACCCAAGACCAGAAGAGATTCTGTTCATACCACCGAGAGAAGGGACATAAGACGGAGCAATGTCGGCATCTGAAAACTCACTTGGAAGACTTAGCCAAAGCAGGTCATCTCGATCAATTCATAGATCGGGAGAAGACGAAGAATGAAGCCGAGCAACCGAGGGTAGAAGACGCAGCCCGGAAAGAACCAGAACCAAGGCCGGTATGGGTAATCAATGTGTTGCACGGTTCGGCTGAGTCGTCGATCGTCGACCCACACAGGTACCGGGCCGATATGCAAAAGGTGGCACACCGAAGGGAAGTGTTGCAGGTACAGCAACCCAGCAAGAAAGCGAAGCTCGGCAGTGGCCGCGTACCAATAACTTTCACCGATGAGGATCTCGTAGGAGTGCAGACCCCTCACAACGATGCCTTGGTGGTTACGTTAAGAATGGCGGACTGTGACGTTAGAAGATTGCTCATAGACCAGGGGAGCTCGTCTGAAGTTATGTATTAGAGCCTCTTCAAACAGTTAGGACTAAAGGAGTCCGACCTCCAACAGTCATTTAACCCACTGGTCGGGTTTAGCTCAGATCCAGTTTGGCCAATGGGAAAGGTGACGATTCCGGTAACAGCTGGCGGGATCACATTACAGACTGAATTCCTAGTAGTTAACGTGCCCTCCCCCTACAATGCCATCATGGGACGAACTTGGTTGCACCTCATGAAGGCCGTTCTGTCATCATATCATCAGCTGCTTTGGTTTTCGATCTCGACGGGTGTTGGAGAAATCAGGGGTGACCAAGTGGCCGCCAAACAATGTTTCCTAACAGCATGTGCAACAAAGATAAAGCCTGAGAAAATGCAGATGATGGAGCTACATAAAGACACCCCCACAATTGATGACGTGGGACAGACACCCGAGAATAAAGCTGTGGAGGACTTGAAAAAGATATACATTGATCGGCGCGGAGACAAGTACTTCGTCATCGGTACCTCTCTGTCTAAACGAGAGGAAAATTCCCTACTCGAGTTGCTGACGAATTTTTTGGAAGTGTTCGCCTGGACCCCTTATGACATGCCTGGGATCGGCGCTGACGTTGCTTGTCATCGTCTGAATGTTAACCCAAACTGCCGACCTGTCGTCCAAAAGGGGAGAAGGGCAGCCACCCAGCATGTGGACGCTGTCTTGGAAGAAACAGAGAAACTTTTGGAAGCTGGGGCCATTCGGGAAATCAACTACCCGAGCTGGTTATCGAACACGGAGGTCGTAAAAAAGAAGGACGGAAAGTGGAGGGTCTGTGTGGACTTCACTGATCTCAATAGGGCATGCCCCAAAGATCCATTTCCCCTGCCCAAAATTGACCAGCTTGTGGATGCAACCGCCGGCTTCGGAAGGATGAGCTTCCTGGATGCTTATCGAGGATACCACCAGATCCCACTCCACCCCGACGACCAAGAGAAGACGGCTTTCATCACTCCAAGGGGTATCTACTGCTATAGAGTTATGCCCTTTGGACTGAAGAACGCCAGAGCGACTGGTCACAAAGATGTTCAAGACGCAGCTCGGCAGAACTGTTAAGGTCTACATCGATGACATGGTGGTAAAAAGCAAACTGAGCGACACCCACTTGGCAGACCTGAAGGAGGTACTCTGTATCCTGAAGGACTACAAAATGCGGTTGAACGCTTTAAAATGTGTCTTCGGGGTCGGCTCAGGCAAGTTTTTGGGATTGAAGTGGACCCACGGCAGATCAGTGTGATTCAGAGTATTCAAGCTCCAAGGAATGCCAAAGAAGTTCAGAGATTGACAGGAATGGCCGCTGCACCCAACAGATTCATCAGCCGTTCATCGGACTGGTGCCGACCCTTCTTCCAGCTCCTAAAGAAACAGGAGCGGTTCGAGTGGACCCCAGAGTGTGACTCTGCCCTTGCCGATCTAAAAACCTACCTCGCCAAACCACCCCTGCTCTCCACCCCTATCCGGCACGAGGAACTCTTCCTCTACCTTGCAGTATCAGACCATGCAGTCAGAGCGGTCCTACTCAGGCAAGAAAACCAGCAACAATTCCCGGTCTATTACGTCAGCAAAACCCTTCTTGGAGCCGAGAGCAAGTACCTACCTCTCGAAAAGCTGACACTCGCACTGATAGTAGTATCCCGCAAGTTGGTGCATTACTTCAGATCTCACACCATCAACGTCCTCACAAACCACCAGCTCAAACCTCTTCTAAGGAAAGCCGACTTCTCAGGAAGAATTGCAAAATGGGCCGTGGAATTAGGCGAGTTTGACATCAAATTCCAACCTAGATCGGCAGTAAAGGGGCAGGTTCTTGCAGATTTTGTTGCCAAGTTCTCTGTCGAGATAGCACCAGAAGTAGAACAGACCCAGCAACTGGCCAACCGCAACACGAACTCCCCCCGGACCTTTGGGAACAATCTGGTCATTGGAAACTCTACGTGGACGGAGCTTCCAATGACCGGGGGGCAGGATCAGGCATCGTACTCATCACACCAGACAGCCTAACCATCGAGCAAGCCATCAAGCTGGAGTTCACTGCTTCCAATAATGAGTCAGAATACGAGGCCTTGCTCACCAGAATACGTCGAGCCATTGAGCTTCGAATTCCCGAAATCGTCATATATTCGGACTCCTTACTTGTCGTAAATCAAATCACAGGGGAATACGTCGCAAAAAGTGACAAAATGACGCAGTACCTAGCAAAGGCCAAGGAACTACTCGGCCAATTTAAAAACTACAAGCTTTGACAGATTAGCCGAGATAATAACTCACATGCGGATGCCTTGGCGACTCTGGCCACAGCTCTGAAATCTGGTTCGAAAAGGACGATCAACGTAGAAACCCTCGCCAAGCCCAGCATCTTTCATGAGGAGGAGGAAGCCCTAACAGCAGAAAAGTTGGGACCATCGTGGATGGACCCAATCATTTCTTACCTTAACACAGACAAGCTGCCGGACGATAAGGCTGAAGCTCGGCAAATCAAGCATGCATCTCTCAGGTATTGGCTGTCACCAAGTAAGGAGCTTTACAGACGTTCCTTTACAGGTCCGTATTTGCACTGTGTCCATCCGGACCAGGTACAGGGGGTCTTGTTCAAAATCCACAAGGGGATATATGGAAGTCATGTCAGCGGAAGGTCGATAGCCCACCGGGCCATCTCGCAGGGATACTGGTGGCCTTACATGCAGAAGGATGCAGCCCGGTACGTCCTGAAATGTGACAAATGTCAGAGGTTTTCCCCCATCATCCACCAGCCAGCCGAGGATCTTGCCACCATCACCAGTCCGTGGCCTTTCGCTCAGTGGGGACTGGACATTGTCGGAGCTCTGCCTCGAGCTCCGAGCAACAAAAGGTTTCTCATCATGGCCACCGACTACTTCACCAAATGGGTAGAAGCGGAACCTTTATCAAACATCAGGGAAATTGACGCCAAAAGGTTCGTATGGAAAAGCATTGTCACCAGATTCGGATTGCCCCGTGCCATTATATCAGATAACGGCACCTAGTTTGATGGCAACGTCTTTAGATCATTTTGCGAAGGATTGGGGATCAGAAACTATTACTCAAAACCAGCCTACCCCCAATGCAACGGGCAAGCCGAGATTTCAAATAAAACCATGCTTAATGGGGTCAAGAAGCGACTGGAAAAAGCCAAGGGGAAGTGGACAGAGGAGCTACCCAATGTTTTGTGGTCCTACAGAACAACCCCAAGGAGGTCCACAGGAGAAACGCCGTTCGCCTTGGCATATGGGGTGGAGGCAGTCATCCCCTTGGAGATCGGACTACCAACAATCAGATCGGCAGCCTTTAACACCGGTGTCAATGATCAGACGGTTGCAAGAGACCTGGATCTAGTCGAAGAAAGAAGGGAAACTGCGTTGATCAGGCTCACAGAATATCAGCGACAGCTAAAACGCTCTTACAACAAGCGGGTCTGCCCAAGAAACTTTGCTCCAAGAGATCTAGTCTTACGAAAAGTGTTGGGGGCAACCAAGAAGGCGGCAGATGGAAAGCTCGGCCTAAACTGGGAAGGCCCCTACAGAGTCACAGCCCAGGTTGGCATCGGCGCATACAGACTGGAGACCGTCGAAGAAGGGCGACAGCTGTCACGACCATGGAATGCAACCAACTTGAGGAAGTTCTACCAGTAATACAAAGCTCCATGCACTGTAACAGTCCATGAAATGTGTAAAGCCCTGTCGAAGAATCAATGAAAATGAAGCTATTCAAAAAAATCTACTCTGAGCATTCTGTGAAACCCAAAAACCAAGTGTAAAAACTTGGTCCTATCCAAGTTGGGCAAGTCGGCCAAAGAAGGCCAAAGTAAAAACCAAGTGTAAAAACTTGGTCCTGTCCAAGTTGGGCAGGTCGGCCAAAGAAGGCCAAAGTAAAAACCAAGTGTAAAAACTTGGTCTTGTCCAAGTTGGGCAGGTCGGCCAAAGAAGGCCAAAGTAAAAACCAAGTGTATAAACTTGGTCCCGTCCAAGTTGGGCAGGTCGGCCAAAGAAGGCCAAAGTAAAAACCAAGTGTAAAAACTTGCCCCTGATCAAGTTGCCAGCACTTCGGCCAAAGAAGGCCAAAATAAAAACCAAGTCTAAAGAACTTGGTCCTGAAATAGTTGGGCAGGTCGGCCGAAATAGGCCAAGAAAGAAATCAAACGACGAAATCAAATGAGACAGATTCACAGCAAAAATCAGATAAGGCAAATTTGGTAATAAATAACAAAAAGAGTCCTTCTCATTAAAAAGCATCGATGGTTACAAAATTTGAAAAAAAGAAAGAAAAGCTATGCCGACTTCTCCCCCGGCTCTACAGTTACCCCTGGTGAGGTCTCTTCCACATCCTCAGAGGGTTCAGCTGCGGCCTCCCAATTTTTAAGCCTCTCCTTCTCAGCAGCAGCCTCTTCGGCAACGGTCTTTAACTTAAGCTCCCGTCTGTATAGGGCATTTGCCAGCACTTTCTTCGGACAGACGACGCCGTCCTCAGTAGTATCAAAGTAGTCCGGGCAAAGACTCCACACGTCGGAGGCCTTATCCAGCTCTGCAACCACAAGGGCACCATTCTAGCCCTGTCGGAATATGGTGCGACTGAGGTCCATCATCTCTTCAGCCAGCCTTTTGGCCCCCCTCTCTTCACCCCTCTTCAATGTGGCCTCTTCCTCCACCTTCAGCTTGGCCACTTCAGTCTTAAAGGTCTCGACCTTCTCATTTGCATTGTGCAGATCCACAGACTGCACATCAAACTTCTTCTCGAGGTCGGCAAGATCCCTATCCCTCCTCTCAAAGTCGGCTTTCGTCAGTAAAAGCTCGGCGGAAGCCTGCTCGGCCTATTTCCTGAAGGTGATCCGCTCCTTATTTGCCTCAATTCATTCGAGCTTCAAACGGCCGTGCTCTTGAATAAGTTGCTGGTGAACCTTGGCAAGCTTTTGGAAGCGCGTTATCGCCTCCAAGGTATTCAGACAGCCCTACACAAATCGGAGAAAGTCGTTTTTAGGGCGAGAGTCTAAAAGGTCTGTATTCATTGAAAAAGAAAGAGCCGACTTACCAGTATCGAGTCATGAAAAGCACCCATAAAAATAGCTGAGTCGCTTGCTTCGCCCAGCTTCGCCACGTCCTTTTTTTGAAGAACGCTCTTCATGACACCAAAAGCAACCTTGGGCTGATCGATCATAGAATCAGCTGTCGTCATAGGACGACCCAGAATGTCCGGAGTGATGGTCACAGTTTCGCCGACCTCGTCCACCGCGACTTTGTCTTTCTACTTTTTAGGCGCTGGAGTCGGAGTGACATCGGGCTTCCTCTTTCTTTGTTGCCGAGTGTTCGGCCTCTGTTGCGCAGCAGGGACCTCCTCCACGGGAGTAACCGCCAGCTCGGCCGGAGGAGTTTCGGCAGGAGTAGGTGTGGCCGACTTTAGTGGTTGTCCCGCAAGAGCGAACATCCTTTCCTTCAAGCTCATGCCGTCCATTTTGTCGGGGGATGGGCTCGAATCACTTGTTCCGATGGGAATCTCAACTCGGCGGTCGGGCACAGTGTACGGCGAAGAGGTTGATGCCGAGCTGTGTGATTTGGTCCGCTCTTCTTGCCGTTCTTCGCTAGGTGATGCAGATGGAGGAGCAACCACAACTGTCACGCCTGTAGGGATGCGCGCCCTCTCGATCGCTATTCCAGTAGGGATTTCCTCGAAGTCCCCTTCGGCGCCTTCATCCGCTAATCTTGCAAGTACACTCTGGGGGACGCCCGTCTCGGCAGTGAAAGTCGAGTATCGCAGTGGGTAGGAGAGCAAGGTATGGGCCGCCCGGGCTATGTATCTTAGTCGACCTTCGCCGACGTAGTTCAAGACCTTGTGGAGGTCGTCAGAATTGACCAACCAGTCGCGAGCTTTTGACCGCTTCCTTGTGTCTGCAAAAATTTGAGAGTTAGTTTGGCTGAGAACTGAAGTTTAAAATGACGTACAGTGCAAGAGATCGGCATCAAACCTAGTTCGACGGGCACTCTAGGGCATCGAATCGCCGGTCTATCCTTTTCGGGAACATTGCCGAACTCCCATGGACCGGTTACCCAGACCCTAACGTCGTCGACGCCCTTCCCTGAGGAAGGCAGACACTTCACTAACTCTAAGGACTTCTTTACTACCCGGAGGTAAACCTTATAACTACCTCCGACTTTACAGAGAGTGTAGCAGTAGTCCAGTTCGGCAAGGCCCAGGTTCACCCCCAGGCGCCGATTTATTTCTAGCATGCCAAAGAAGATTCTATATACGTTCGACGCTAACTGGGAGGGCGACACCTTATTTTTTACTATGAATTTATGAAGAAGAGGGTGGAGGGGAAATCTAAGCCCCCCTTCTACGATGGCAATGACTAGGAACGACACCCCCTTTTCGGTCTCCCCCATGCGATAGTCCTCAGGATCGACCAACTCTAGGCCGATTTCATCCGGGACTTCAAACCTAGCCTTAAACGCGGCAAGGGCCGACGGACCATCTAACATTTTACGAAGATGAGATGCCATCAAGGGGCAACCGTCAAAACGTAGAACGTAATGAAGAGCAAAGGAGTTGCGGGCTCAAAAGGCACTTACAGTGGTGGGTGCCGAAACAGCTGACGCACACGATATTCAGAAGGCAAAGGAAAAGGAGCAAGTATCTTCCAACTGATTAAAGCCTTGGTCTTTTATACACACCAGAGCCGTCGGTTCATACACAGTAAAACGGCGTTAATCATGACGCTCTGCCCAAGCGTCACGTCGGCCGTTGATTCAGTAATGCCCCACTATTGAATTTTTTAAAAATCCCCGCCATTTATGTGGCCGGGTGACCGTTACACCCCTTGGCCGTTTCAAAACCCAAAACGACACAATGGTTGGGGGGCAATTGTAGGGGAGTAACCCCCGGCCCAACCCAATGGATAAGGCCCAATCTATGCAAGTTAAAGTTGGGGCCACTTTGGTAGCCCAGATCAGAATTAGCGGGAAGGCCAGACTGCCGACCTCCTTCACAACATAGCCCAAACCACGAAAGGCGGGCCCAAACCACTAGCGGTCTCTGTGCATTAAATGCAGAGTTGACTCGCATTAAATACGCATGCGGCTGCCCACGCGACGTCAACGTGCACGTCCGATCAGCCGGAATCCTCCACGACGGTGCGCCAGACCCTGTGGATAATCAGGCGGTGTCAATGATAGGTCCTATAAATACCCAAGGCACCGAGAGTCCGGTACGGACAGTTAACCCCCAATATTGACCACTCTCATTCGTCTTCATCGATTAAGCTTGCTGACTTAATCTTCGGAGTGTGATCGGCCCGTTACGGGTCGACCCATTCTAACCTCTTCGTCTTGCAGGAGATACCTGGACTCATCCATTTTTGGCCTTGAGAGTTCGGCCCAGCCTTCCAGTAAAATCCCACCTACAAATGCCTATATTACCTTTATGTTCACATAATCAGAATTCTCTATTTTTCTCCCCCAAAATACTTCTTTGAGAATGATACCATTTTAGAGACCAAATTGCCTCTTTGTAATAGTTATATGTCATATGTATATATGGTATATATTAAAGAGAGAATGAGAAACAAAACGTAAAATCTAGTTACAATGGGAGACCATCCAATCCTTTTTTTTTTTTTTTTCCAACCCAAACAAGATTACAATGGTCATTTCACATTTCGTTAACATTCTAAAAATATTTGAATTCTTTGTTTAATAATTGAAGGTTAGGAGGTAAAGGGAAAATTGATGATAGATTAGGGGGTCTTGATATAATTAACCGTAATATATATATATATATATATATAGGTGCTGCAACTCAACTATATCATAGTCAAGTTACCTCTGCCGTACGTCCGTGTTGGTAAGGTTAAAATAAATCAACCAGGGATTAAGATTTGGCAACAACGGAACTTTGAATGTTAAGATTATGTTTCATTAAACAGGTGATCATAAGATTTGGAAAGACTTTCATATCTTCCTCCTACATACTTGCTGTAATTTTCTATTAGAAAACTACTAGTTATCATTTTCAACTCAGCTGAATACTCAACCATGTCACCAGGCCAAAACAAATGGTGTTGTACCCATTGGCCACTCTGCATTTCTTTCTTCTCAAGTACTGTAACACTAAAGCGATGTCAAAACATTTGGGTTCATGCAGTGCAAGAGAGGCCTAAAATTCAAAGATCGAAAAGGATTACTAGATAGAGATATAGACATATATCTACTAATAAACATGTGTAGCTACCAGTCTTAGAACACAACGTTTTGAACAAAATCTTCCAGGATCTGAATTTGGTTTTGGATTTATTTCTAAGGTGACTCACGCTTGTAAGTTGCCTATAAGTCTTTCGTTAAATTGTTTTTGGAATTTTTCCAAAAAGTCACGCAAAACCTTTTTTTTGTGTGGCTAGATTCTTAGTTTAGAGTTTTCTAATGTGTTTAATTTAAGGGTAATACTATACAAACAGAAAAATTCATACATAATTTATCACAAGAATAATTTGGTTGAATAAGAACCATTCACTTAAAAAAATAACATCCATCATGGTAGCTTTTATTTACAAAAATGCTACTGCCATATTATTCTGGTGAGATTTTTTGTACAAATTTTTTAAAAGAATAGCATTTTCCTTATTTTAATTTGTATAATGGAAAATTTCCTTATTTCCTTATTTTAATTCGTAAAATGAAAAATGGCAGCGAAAACGTTAGAGAAAATGAAAGCGAGAAACGTGGCAAAAAAATATAGAGGAAAAAGGGAAGCAAAAAAGAATTGGAAAACTTAATACAAATCTTATTAGGAAATTTTTACAAAACTTAAAGCAGACCTTAAAGAAATTTAGTGGAGACCTTTAAAAAATTTAGTGGAAACTATATGAATAATTTCATAGATACTTAGTTAGAATTTAAGGAAAAAAAAAAGTATAAAGATTAATATTTCAAGTTTTCAAAGCGTTTCCCTTGAGTTTTTCAAGAGTTTCTGTTAAGTATCTCAAGAGTTTTTCAAACGTTTTTCAAGAGTTTCTCAAACGTTTTCACTGCGTTTCCTGAACGTTTCTCCAAAATTTTCAAATGAGTCTCGTACCGATATCAAAAATGTGTTTTTTCCTCCAAAATGAGTTTTCTGATAACTATGGTTTAGTAGTTTCTAATGTGTTTACTTTAAGGTAAATGATATACAAATAAAAAAAATTCATATATAATTTATCACCAAAATGATATGGTTGAATAAGAGTCATTCACTTAGAAACATAACACCTATCATGGTGGTTCTTATTTACAAAAATGCCATTGGCACATCATTTTGGTAAAATTTTCTGTATAAATTTTTTTAGAAGAATAACATTTTCCTTATTTTAATTCGTATAATGAAATTTTTTTCTCCAGTTTGCTCTATTAGCAAGTTAATTTGCTAGCGAAATGGGCATTGTCTGCGAGATCCTACTTTGCTTAGTATCATGTTTAGTTAAAATGTATATAATGTAATGCATGACTATCCTAATCAAAGAGTTTGATTGACATATTTTAATGAGAGCATGTTATATAAAAATTAATTTATTTTAAGTATGATTAATTAACTTAATTAATCTTCATACTTAGTTTAATGTTAATGATGATTAATTATCATAAGCATACTTAATTATGCTAATCATGTGTATTAATAGTGTGGTAAGGTAAGGAGCTGCTAGGTGGGAGTTAATCTCAAGCCACTTAAGTGTGTGTTTCACTATATGTGAGCTGTGCATATAAGGTGTGTGTATGAGGTGTTTGCTTCATTAGCATTTTTATGTATGTGACATGTGTGTAGATAGATATATGTTGTATCCATAGTTGGCTTCAAGTCAAGGGAAGAGAGAGGAGAGAAATGCTTGTGTAGTAATTGTGTTTGGCAAAAAAGAAAGTGAGAGAAAAAGAGATAAGAAAATGGAGAGGAGAGAAGAGAAGAGAAGAGAAGAAGAGGAAATGAAGAAGAAGATTGTGTTTGTTGGGGATTGCAAAATTTTCCATGACCCCGCCATAGTGCATTCGCATAACAGTAAAAATTATGATATGATTAGCAGAAGTTAATCTACATTATTAGAATCATACCTTTTAGATCTCTCTGGTTTAATCTCGAATAGCAACTATGAAGTTTAAAATGCTTCCTCTTTGATCTCGAACAGTAAACAACAACAATAAGAAAACTCCTCAAATTCAACCTTTAGACTTCTGCTGTATCCCTCGAACACGCCTTACTCTAAAGAGAGTGGGTTCGCAATTATTAGGGTTTCTATCTCTCACAAGAACGTGTATATGAGATTATCAATTGTAACCCTAATTGCTTATAAAGTGCGTATATATAGAGGTTACAACACATGATTAGTATGACTAGGGCTTTCTACATAAATAAGAATTTCTAATCCAATCAAGATTAATGGCTATTTATGTAAACTATAATTTATACCACTAAAGAATTATAATTGCACTTTCCGTCATATTAGGAATTATATTTCGAACTCCATATTATTAAATACTTATTTATCTCCCCACGTTAAAATCATAGATATCCGTCTATTAAATTAAAATTGCTGACTAATTTAATAGACTTATTTAATTCCTTAGGACCTTTTACTTAACTTATTTAATATGTCGAATTCATAATCTATTAGCAGAGTTTGATACAATCAAAACTTATAAACTTTCTCAAGGATGTATCATCAATTTCTATACTGGGACGTAGATTCTATCAATAATTAATATTCACCATACACGTAATGTTATAATCTAACTTACTGAGTTTATTGACCTATAAAGAATCTTTCTTTTCTATGAATCAAAACAATAAACACTACATGCACATTTCTATTTGTTACATTTGGATTAAGAGTATAAGCACTCATAATAATCATGAGGTATTAGTTATTTTATATAATCAGTATAAAAACAATTATCTCAACACAGTCATGTTCAATACACACAAAGTGTACTAGTACAAGGAATTGAAATCATACCGTTTCGTATAATCAAGACAGATCTAGTAAAACCTTTTGCTACAGTTCTACTGATGGTGTGTCTGGTTCCATCTAAGACTGAACGATAAGCTTATATTTCATAAGAACTAATGATCTGATATCTTGTGTGTAAGTTATATTCTACACACTAAATCATCTATTATATAGAATAAGAGACATACATGCATAATCATTAAATAAAAAATGCAAGACAAATGTTGCTCATACAGATTCTCATTAAAATGAAATAACTAATTTATTAATAAATACTAAAACCATTACACAAAGCATGTCTCTTAATATAAATCTCTAATAGTGTTTTCATTGCTTGATGTGAGAAATTTCAAATTCATGCTTGTTTACATGCATTTCTATTGATTGTTGCATGTAGAAGACATATCATGTCTTAGAATTGAGAATTGAATCCAAGAACCTTGAGATTCAACTTGAAGACTTAGGATTCTTCATGTTTTGCATGTGTTGATACTTTGTAGTCATGCTTAAAACTTTAAAATTTTATTCTAAGCTTTAGAGTGTTTAGAATTGTGTTAGAATTGAAAAGGAGGCTTAAAACCATGAAACAGAAACATCATGTTTGAACTTTGGAGGAAAGAGGAGTGCCATGGCAGGGTGGGCGCACTCCTTTGGCGAAAGGGCGCCAGGGTGCACCTGGCGCCCTCCCTTGGCTGGTTTTGACTCGTTGACCTCCATTTTGTATTTTATCTTCTTGTGTCACATTGAGAAGAGTTTAACACTCTTATTCAATTCCTGATATGTCATTGACATATCATTTCTTATATGTGAGTATCATAAGTCATGAACATGCATTGATTATGCATATGTTTCATAAATTTGACATAGTAGCGTATGATAGGTTTGGAAGCTATTAAAGACACTCTAATTCTACTGAATGAGTGAATCAACCTTACTTTATACAGCGAACTGAGATGGAGATTTAAGATAATCTTACTCTTATTAAATTGAATATCTTATTATCTATGTTAGTGTTGAATGTTAGATTATGATGTGACATCACATACAATATACATTGTGTGCATAACTTGTATTGCACAAAGAAGAGTTGGTCATGTGGGACTAACCTAAAGAGTATTACGTAAAATATTCTTAGATAACAAGTCATCAATATATTAAACCAACATTATCTAGAGGCATGCACATATGTGGTAATATCAAACATTACCATCACAAAGAGGCATTACATTACATGAGTCATTACTCATTGATGTTGGTGGCAAGTGTATGATTATATATCATTAAAAGTGGATTATCTATTGATAGATGACTCTGTATTTATCTATCATTTGTTTTTCACGAGTTTGATATCTTTGTGAGCACGATGATATATAGCTGACACCTACACATGTTATTTTACAAGTAAAATGAATTGATGTTCAGTCCAGTACTATTGATGTCTAGTTGATGAGCTGTGAAGAGCTCTTCTTGTTGAGTCATAAATCTTGTATATGTTGTACACTGGATAAGAGTATTTTGGCGTTTGTTTACATTATGGTTTTGTAAATGTTTGTGAGTTTGGAATAGTAATTTTCTTTACTATGTATGGTGATTATGAGAATGATTTTTTATATATAAGAACAATGTTTATCCCTTACATGATTCTTATTTTTGAGATTGTTGTGAGATATCGTTTGCGGTAAGTAACTTGTGCAATCATACTCACCTTAAAATAGTGTTAATTACACCTGATTAGGAGTGTGTGTGACATTGTCTACTAAATTTTTTGCATATTCTAATAGTGGTAAAGAAACATGGTTGAAACATAAAAACTGCCTCTTCTAATATAGAGTAAGGCTATATATATCTTATTCTCCTTTATACTCGCAATGACAAAAATCTCGTGCAATGAGCTATCTTCTTGTAATTTGTAGTTAAGAAAGTTAACTTTTACTATAATTTGGAGGAGGGAAAAAATTTTGGTTACTTAATTAGGCAAGTACATTGATTTACACAGCGCCTACTTAAAAGCTAACTTAGGCTCACCAGCTTGCTGGATGACTCAATTTGGAGGTTTTAATAGTGAACTGGATGGCAATACCAAATCCAATTCCAAAAATGGAACTATTGAGGAAAAAGTTCGAGACACCTTCGGGTAAGAGAAAATAGAATCAATTGACACTGAGATGTTCAGTACTGCATTAAGGCTTGAAAATCAGCCGAGTAGTGTTCAAGTATGACTTTGAAAACTTATTGAGTTTTCTATGTTTAAGTTTGAATTGTTTATCTTTTAAATCGATCTTAAACAAATTTTAATTGAACTGAGAACATGTAGTTTGATTTTTTTTAGTATATATAAAATTATTGAGTTTCAAAATATATTCAAGCTTAACTTGTTTATAAAACAAGTTGATCTTGAACTAATTTTTAACGAGTCAACACGAGTTGAGGTTGAGCAGCTTTAATTTTACGGCTATAGTTATCGATGAAGAGTTTAAGGAGAGCTAGATGTACGTTCTTTTACCTTTACGTATATAAAGACTATTTTCTTATTTTGAACACTTGACATGTATATTTTAATAAAATAATTTTACTTATGCGCTAAGACCCATACTTATATTAGAAGGAAAAAGAAAAGAAAATGGGTGTTAATGGAAATATATTCAAGCGATTACTCGTTATTTTCAAGAGACTGAAAGTGTAAAGGGGAGTCGGATTAATAAGCATCATATCATTAGTTTTAACCGCTAAATGTGAGTATGTATTAAAATCTAGGAAAGTCGAAACGTTCCAATCACCTTTCAGTACTACAGTTTGAAAACTTGATTAGTTACTTAACACACAAACAAGATAATACAGTTAATTATTAAATTCCCAAAGATTAACTAGTAAAATAGGGGATCGATCATTCTTCATTTTCCACGAAGTGAACATAACTTTTTTTCTTTGTTTTTTTTTTTATTTTTATTTTCTTGACGAATGGGTGTCTTAGCTACCTTCCACGCTTCTCTACTAATTTTAAAATCTGTATAATTATTTTGTCCCACACAAATTAAATAATTATCTTGCTAAATACCTGACCCAGACCGCTACTCGTTGGGATTAGTAAACATGGCTTATCTTTAGAAAATTTATACAAAAAATCTCACCTAAATAATGTAACAGTAATATTTTTATAAATAAAAATCACTTTAAATATTTTATTTTTAAGTAAATAACTCTTCTTCAACCACATTGTTCTGGTTATATATTATGTATAAATTTACAATTTATATACCATTACCCATTTGAATCATAAGCCCAACCCACTAGTTTTTTAAACATTACCTTGACCAACTCAGAGCAACAGTGTAGGGTGTGTAGCCAGCTTGTGCCAACTCTTTCACCCAACTTATTTTACTATTTTAATTAGAATCCATTTTTCTAATTTTTTGTGGTTTTTTAGGTTATGCATATAAAGTAAACAAATAAAAAAATAGTAAAAAATGCAACAAGCTACTGCTCCAACCATTACCAAACCACCCATAAGAGAATGACCAGCACTCCAAGCCATTTGTTCTACCCTAGGGTTCTCTTGTGTTACAACCATTTTCCTTGCATACACAATTTAGGATAAATTATCTCCCTTGAAATATCTAGCAATAACAAATTGTTTATTCTAAAATAACACTGAGCCCCTGTCAGCTTTTTGTCTCTACTTAAGGTGAATGCCTTTTTATTATTTCACCCCTAAAAATGACACAAAAAATAAACAATTTCTTTTGCATCTTCCAATCATAGGCTGCCACCTCATCTTCACCATCTTCTACTACTCAATCCTAGACCTGCTAACCCATTACCCAACCCTCACTCATCTGCAACCTCATCTCTACCAATTCTCTCTCTTCTAGTTCAACATCCTACATATACATACATACACTATATATTGACATAAGATGTTGATATGAGATACAAATTGTTAGAATGGCTCAAATTAATTCTGTTTCCAATCCCATATTCAAGACCATCCAGTGGGTATCACTCAATGAACCAGTCCCAAGAACAAAGCAGGAAGTTAACAGCCTTTCACCCTCCAATATGCATAAGTTATAACAATCAAAATCTATTAAGTTATTAACATCTTCTACTATTATCATGAAGAAGAGCTTCCTCTCACCTTATTTTTGTACACAGCAAAGCTGGCTGCTAAGATCTTCTGCTAGAGAAAATCAAGAATGAAACTACACAAGAAAAAGGAATTCCAAAAGAGAAAAGGAGATGAAACCCAAATTCTGCCCAAATTCACCCCTAATAAGATTTAATCATACATTCATCATACAGATATGATGACTTACAATCCCACTTCAACACCAACAACAGAGAGCACAAGAACATTTTTCACATCCTTCCATCCACTCACTTCCTCATTTTTCATACCATAGACTCCCAAACCCCTCCTCCTTTAATTCAACAATTCAAATTAACCCCGTGATAGTCCCATAATTAACCCCCAACCCCCTTGATTAGCCCCATATTTAAAGATAATTATGATAAGGACCCTCGCTTGATTCGCTTTCATACATAGTTTCTCTCGGTTTTCAGATCTTTACCCCTCCATTTCAAAAAATTACGGAGAGACCAGACCTCGAAAACGAGCGAAGCGAAATACCAGAGAGACGAAAATACGTATATATACGAATTTGGGATATTTCCATTCTTCAGATCCAGAAAACGACATCGTCTTTGTAGCTTCAATCGAGCCGGAGCAACCGCCGGAGGTCTCTGGTAGCTGAGTCGTCCACCATCTTAGAGACTTGCTTCTTGCTGAAGAACGAAGGCAAAGGGAGAGACCTCGGCGACGGAGACATCGAAACCGCCGACCCAGCGTACACGTCGGGACGGTCGCCGGCGGCGGAAGCGGACATCGGAGAGAGGACGGATTTGAGGTCGCCAATCCGGATCTGCTTCGGGACCATCTCCGGATCCGGACCCAACCTCTCCGTCCCGCACACGACCAGATCGTCGCTACTCTTCTTCACCGGCCGATGACGACGGTGGTCGCTGCAGTTGAGCTTCGAATCCACCGACTCGCCTCTCCTCAAAATGGACACCTGTCCTATCACGAGATGGCTCTGGTGGTTTTGACCCTTTCTCAAATCATCCAAACTCACCGATCTCCTCGAACTCAACGGCTCCGATCGGACGTTGTTCTGAAACCGCTTCTTCTGCTCAGGCCGAACCACCGGTTTTCGGCTACTGACCTTATGGTTCGGGTTTCCATTTCCATGCGTCGAGAAGTTTCTCCGGCGGTGGTGCTGAAACACGGCCGGACCAAATCCGATCCGTTCGATCAAACAATCCTGCGGACGCAACACCTCCGTACCCATCACTCAAATTCCCTCTGTATCGAAATCTATATATATATATATATCTAACGCATGAAAATGGGGACAACGATCCGTAAAATCAAATGAAGCGTAGAGAGAGAAAGAAAAAAGGGAGACAAGGCAGAAATGGGATTGTACTGTTGCAGGGTTTGCTGCAATTGCTCTTTCTCTCTCCTCTTCTTCTTCTTCCTCTTGGGGGAAGGAGGAGGAGAAGGTTTTTTTTTTGAATTTTTTTTAAAAGAAAAATAAAAATGCTCTTTGCTCAGATGTGGTGTATATCTATCTGTATGTATAGGTCTGAGGTTGGGGGAGATGGGTTATATAGTGAGAGAGTGATGAGAAAAAGGTTGGGGGAACTTTCGCACCGACCTTCCCTCTTCACGAGACGCGTAAAGCTAGAGAGAGAGAGAGAGAGAGAGGGAGAGGGCCGCCTAGTTTGGGTGGCTGACCCAGAGACTGGGTCGTTTGTGGGGTCCATTTGACGGTAACCGTTAATCTTTCGTCCCTTGTCGTTTTGCGTTTCGCGTAAGCGTAGCTGCTTATTTTTGTTTATTTGTGTTAACGGCGTTAGATTTAGCGGTGGGCTGTCGCGTTCTCTCTTTGGATGGCAATAATTCATGAAGGGGGCCAACGGCTTTTTTTTTTTTTTTGTAGTTATCTTTGAGGTAGGCCTTCTCTGCCCAGTGATATATTGCCACGTCGACGGTCGACATATGAGCAGTAGCTCAAAATAATCCAAATAGTCATCAATTATTCATTCCTTGTTTGGATGAGCTTTGATTGATTAAGTTTTAGAGACGAACCCAAATTTTTTGATTTTACACCGGTGATCGATGTTCATTCGTTGTTTGAATCAGTTTTATTTTTTAGTTTTTTAGAATTATCAAATTTGGATAATTTTTTGTAAGGTTTTTTTTTTCTTTATTTTTTAGAATTCATCTTATCTGGTAGAGGATTCCTTTTCCACTCATCCTAGTGTAGCATTTCAGTACCAATTTGACTTTGAAGTTTGAACTTGTGACCTTCTAGTTGGCAAGATTTTTGACTCTGAATTCTTTGTTTGACTGCATGGAAAATCAAAGAAACTGGACCATCTAGGTCTATTTGTAAGTCTGGTTACTAATCCCCTCCTGACAATTTTTCCCTTTTCTTTTGTTTTTGCAGCCACCAAACAGCCCCTTAAATTTGAATAAAAGTTCTCGTTTTGTATGACCAAAATCAATCAAGGAAATGACATAAAGACCCCCCAAATAAAAAAGAAAAGAGAGAGAGAGAGAGAGAGAGGGACATCAAGACCATTCGGGGAATCCATACCTGCTTTACATAAAGGACATCAACTTTATTATTCAACATGCACGATACATTTTAAATACAACTTTTTTATTTCATGAGTTTTGATCAGCTTTAGTTTTTGGTTTTTTTTATTAGCTTTTCAGTTAAAATCTGATAAATAAAAGAGCAAGACTGCACCCGGCAAAATATATCGAAATATTTATGTCCAAAAAGATGTCATTTTGATTAGGGTGTAAAAATTTTAATTTTAAATTTTTTTTTTATTTACACTTTGCGATGAGTATAGACTTTCTTTAAATAAAAATAAAAGGCATAAGTTAAAATCAAAAGCCCCTAAAAAACTATATCCAAACAAGTCATGGTTTCCGGTCTTTCTGTCTTAAACCAAAGATCATTATATACATATATATAAAAACATACTCCTTTGTTGAGGGAACATCACAATCTGGCCACTTGCTACCCATTAGTTTAATTAACTTTAAACCAAACCCCATTTTACTTATCTTAATTTGCCTATTTCAAAGCCAATAATTAAAGCTAACCCCTAACTTGTAAAAGCAATAAATCATTGGAGATGATGACATTATTGTATTTTAAAAGAAACTTCTCTCTCTCTCTCTATATCATAATTTTCAACATTGATGCAAGGGATAATTGCAATTTGCTGATGTTGTGGTGCTCAAATCACTTGCAATTAATTTATTATCAACCATTCATCAATAAAAAAATGTGGGTCGACCTCAATTTTTGGGCCCTCTCAAATTCCCTAATAATTTTCCACTAAAAAAAGAGAGGAAATATAAAGGAAAGAGGGAACAAATCCAAAGAAGTGGGGCCAAATGAACGTCTTTATAAGAAGTAAATTGCAAGGAAGCAATAATGTTCTCTTGTCTCCTATTACCTTTATAAAAATATGCCTTGGGAAGGGTTAGTGGAAACATCCTCATAAAAAGAAACAAAATAGATATATATATATATATGTATATAAAAGTTAAAGCTAAAGTTTACCTGAAGATTCTTGGAAACTTTACACCTTAGACAATGTCAGAACGTCCTCATCCTTAGAAAGCTATATGATTTTTTCTTTTTAAAGTGTGATACTCTTACCTAATAATTAAAATTCGTGAAATATACGAAAAATCATTGTAATTGTAGGACTTGTCCGAATATTATAATTTTGCAGTTGATATTATAATAAAAGAGGAACACATTTGTCTTTCTTTTTTTTATACTAAAAATTGATACGCAAATAAACTACTCTACACATCTGTCAGAGAGATTGTCTCTAAGCACCAAAGCCATTTGTCTAAGCATATTTCAATAAGTATTGGCATGAATTGAAACCTTCTTGGATTAGTTTTTCTACTAGTTTGCTTTTTATTAGTTTTTAGTTTGAATGAGCATAAAACTAAATTAAAAGTCCTTAAATAGATAAACAAATTAATGTGAGTTGAAAAAATTCTATAAAAAAGCTAAAACCTAATAGAAAATGAATGGTAGGGTCTGTTTGGTACAATTTTTTTCAATTTTTTCAGGCTTTTTTTACTTATAAGCAAAAAAGTAAAATAAAATTTTTAACTTTTTTTTGCTTATCTTAGCTTGAGGGTATTTAGACTCTAGCTTATTTAGTAACTTATGATTTATACTTATGACTTTTTTGAATTGTGATGAAATAATGATAAAAAAAAAAAGTAGCTTAAAAAAGCTAAAAACCAATAAAAAGTTTAGCTTTTTTACTAATAAGCAAAAGAAAACTAAGTGAAAAAAAAGGTATAAAAAACTGTACCAAACATACTCTTAATAGGAAAGACCCATCATCATTATAGGAGTGTTTGGGCAGCCTAAAAAAGTTAATTTTAAAATGTCACTTTTTCAAATAGTTTTTTTTAAACTTAAATTAGTTCTAAAAAATTACTTTTTTTTAGTATAGAGATAAATACATTTTAAAAAAGTAATAAATTTAAGTCATAACCTACTTAAAAAAAACCACATCTAAACACTTTTTATGAGAAGAGGAGGATGACCTCATATAATAATGAGTATTGAATAATATTTTTCCTAAAGTTTGAGCCTCATGTTGATATGAATTATGAAATAACATCTCTTGCCCCACGTTGTAAGTTGAGTTCCTTCTGTCCTTCACTCTAGCTGTCATATGATACTTTACGGCTATAAATGAGTCAGCGGGGTGTAGATGGAGATAAGTTACAGTCACAACTTGCAGGCCACTTACCTCTAATAATTCCAAACCAAACCCCATATGGTATATACTAAAATGAAAATCTACTGTTCTACCCAGAGTTCCCTTTTGACCATTAATTCAAATGTTGGCAAACTATCATGTGGTGATTGTAGGGGTGGATATTAGCAGGGTTTAGTCGGGTCGGATTAGATTTATATTAAAAAAAATTTTCATTGGGTTTAAAAATTAAATTTTAAGCCCCCTAAAAAAAAAATAAGATTTTTAAGTTTGGCCATTTAACTTATAAATATTTTTAATAAATATTTTAATAAAAAATAATATAAATAAATATATTATTTTATATACATTTTACGCTGAATCTGACTACAAACTCCAAGCTTGCTCAGTAAATTATTGGGCTTAAAAAAAATTTCAAATCGTGTAAATGATATGCGGAGTTGAGCAGAAAAAGTGGGCGACTCATGGCGACCTTTATGGTTGGAAAAGACAGGTCAAGATGAGACCAGATGCCATTGGTGGACCCTTTGTTTTAACTCTTTGTTTGGATTTAGCAAGTTTGTGTATTCTCTGAATTTGCCATTTAGCTTTTTCACCATCTTTTAGCTTCAAAGCTAATGAAAAAATCAAAAACTAAATCTAAAAGCTCATATGAAAAAAACTTCACCTAACGAGTTGGGAATTTGTGTCTAGTGATAGATTTCTTGGCACATCAAATTGTATTTACTTCAGATAGATAAATATAAATAACATATTTCCATGCCAAGGTTGAGCTTTAGTTAATACTATGAAAGTAATTTTTAAAGAAAAAACTGAGTTATAGAATTTGCTCACCTATAAGTGTCAATGGGTTGGATCAAGTTGGGTCAAGTGTCTATAGTAAGTAACATATGTATGCGTGAGTCGAACTCGACTTGTTTAATAAACGGGTTATATATGAAGCCTAAATCTATACCCAACCCAATCGAATTTATATAAAACCCTAACTATCCATTTAACCCATGTATCTTATTATAATATATGTTTAAAACTATCCTACACTAAAACTATGACTTCTAATGGGTAAAATTGCTCAAAACTCAATAAAAACCCTGGATAGATAACATGTACTTTTAAAACTTAATAGATACCCCCATGGATAAATAGTCATTTGAAAAAGTGAGAGTTATTGGTGCAGAATCAACTCACAAAAAACTGAGTAACTTAATGCATGAGACTCCAGCCATTGTGGAGTATGGGTAGGCCTCCCGCCCAAGTCCTAATAGTACTTTAGGTAAAAAGCATAATGATAATATATATAGAAATAATATCATAAACTTCGGAGGTGCTTCACCGAAGGTTAATGTAACCCAAAGAAAATGAGTGATGTGAACTTGGAAGAATTCCAATGTTGATAGAACGAGTGATCCTGAGAATAATTTTAGTAACATGATTTGTTTTGCAGGATATAGATCATAAAAATGAAAATTGTGCATAAATATGAGAAGATGTCGCAAAGGAAAAAATATCCTCATAGAGTGAGGAATGAAGAAAGCCCAAAATGAGAGGGTACAAAACAAGATTTTTATGAGAGGAGACAAGTCAAGTTTCAAGTGATCAAGAATCGACCATAACAAATTCAAGATATTTTTGGTATGACTTGAAAAAATAAAGTTTAAGAGGGGGTGTTAGAAAGTAAACTTGTTTTACATATTTCTAGATAATACATTCACACACATGATCCTTTCCTGTATGGAGTAGTTCATGTATGTAATTAATAAAATAACATTTATGTAGATAAAAGGTCAAATATGTATTAAGAGTGTTTGGTACATGTATAAGATTAGATACATATACGTAAAGATCTACATATACTCATGTAATCTAGTGATCTAGTAAATATAAATAAAATAAAAAAGAGAAAAGTAAAAAAATATTATTGACATCTTCAACTAAATGTTTCTGCTTGTGAGCTAAGGAGCTCTGTATGGCTCTTAGAGTCGTACATCTTTATATCCCTTTATTTGTTATTATGTCTATTAGCCTACCACAAATTTTCAACAAAGTGGTTTTGAAGCATACCACAAAATTTTCAACAGAAAGTACCTAAAACAATGTTAATCCATTTTCAATAGTTGTGCAGTATAAGCATGTTTAGATTGTGTTAGATTATGTTTGGATCAAGGATTTAGTGATAAAAAAAAATAAAAAAAAAAGAACAAAATCTTCTTTCATTTTGTTATTTTTTTCCGTACTTTTTTTTTTTTTTTGGCCACGCAACCTTCTCAATGCATCCTCAAATTCTTCATGTTGACCAACCATTGCCTGAAATGACATACATATATATATATATATATATTTATACATTTCATATCCTCTTTTTCCCGAACAAGAAACAAGATAGTTCATGTTCTGAATAGCTTAATTACCAGCCACCTCAGAAACTCGGCAACCATTGCCTGAAATGACATATATATATATATATATATACATATTTCATATCCTCTTTTTCCCAAACAAGAAACAAGATAGTTCATGTTATGAGTAGCTTAATTACCAGCCACCTCGGAGACTCAGGTGCAGAAAACATACCCAAGAGCAAAACAAAGGAAGGAACAAGCCCTTCACATGAAAAACCGCTTTCAGAGACCCTTTATCATGTCTGTTTAGGCCTTTTGATTCATCTTCTTCCACTGTATTTGTCACGACCCATTTTATCTTCTAGATCAGGATAAGGAACTTATAAGGTAAAGATACATCATTCACATATTTCCAAAATGTTTATTATATCCAGAGAATATTATGTTTCTAGTTGATATCCATAATTTATTTTATGTACAATCAAAACTAAATATTAAGGAAATTCCAACTGAACTGGGTGGTTCATTTCTTATAATTATTTCCTTTGAAATCTAGCTAAAGTCTCATTTCCTAAAATTTGTCCCATAAGATAGGAGTGAGCTGCGAAGCCTAGTAGGAATCTCATAAATTCTATAAAGCACAGGTTTAAATGCAATGCAATAAAAAGATAGCATGACACACATATGCCCTTTGTAATTCTTTTTTTTTTTCATCAATACCAGGATTCTTGCAAGTATGTCCTGCCCGGGGCATTATCAAGCCTAGTAGACCCACCCTTGACCCTTCCCCTCATCAAGATAGTGGGGGTCCACCCATGATTATCTAGCTCATATCAAGCCCAGCAAAGCTGACCCATGATCGCCCCAGATCAAGCTCAGTCAGGTTCGCCCATGATATTAACTTGTGGTCTTTTCTTTCCGGTTGTTCCATCCTTATTCCTCCCCAATAATGCACGCATATAGTGAATGTCTATTTGTAGAAAGCACTATAATCAACAACATATTTAGCAAGAAGATGTAAAGTCAAAACAGAAATTTGCAAGTTATCTGATAAGAAGAAAATAAGCATGTATTTTAAAGAATGCATAAGTTCCTACTTTGATAATAGTCTTGGTAAAAATAGATACTCGTTTCACACATTGTCTGTGAAGGAAGGAAATACGAGCTTGTATATCATAATTATCCAAGATTCTTGTAAATAGGTGGAAGTATCAAATAATTAGAGAGTCAGCAAGGTTGGAGTTGTTAGCAAGGGGGTGGTTCGGTAGGACGAATCCTTTGGAATCCTCCTCGTCTTCCGTCAAGAACAAAATTGCCCGGTATCGGAGCCCAAGGGTGAAATTCCAAAATTTACCAGGGGTCCCAGTGACCTTGCACTCTCCCATATTTGTGTTCCTCATGCTTTTATAGGTCCACTGGTAAATTCTCAGATTTTTTCCATTTACAGTTTATTTTTTACAATTTTCTGTATCCAAACAAAGTTATTAATTCACGAAAAATCGTAGAATTACCAAAAAATTCTAAAAAATTTAGGGTAGGCTTACATGGTCTCTTGGACCATTCCACCAAAAATTGGTGGTCATTAGAGTAGGCACGCACCTTCACGCGCCACCAGCCGCCCGTGGGGTAGGAAGGCATAACCTTCTCCTTTCTCCACTGCGACTGGTGATACTTCCAGGTCCATTTCCGGCCATCCATTGCACTTTCTGGCCATGCATGTGCAACCCAGAGATATATAAAAACTTGTGCTTCACACTCATGGCCAGAGTTTGGCCTGTGGTGGTTGGAGATGGCCGATTTTTTTGACTAAAAGTTTGGTTGCACGGTGGAACCCTAGGTTCCAAACTTGCAACTGGATTTTTTGAGCCCTTCTCGTCGTTTTCTAGAAAAGTGTCCTTCACAAAATTTGTTTAGATCGTCGAGACAAAGAGGACCCAACTAGCCTTGTCAAGATTTGTGGCCGATGGTCGGAGTTAGGGTCTACTGAAGTTTTTTTGGCAAAAACTCGCTTTAAGAGTTGGGCAGGGCATGTACGGAGGTTATGGGTCTCTTTGGGACACCCATAGGTGTCCTTGAGAAGCTCCATGGCCGCTGCAACAGCCCCCCAGCTCCTATCTTCACTGCCACGGCCAACAAAATCGAGAATTATCTCTCCCTCTCTCTCTTCGTTTTTTCTTAGTTTCTGGCCATGGTTTCTTTTTTTTTTTCCACCGGGTTTGGGTTGTGGGAGGTAGAGGGAGGTGGGTTCTTACCTTAGAGTGTAGTTTGAGAAGTCCTTACTAAAGTTTTCTTTGCTTTCTTTTAATTTTTTTCGGTTTCGGTTTTATATGTTTCTAGCTCTCTTATATTTTGCTATCTTCGCGAACTCTCTACAGCAAGTAAGATTGTTTCCAGCTATTCTTGCTAGGTGTGTAAAGCCAGGTGTTACGATGCATGCTGTGCAAGTTGTTATGGCATAAGACTTGAGTCGGTTTAGCAGATGAAATTTGTTTGTTAATTGGGTTGATTGTAAGTTATTTCGGATTTCATATTATCGGTTAATTAGAGTGATAGCTTGGTGATATGTAGTTGGCATATAAGTGGTGCCATGCATGTTTTTGGTCATGTCACAAGTTAGTGGAGTCTTGGTTTGTAATTAAACCGGTGGAACCTTGAACCAGTTCAACCATGGTTGCTTAGTTACAAGACTTGGGTTAGTTCAATGATACGGTTTTAGAATGGTGCACATAGAGTTTTAACTATTGTAGTGAGTTAGATTAAAAAAGAGAGTGAACCAGGTGAGTACGTGTGTGTAACCGGTTAAACCGGTGCTTGCTTATAGTGGCCCAGTTTGGGTGGATTTTGGACCGGTTCGAGTAGGGTATGGTTCATAGGGAAGAGTTAAACCGGTGAGTCTAGTGATTCAACGTTTGTTTCTGCAGTCCAAGGAAGAATTAAATAAATGAGGACGATTGTGTTTTAGAGGAAAATTTTATGATGGTGCCTGTCCTTCTTGTTTATCGGAAACAAAAACAGGAAACTCTAACTTGTTTCATAGGGATGTAATGCAGTCAAGAAAGTTTAGGGTGTTACAGTGTTGCTCCTCTCTTGATGGATGAGTGGCTAGATTGTTACATCTTCTTGTTGGAAAATGCCATGGATCTCCATTTCTTGTGGAAATTTGGCCTCAATAAAGATAAAAGCCTCTTTAGAAGAGAAGAATGCATATCACCTTTGACTGTTAATAAGAAAATAAGTTTCATATCTTTATTTCACTCGCTATTCACCATGAAAAGCACAAGCCTCTTTAATTTCTAGTTGTTTCAATCGAAATGACAGAAAAGTTTATGTTTTCTAAGAGATCAAAACGAAATACTAAAATAGAATAATAAAATTCTAGTGTTTCTACCAAAATATACCAAAACATAGCAAACACAACACAATATACTAAAACAATAAGTCATGCCAATACAAATTTAGAACTTTTCACAAATTAATGTTGTACAATTTTTATTGATAAAAATTTAGAAGATTGAATTTTATTACGTTAATATTTGTCAGTTGTAAAATATTCTTGATACATTTCTGAAAATATTTTTGAAACGTTTCCATTTACGTGCTAATCGATTCAGCACACTGAAAAGAAATTGTGATCCTTGCTTTCCACCAAACACCATCACCTACGTCTTTGGCCATCAATGTGTACGTTTGTACGGGCACCTTAATTAGAACCACCACTATCACACCCTTGTGGACCAATGCACACATTGCCGATGGAGATATTATTAGTACTCCTGGATTGTCACGTGTTCCTACTCCTTCACTCATATAGGAGGTAAATCCCGCTCCTGCTAAGTGGGGTATTGGACCCTACCTAACAAGTAGACCCCATCACTATATGAGTGGTGGAGCAAGATGGATATGATGTTCCAAAAATACTGAATAATTTTTCTTGTTATGGTCCTTTCTCTAAGAAAATGTTGACTTTGTGGATGCTAAAATTTAAGGGGTAGCATTAATTCAATGTCTATTATTATTTTCTTTTGGTCCCACAAATGGATATGTAAATTATATAGATAGGCTACTCAACATATCTGTTGGAGAGTATTGTCCCTTAGCATCATAGAGTCGGTCACGCCCCGTAACCCGACCTAAGCGGATTTATGATACATAACCGGCCAGTAACAAGGCTATCCAAGGCCGTGTTACATAAATTGGTTGAACACATATGCATTAATCATTTAAAATGATATGTAATTGCAGAAATAGGATTTTATAAACTTAAAACAAAACGTGTCATATATAGTAGAGTTGTGCCTAATCTCCAAAACATAAACATATATAATGCAAGGCCACCACAAATGTATACCATTATAAGGTTACAAAACATTAAGGGTTCAACCCAATATCATTACATAACATAAGGCCCGTGGGCCGTAGTCCAAATATCCACGTAATGGGCCTCCCTCTAAAGGCTTCCAGTTTGGTTATCTGAAATCATTTTTAGAAATCGTAAGATAATGTTTAGTGAATAACAATGATGCACGAGCATAAAATACCATAGACTAACAATTCTATTCAATGTACACGACGATAGAGATATATTTATACATATATAGCATGAACTTAGAGACGTATAAGAATAAGCGTAAAAACACATGTGGCATAGGTTTTCGTATTAAAATATTTTATCATTTCTAAAACATAATGTTGAAAAAGAGAGGTAGGCATATCGTAGCATAATCTCGTAAAGCATGACATAGTTTGTCACGAGCATAACATATCATAAACTTGTAAGAGTATATCTTAGCTTATCGTATAACATTAGACACATCAAATATTATTGTTTTCGAAAACATATAAAGTTTAGATTTGAAAACATAGGTAGCACAACCAACATATTGAAACATTATATTGTAAGCTTTTACAATGAAACATTATAACATTTCGAACATAGCATCATAGGAGTGAGATGCAAATCGTAACATGATCACGTAAGGCATGACGTAGCTTGTCATAAGCATACCATGGTATAGTATTGTAAGGCATATCATAATATTATAAAAAGGAGAGATACACCGTACATTAATACTTCTGGGAACATACATAACTTGTTGTGAAGTATTTGAACAAATTATATTTCTTGTTCTAGAACATAGTGTGTCATATCATTACATCAAAGCTAGGCTCTGCATTAGTAACCTTAAAGGTCACACATAGGGCTCTTTAGGCCAACATCAGAGTTAGGCTTCACATTAGTAACCTTAAAGGTCACACATAGGGCTCTTTAGGCCAATATAATAACCACAAATGTCACACATAGGGCTTTTTAAGCCAACATAGTAATTACGAAAGTCACACATAAGGCTCTTTAGGCCAATCATAAGAGCAAGGCTCAGTCATTAAGAGCTACACTTAGTTCATTAGCAACATAGAGTACTTTAGGTCAATCATGAGAGCTACGCTCAGTTCATTAGCAATATAGAGTGCTTTAGGCCAATCATAAAAGCAAGACTCAATCATGAGAACTAGGCTCAGTCACTAAGAGCTACACTCAGTTCATTAGCAACCATAAAGTTCACACATAGGCTCTTTAAGGCATTTATAAGAGTTAGACTTAGTTATAGTAACTATAAAGGTCACACATATGCTCTTTAAGCCAAGGGACATCTCCCAACATAGTGATAGATTATTTCACGTCCCCTACCGTAGGACCATCGTTATTTGTTTAGAGTCTTGCCATAAAAGACCTCAAGTTGGCACCGTACATTAAAAATCTTGTATTTCTTTTATGTAAACATTGTAGTCCATGAGTTTTGATTTGTAATATAAGTATAACTTACATACATTTAAAAGTATGACATTTATAATTGAGCACAAACATTAATGTATTGAAAATATATAAAAAAATATTGGATGATATGGAGTTGAACTGAAAACATTTAAAAAATAATAGGATTTTACTCATGACATATCGTTACTCACCTCTATGCTTGAGGATTGGTGCTAAACAAGTGTATTTCTATACATAGAGTACATAGAAGCATCAAACACAAGACTCCAATGCAAAACAAGAACATAAAAGTTGATGTTTAAAACATTAATCCCTTAACACAGGTTCGTTCAATGCATCTTATTCTTATAAAAAAAAATGATACTACATTCTACGTCAATTTCACTTGAAAATAGGCTTAAAGACCTTTAATTTGATAGGTCATGGGTCGAAAATACATTTTAGATGAAGAAGTTATGTCCTATGAAAAATGGACTAAAATTCCGAAGAATAATGTTGCTGATAGAAATTTTGGGTCAATTTTAAAATTCAATATCTCTCAATCTATAAGGAATTAGAGTACCAACTTTATATGGGTACAAATTTTTATGAGTCTACTTTTTAATATTTCAAACGGTGCATCAATCAGAGTTTTCTAGAGCAAGTTATGCATGTTTTACTAAACAGTGTTGGAGTTGTCAAGCATCAAGCCGTTGGAATGACCAATCTACCATTGGAACGATAGGCTAAACAAGGCTCTGATTGTTGGAACGACCCTCACAACTATTGGAACAATAAGTAAAAGTAAAAAATGCAAGTCTCTGGTCGTTCCAATGGTCTAATAGCCGTTTCAACGACCAGAGCACTTGCAAATAACCAGGGAGGGTTCTCTAAGTCTTAGATTTTCAAATCCAAACTTATCCAAATTTTATCAAACTCAACCAATGCTTCTAGAGTTCAAAGATTGACCCAAGATAACTACAATATCTCAAAATAAAGCTAAACCAACAACAAATCAAAGGAATCTAGGGTTTGAATCTCCAAACTCAACATGCACAAATTTGAAGGTTTTCCACCCCAACCTCAAATGCACCTCAATGAGCTTACAAACTCCCCAAATCTAAGTAATTGGGACTTAAAAAAGTCATCCAACATAACTATAATACATATATATATATATATATATATGCTCATATAAGGGTTAATGAAATCTTACCTTATTTTAAGCTCCCTTAAGCTTCATCACTGGTGGTTTCTAGCTTGGGTTGAGATTCCAAGCTTTTTCTTAGCATCTCCTCTTGATCTTCTCTCTTGATTCTTTTTTATTTCTTCCTCCTCTTATTCTTCTCTCTCTTTTGTTCTTTCTCTCTTCTTTTCTTCTCTCAACCAAAAGTGTGTGTGGGTCTGTGTGAGAGTGTGAAATTAAGAGACAATCATGGGAATTAATCACATATGTCTCACACATAAGGCGTAAGCTATAACATGCATTACCATTAGTCATTTTGACCTAATAGCATATTAAAATATATACAGAATTTAAGAAATTCACATTAAATCAGATAATAGAGATTCGGGATATTACAGAGCCATTTGCAGGAGACCTTACCATACCTCGTTGAGGCCGAAACTTAGGTTTCACTGCTTGTTCTTGGTGCTAAAGAATATATTTAGTTCTATTAAGTGGCTATGGAGGCTCGAACCCAAGCATTAAACGAAAAAATCTGAGTTCTTATCCACTTAACCAACCACTCAGTGGTAATTAAATGTCTATTAAGTTGGTATCCTAGTGGGCCTAATCTATGGTATGGAACATGAGTTGGGCTACTCCGGTATGTGACGGGATATAAAAATTGATCTCACGCGTTCCATCAAACCTGAGTATTTTGATATATTGGTTAAGTTCTTAACATTTGGTATCAGAATAGTCTCCATATCATAAATTCGAGTCACAGAGAAGGCGACCTAGGAAAGCTACTACCTATTTAAAAAATAAAAAAAGGAAGGATTCGTGGAGTCACCTAATTGAAAAAAATGGGTCGTCGTAAACATCAACTGCAGAGCGTGATGGAATAGGCCCAATGAAAAATGATCACACTTGCACATGTTCGAAATGCCCAAATTACTAGCAAAGAGTTCAACCTTGGAGATAGGGCTAAAGAGAAAAATGACATGACATACTCCCATGTATGCTTCTTCTTCTCAAACCAGCTCTTTCAAGCCTTTGTCCCCAGCTGGTACTATCTTGGTCACAAACAAAACTGCCAGCATGTGAATTCTGGCATAGAGGGACAACAAATAGTACTTTTATTAGTTTGGAATGATTAAGAAGCTTTCCATTGCGGCTATGCAAACAGAAAGTAAAAAGTAAAACCTATATAATAAAGCACCTCAGTTTTTTTTCAAATGTCTTTCGCACACAGTTTCAATCAATTGCTTGAAAACATGTTTTCTTTTCAATCAACGACTTAGATCATTTCTGATATTGGCTTTTTCACCTTTGCTACCTCTCGAAACTGTCAAATCAGTTGTGGTTCCCTTCATCTCTCACTTTTTCTTCCTCTCACTCCAACATCTCTTTTTTGACAGAGCCCATCGGTTTATCTAAAGGATAGTATCAAATCTAGCTTGAATCCTATGGTTTTGATAGAATTCCATTTTTTTTCTCTCTCTTTCTTTTCTTTTTGTTTTTTGCCCTTTTCCTTTTTTTTTTTTTTCACTACAAACCCTGACCACTTTGATGCCCAGTCACATCATATAAATATATATATATATATATATATCTCTTTCTCTCTATGCCTACTGTCTTTTCTCTGCTCAATGACTCCTCTTCCCCCACTGAGCTTTCATCAGCTTCACCTCTCTTCTCACTCTAGAACCCACTCATTGTCTGAAACCACCATAACAACACCATCGCACAAACATCACAATACACCCCTTTCAGCCATGGGAGTGGGTCGGACTGAAGTCCATCACCGACGAGAAATGAAGGAGAGAGGCTCTTCGATGGAGCTCATCGTAGAGACGAGCAACATCTAATGAGTTGTTGTGTTGGCAGTGTTGTCTAGCAAGGGTTGAGGTCTAAGAGGCGACTTTTTTTGAGCTCTTAAGACCATCCAATATATGGTTTCACGGTGGGTTGATTTGGTTAGAGACCACTGCTCCCTGCAAATTTTCTTTAATGGTTATCATAAATTTTTTTATCTTCACAAAATTGTCTAGGTCGGATGGAACATTTATCATTTTTGTAACTAACAAATTTGATAGGATAAAATACACTTTGAACCGAATTCGACTTCAGAACTTACATTTTTAATAGTTGGGCTATATGGAAATCTATCAACAAGTTTGTCTTCAATGGTAGCCCCTTTGCTCCTACTTCTACTTTTCTGAGAGCAAAACAGCAATAAATGATTACTTAGAAGCCATTTTTAGTCAGGACAGGGCCCCAAGTGAGAGTCCCCCCCCCCCCGACCCTCCCATGCTTGGATCCTCCCTGCGAATGACTTCCTAAAATTTAACTGTGATGGGGCTTTTATTTAGGAGCAGAACATGGCGGCTTTTGCTGTTGTTATTCGAGATAGCAAGGGAGCAATTGTTGACATCAACCATGGTCGTACTAGAGTCTCTTCGGCCTTAGCTGCTGAAGCTTGGGCCATCAGAGTTGCTGTCCATATGGCTGCGGCTATGAGTGTAGAGAAGGCAGTGTTTGAAAGTGACTCTACATCCCTCATTCATTTCCTCTCAAGCCCGAACTCTATTTGTCATTGGGAAGTCTTACCTTTCATCAAGGATGTTCTACTATGGTCTGCTGGTCAGAGTTGGTCTTTTTCTTGGTGTCGGCGGTAAGCAAATGGTGCAGCTCATTTGCTAGCCTCGAAGACAATCAGGAATCTAATCTCGCCTTGCACCCCTTGGTCCTTGTTGCCGGAGGATTTGCTGAAGGTGGTGGAAGCTGAAGCTCCTAGTTGCACTTAATTTTTCTTTCTTCTTGCCTTTTGCTGTATTACAGTTGACAAAAAAAAATTATAACAATTAAGTTTTTATACTTTTAATTCGTTGCAATGTCATAAGTTTTTATTTATGCAATTGACGATCAAAATTTTTATGCATCTCACGTAACTCTTTTTAAAAGATAAAAATGTATTCTCATTCTAAGTTATTTTATCCCAATCATTTAATTGTCAAACTTTCTTATAGTAATTTTTCAACAATCTTTCTTAAGCTTTTACAGTCGTTCTCTGTGTAAAATGAAATTAAGATTGCAAAATACATCCAAACCATCTTAAATAAGGAGGGTTAAGTACGTTTAGATGCCAAAACAATATGAGAATACATTGTTACCCTTAAAAAAAGGTTGTGTGAGATGTACATAGCTTTTGGTCGCCAATTGTATATATATAAGCTTATGAAGGGATAACATTGATACAAATTAGAAGTAAAAGGGCTTAGTTGTTATAATTGAAAATGCAAGTACTGAAATGAGATTCAGTATAAAGTGCAAAAGCGTAAAATGTATTTTAATCGACTATTTTTCCATAATGTGTTACAAACATTCTAATCGCGGCTAGAAATAATACCAAATTTCTTAATTTGTAGAAAGTGCCATAGTCACGGTTATACCTAGTAGTATACATGAGAGAGTAGTGAACTTATACACACCTAATGATAACTGCAGTGACTATACTGTGACTATTCTATGAGAAATGTAAGGTTGTGCACAATGTAAATCCTTTTATTTTTTTACATAAGTTGTTTACCTTTTTTTGATGCATCAAAATGAGTATGTAGATAGGCTATTTCATACATTTGTCAGAGAGTATTGTCTTTCAGCACTAATAACCATCTGTAGGAGACTCTACTGCACTTACATCGGGTCAAAACTTAGGTTCCACCACTTGCTCTAGGCACTAAAAAGTAGGTTTAGTCCCACTGAACATTTATAAAGACTCAAACCCAAGCATCAAGTAAGAAAATCCGAGCATTAAGCTAGAAAAGTAGGTATTGCAATTTTCATTCAAAAAAAAAAATTATTAGGTCACTTGTTATGAATTTGTTTGATGAGAGGCGGTGATGGGTGCCATCAGGGGCGGAACTAGCCTTAGACAATGGGTGACCAAGGCTCCCCTAGTTTGACAAAATTTCAAATAGCCCCTATTGAGTTTGAGTGTTTTTAAACTAAGAGAATATATTGGTCCTTCTAAAATTTTAAATTTTTTCTTTTTAACATTCCAAAATTCAAGAATTTTATCCTTAGCCCAAACAACATTGAAATTTTTTCATCTTAACCTTCCAAAAATTCAATAATCTTTGCTTGAGCCTCTTAATAAGATTAAAAAAAACTTTACCCTGACCTTCTAAAATTTAAAAAAAATTATCTTAGTCCCTTAAAAAGTTTAAATTTTTTTACTTGATCTTCGCTGGCCCCCCCCCTCGACAAAATTCCTGAGTTTGTCCCTGGGGGCCATTATATTATACGTATGAGATGTGTATCTATTGGGTATAACATATAATATTAAAGGTTTCAGTAATACTATACAACTAGAAAATTTATTACTAGAATGATGTAATTAAATGATGGTCTTTCGTTTTAAAACAAAATACCTATGATGATGGCTCTTCGTTATAAAAATACCACTATCATATTATTTTGTTAAGATTTTTTTGTTCATCTGTAAGGGGGTTATTTTGTCAAAAGGAAGGGGGGCCATGGCCTGTTTAAGAGGTGGTAGCCTAGTTGGTCTCGACAGATGGGGCGAAACTCCCGACTCCTATTCACTCGATCACGAGTTTGAACCCGCTTGCAATAATAGTCCTTGTCTACCAACTAGCATTTTGGTTGGGGCTGAGTTCAACTATGACTCACTCCTTCTCAAAGAGCCCAGTGGAGTAGGATGTTGGTGCAAATTTCTGTAGAACAAGATGATGATGAACAATTGCTTCAAGACACAATAAAATATCGATTTTCTTAAAACGATATTCGCCCCCACCAATTCAGTGAATCTGGTATGCACCAGGTTAATGGCGAATCACTTCCAAGATACAATGAAGCCCAAAATAATCTTTAATCTAACTGCGTTTTGCACAAACGAAATCAAAATCGAATACTTTCAGATTTTACAAGTCTGCCAAGAATCTAAAATTTTGTTTTTGTAGTAAACATATTCTAGCAATGATGAACATAAAGAATAATAATAAAGATTCTATATAGAAAAATTGATGCATAGGAACATCTATGTTATCCGTCTTTAATGGTCTGATAAAATTACCATTATATAGACTCAAAGGTGTCTATTCAGAATAAGTGTATCCATTAGAATTCAAATATTTTAAACACCATTTTTCACATTTAAATGTGGTCATCTGATCATATCTTTACAACTTAGCGGTGAAGATTGCACCTCTTCAAAACTAAAAACTTTAACTAAAAACACCAAATTAAAAATATATATATTTTAAAAATATTTTCAATATAGAAGCTGCTATAGTCACATCTAGGTAGAGCTACACTGGTAGCTCCTTTTACCCTTTTTTACCAAGAAAAAAATATATACATGGCTACTTCATATGCTGCCACCTAGGTAAATATTTTTCTTAAATCTTTGCTTCAAGAAAATGTAATACGGTACTGGGATAAAGGGGAAACAATTAATGAGATCCCGATTTTTGGGCATAGAATTCCGGGGAAGGGTCAAACATGAATACTTCTTGCTCAAAGAAACATATTGGAAACCATATCAACCGCTAGTTCTTCAAAACTCTCTCTCTCTCTGCATTTTCAAGTTGGCCCTCCATTTTGGCTCCTAAGGCCCCTGTTCGGCTGCCTCTGAGAATTCGAATTCATGGAAAATGCCCCAGAATCTTCAACTTCTCCATGGTATCCACTCTTTCCTTATAACTCATCTGACATTCTTCTCCTTTCTACCTCTGCGAGTCTATATCACATTTTGGGTATGGCTGTTTCTTTGTTCATATGCAAGTTGCTTTTCCATACATATTATTTCGTATTATGTACATATATACATACATTCTTTTAGATGGCATAATAGTTTTTTCTTTTCTAGGTATATTTAACTTCTGGGTTTGGCTGTGTTTGTTTGTATACGCAGTGTCCATTCGGATGTTTTGATTGCAGTTTGTTTCAATACATACCTAGATACACACAAATATATATAGGCGTTCATTGTTTCCTAGTATATATATACATATATATATGCACGTAAATATATCGGGTAAATTTGATTTTTCATTGCTTGATATGCTTGTGTTGTGATGTAGGATAGATTGTTGTGCAATTTTAATTTATTCAATGCTTCAATTGGTTGCCATGAAAACACGGGAAAAAGAAGGAAAACTATGAAAAATGTTACAATTTGGGATTGATGCCTTTGTTAGATATGAAGCTATCCATATCTTATCTACATCTTCACACTGATCAAACCATGCAGAATTCCCTTTCCGATTATTGGTTTTTTCAAAATTTTCATTTCTCAATATTAGATTTTCTTACCTTTTCGATTTCATGTCAATGGTCTTTCTATTTCTCTCTGATTATATATTAAGTTGTTTTTCTCTCCGCATGTTGGGTAAGACCGTATATAGTGTATTGAACGCAATGGCGGCTCGTCTGCCCTTTTTTGACATGAAAAGGGTTGCTTGAACCTACCTATGTCTCTCTTCAGTTTTGTCAAATTCTATGCTTTTTACTAACATTTGATCTTGTATTAGCAGCAACAATGCCGACGAGATTACTGCAGAAAATTCAGAAGGGGAGTTATTCACCATTGGACACAGAAGGCTATTTTCTAAGCAGTCTTTCTCTCTTTCTGCGGAAGGTTAAATCTACTTCTTTCAATATAATGCATAGCTTTTTTTCTCTCTCACTTCAAGAAATCATAAGAAGATTCCAAGCTTTCAATTTCTTCTTATGTTTCCACCATGTTTGTCCTGTGAAGTAATGTGTTTTCTCTCAGCCATAAAACAAAGCATTTATGTCCTTCCATCTAACTTAGATTATGAAAATCTTTATCTTTCTAGATTTGAGGTCTTTAGATATAGAGGATGAGAAAGTAGATGAGTCCTCCCTGAGAAGAGGAGTTTCTGAGGATGACGCAGAATCCGAAACAGCTTCTTCCAAGGCCAGCACCTCTGATTCAGATGCTCAACCAAATCAAAAATCCGGTCCTCAATGGCGTGGATTCTTCCGTATACTAAAAAAAGGACCGACAATGGGGTTGCATACCTTCCATCCTAGCATGCCTTCCATCAAAATGCTTTCCAGGAGAAAAAGCAGAAACTCAAGACACAGCTTGCCGGCACTGGATGATCCAACTTTAGATGGTGGTGGTGGATTGTATTGCTTCAAGTCTTCCTGGAAGAATTTCTCCCTTTCAGAGCTTGAAATTGCAACCAGCAGTTTCAGCCAAGGTCTATACTTTCTTTATAACCTTCATTTTATAGTTTTAAGAATTTTCTGCTTGTTCATAACTTAAAAGACTCGATCCTTTCTAACCCTGTTGGCTATCAAACAGCCAACTCAAAAACAAACAGCCTTTTGATTGTCATTAGCCCTTTTTGTTTATATGTTCTAATCAAGGATCATAATTTCGTTTCATTATGTTGTTTTGATTAGTGCAGAAACGGAAACATTTTGAAAACGTTTTAGAAGTGACAAATACTAATGTAATAAAATAAAACATTTTGTATATTTCTCAACAAGAAGAGTATAACATTTATGAAAACTTCTAAATTTGTATCAATACAACTTATTGTCATGATATATGGCACACTATGTTCCACTGTATTTGGATGTAATCTTTTAAAAAAACATAAACGTTTTGGCCATTTTGATGAAAACAAATAAAAATTTTGGTCCTTGGTTCTACTAGGCTAATACGCATTTTATGCCTCTTTTTCCCCCTATTTGTGAAGAGAATTTGATTGGGGAGGGAGGTTATTCTGAAGTTTATAAGGGAAATTTGGAAGATGGGCAACTTGTTGCAGTAAAACGACTGACCAGGGGAACCCCGGAAGAGATGACAGCAGACTTCTTATCTGAGCTTGGGATCTTAGTCCATGTCAACCATCCTCATATTGCTAATGTTATTGGGTATGGGGTTGAAGGAGGAATGCACCTTGTTCTTCATCTGTCTCCCCATGGGAGCTTAGCTTCTTTGCTTACAGGTTTTTTTTTTCTCATCATTTTGATGATTCTAAGGGGTTATTATCTTACCAACTTCTAACCAAGAAAATTTTTGGGTTTTTTTCTGGTTTCAGGTGCTAAGGAGAAACTAGAATGGGGCAACAGGTACAAAATTGCTGTAGGCACCGCTGAGGGCCTTTCATATCTTCATGAGGGGTGTCAGCGAAGAATTATCCACAGAGACATCAAGGCTGCTAACATTTTGCTTAGAGAGGATTTTGAGCCTCAGGTATTCCTTCGAACCAAAGGATGATCAATCGAAAATGATCAAAATGCTTCTTTAATTTTAATTTGTTTTTTTAAAATATTTCATTGCTGCTCTACTTGCTGCAAGCTTAGAAAATTGTAACTTCAAACAACAGAAAACAAGTGCTTATTATTAGTCTTTTGGACATTAAAGGTATTGTGAAAACTATATTAATCTCTCCTTCCATGTATACTTGCATATGTGTATATAGATTATTTATGTATTAATCTCCATTTTATGATCTGAGACAACAGAAATGAGAATTTTTTTTCTTTTTCAATAGGTTTCTGATTTTGGGCTTGCAAAGTGGCTCCCAGAGCAATGGACTCATCTCACAGTATCACAATTTGAAGGCACATTCGGGTTTGTAAACACAAATTTTTTTTAATGCTTGGTACTTATAAAAAGTTTTTTTTTTTCTTTTCCCTCAAACTTGACTTTTTTTTTGTTTTTTCATATCGCAACAGCTACCTTCCTCCTGAGTTTTTCATGCACGGAACAGTAGATGAGAAAACTGATGTCTACGCCTATGGGGTACTATTGTTAGAGATCATCACCGGACGCCTAGCTTTGGATAAGTCACAGAAAAGTCTTGTGATGTGGGTATGTTAGCTTCTATGTTCTTGGAGAGAGAGAGAGAGAGAGAGAGAGAGAGAGAGAGAGTTTGATCAGAGAGACTAAAGCTATTTCAATTATTTGTTGCAGGCTAAACCTTTGCTCGCAAAGAATAATGTCAGCGAGCTTGTTGATCCATCCCTTGCCGGTGCCTACAATTTAGAGCAGTTGAATCGCATGGTCTTGACTGCTTCTTTGTGCTTGCATGAATCTTCGAGTGAACGGCCTCAAATGAGCAAGGCAAGTGTTTGATTTTATAATTACCAATAATTTTTGTTCTAGACATTGAACTGGATTCTGATTTCACAGTACCCTTTCCCTGGTTATTAAGAAAAAAAACGCGGGGGGGGGGGAAGGGGAATTCAATACTGCCCAGGAGAAATTGAACTTGGAATCAATTTCTGTTTAGTGGAAGAATTTAATGAATTCGGTAACCATAGACCAGATTGGAACAGACATATATGTATAAAACAATATTTATATATATGGATATGTTCTGGTTGAATTAATTTTGCATGTTTTTACAGGTTGTAAGGATGCTAAAAGGCGGTGAGATAGGCAGTTTGGAGAGAGCGAAGAAATTCCAAAGGCGGCCTGTCCTGAAGAGGACATTTTCAGTGGAGCTCTTGGATACAGAAGAGTACGATTCAACCAAGTACTTAAATGATAATCAACCAATGCAGGTTGCTCTTGGGCAGTGAAGGCTTTGTAAATTAACCAAAGGTTGATCTCAAACCACTTGATGAGTTTTCATTCTTCCATAGAGCTGTTCAAACATAACATTCTTGATGATCTGGGAGGGACCAAGTGGTGTGTGAAAATTGGGCAGGGAGACCGAAAGAGAGATTAATATAGCACAGGACTGAATTTGACTGTTTTGCTGCTGTGATTCTACTATGTATGAGGTTTTTGACTTATGATTTGAGCTTAGAATCCATTCCATAACCACATAGTTTTTACTATTTACTTGCCAAAAACTATGTTGTCATAACTTATTATGAACACTTCATGATATCACTTTCATATGTACCAATTAAGCTATGGCTCATTGGTAATGTGGACTCATTGATAACTGTTTCGGTTCCTATTTTTTATTTTTACTTTTTGAAATTCGTTAAAACTATATTTGGCAAACTACTTTCCGAAACTGTTTTTATTATATGGCATTTGGTAAACCTGTTTTAGAACTTGTTTTTAGGAAACTTTTCAGAAAACACTCCAATTTTAAGAATTAAAAGAAAAATGTTTTCTGAATTTTAGAAACCATTTTCATATGAATTGATTAGGATGGTATTTTTTATTTGTTTCTAGGAATACGAAAGACGAGAAGTTTTTTTTCAAGAACATGAAACAAAAACAAAAATGGAACCATAACCAAACACGATCCTTGACTTGAATTAATTCTGCTATCTCTACACAATAGGAGGATTAAAATCCCTTTGGGAGGTTGAGACATTTTACAAATCCATCTCCATTTTTTTTTTTTTTTTTTGCAGGAACTGTTTGTTAACCTCAAACCTTTCTTCTCAAGCTTGACAATTCAAAGTCCTTCCTCTTGTAGGTACACTCTGCAAATGAGTGGGAATATTTCCATGAACACTACTAATGAAAGCCTAAATGGCAGCCTAGTACACGAGAGTTTGGGTAATGTCAGATTGGTCCCAAAACTCAAAAAACATGCTTAGACAACTTCAATTTCAACTTGACTAAGTCTTATTCAAATTACTGGTCGGCTACATGGATCTTGTTTTTCCATTCCGTTCAATCAAAAGTCATAATATGTTCTAATCTTCTATGAAATGTTGATGTCATTTAGATACAAATTCCCCTGCTCATGCCACCTTAACTTAAATGAAGGCAAAATTTGATCCCAAGTGTCAGGTATGACCATTTACAGATTTTGTAGGAGTGACAATCATGTCAGGTTAACCATCTCGATGTCGTGTCGACACATGATTGTTATGGCAAATTGGTCAAGCGGAACATTACTAATTTATTATAGTAAGTCGGTGACTCGTTTATTAATTGTGTCAAATAAAAAAAAAAAACACACTACAAAATTATGGCACAATATTAGTAGAATCCTAAACTCTCAAATGTGATATATTGACTCTTTAAACTACTAATTTGTATTAATTAACACCTTTTGCTAGCAATCTTTTAAGAGAATGTTTGAAAAATTGCAATGTGATTTGCACATATTTACAAAAATATAGTTTTATATTTAATTAACCTTCACTTTTTTTAATGATTGTCTAATGATTAAAGTGCCCTTTGATTGTCCATATATTTATATGTTATTTCAAGTGATATTGTAGTCGTTAAACAATTATTGTAGTAAGAAAATTCCAATTGAGGTATGAAACCATACTTTTGTGAATAAGGGCAAATCGCATGACAATTTTTTACCTAATTTCCTAATGGATTGTTAATCGAGGTATTGATTGATACAAATTGATAGTTTAAGACGGTCAATGTATCATGTTTTAGAGTTTGTAGTGACTTAACGATGTTGAGTCATAGTTTAAGAAGTATTTTTGTAATAAAAAAATGTTATTCTTCTAGAAAACTTGTACAGAAAATTCTACCAAAATAATGTGGCGGTGGTATTTTTGTAAACAAGAACTACCATAATGGGTGTCGTATTTTTAAGTGATTGACTCTCATTCAAACACATCATTCTGGTGATAAATTATATATGAATTTTTCTATTTATATAATATGAGTTGTGCTAACACGTGCGTACACATGTTAAGATAGTTAAAATGTATTATTTTCATGCAATGGGCCTCACGTTTCTATCAATTCTAATACTTTTCAAGGAATCTTCAAAACTAAATATTAATTGCTGCTTACTATCCTATTAAATGGACAAAAACAACTTTCGCCCGACTTCATCTACATAGATGCATATATAATATTAGAAGGCTCACACAAAAACTTTGTCTTTAACTATTCATTTAACGTAATGATGATGTCACTAATGAGATCAGCCAATAAAACAAGGTTGCTGGATTAGGCTCTTTTTTTATTTTTTTATTTTTCATTTATTATTTATCTTTTGTTGTTTACCCTTTGATAAATAAGATAAAAATTTAAAATTAAATCTAGAAATCGAAATGATAAGCAATAAAATAATGATATTGTACTATACTTGCATTGCTTCAAAATTCAATAAGATAACCTTTTCTTGTTTTTTTTTCCCCACAAATCTAATGCAATTAACAACATTTAAGTTCAGTGTACCATATATTAATTATTATATATTTTTTAATAATTTTGTATGGGTGGATGTGTGTAAGTCTCTATGTAACTCGAACTCGAAACAAAGAAATAAGAATAAAATTGAGTGTACTCATGACCTTATGACATGAGTGTGGACTACCATTGATTAATCCTGTTCTTCATTATATATTATGGATATAGTCAATTATATGATGAGATTAATCCGATTATGTCATTCCTTTTTATTTAAATGAGTTTTTTTTTATGAAGTATATACGAAACATGTTAAATACAAGTACTATAAGGTTCAAGTTTACAAAAATAAGTAAACATGTTAAATATATGTATGTTTATTATACATTAAAAAGCAAATTGGATAAGATTTTTTATTGGCTTCGTATCAACAATTATAACAAAAACTTTAAGCATTGAATTAATTCTGAGGCACCTATTGCAAAAAATTATGAAAAAAAGACTTGCAATGAATGACTGCGACTAGCGGACTGCTGGCCATTGGTTTTTTAACATTTTCAAGCATTAAATAAATTGGCCCCACTTCATATTCACATTCCATCTAACGAAGTTTGAGACTATTAGTTTTAGAATTTAATTTTGATGTATCGTGAGTTTAGAGATTTTTTACACAAACTTACATTAAAAATGTGATACATGTCATTTATAATTTAAGTACAACATAAATATGCAACACTCATGAACACGCGTCGTATTTTAATGTATATTAATGTAAAAAAATTTTTACACTGACAGTGCATTAAAATTAAATTTTTAATTTTAAAAAGTTAATTTTGTCATTTAAATTAAAGGTAAATTACATTGACCTTCCCTCAACATTTGTGAAATTACAGGAACCTCTCACAATATTTTGAAATTACACTAACCTCCCTTAATTAATTTTATTAACAAATTTCCTCCACCGTTAGTCAATTGTTAGTTGACTGAACAGTAAAAACTGACGAAAGCTTAATTGTGCCTTTTAATGTCTATTTTGCCCTTACTCATAAAATTAAATAAAATAATAACAATATTCCCCTCATCATTTTATCTTTCTATAATCTCTCTCTCTAGTTTCTCTCTCTATTGTAACAATGAAATTCATCACTAGTAAATTGTAATGTCTACCATCATCTCCAACTTCAATATACAAATAAATATGCATGCATATACAGGCATGAAAAATTCTTGAATATATGCACATACCCCCATATATATACACAAGTACATATACATCCATCAAAAACTCACTTCAATTCTTGAATATATACACATACTCATATACATACACAATTACGTATATATTCATCAAAAACCCATTTTAGACCTACAAAACTCTAATCCTTTCAAGTCAAACTCTAGCAGATCTATCAATAGAAACAAACCCAATATGGAAGAGAAGAAATGAGAGCAGATCTACCGAATCTATTAAAAAATATTATTTTTTTTTTCATTCTTCGTTCAAAAATAAACCCATTTCAGATCTACCAGATCTATCAAAAAATGAGGGCAAAGAGTTGTGTTCTCCAATGGGGTGTCGAGTAAGGAGAGCTAGGGAACGAGTGGGATCAACGCAGCGTCGTTTGCCAAAGGTTCAATGCCAAAGTTGTTGCATTTGGCTGGGTTACAATAAATTACACCTAGAACTTTGATCAATCGGCTTTCGTTCGGTGGTGATATGTGATGGATTGGGTGTCTCTTCCTTCTCTTCTCTCTAGCGATGAAGTGGGTGTTGCTTCTTCCTCTTTTCTCCATCTCTGTCTTTCCTTCTCCCCTTTTTACTTCGATCTTAAATTGGTTTTGGTAATAGGTGGGTGTGGTTGGTGGTAGGCGGAGGCAGGAAGGGGTGACTGAGGGTTGGGTAGTGATGGAAGGAGTGGAGAAGGGCTGAGGCTGGCCATGGAGGTCGGGTTGCACTTTGCAGCAATTGTGAAAAATGGAAGAGAAGAAAGAGCAAAAAGGAAGAGAGAGAAAATAAAAAACATTATAATTTACTTTTTATTATTTAAAAATAATAATATTATATGATAAAAATATTTAAATACAAGGGTAATTAGGTAATTTTGCACTTTCAGTAATGGTCTGTCCTATCTGTTACTCTGACAAGGGAGGTCAGTGTAATTTTGAAATGTTATGAGAGATTCTTGTATTTTTACAAATGTTAAGGGGAGGTCAGCGTAATTTATCCTTAAATTAATAGATATAATTAAGTTTGAGTGGTTGGTATTTCTATAAAATAAAATATAGAAAAGATGTGAGTAGAAGTAAAAACCAATAAGATAAATACTCCTTTAACGTATGCACTTTAGCCTTTGCCATATAGCATTACCCGTTTGTAATTAACTCAAAATTTTACCCTAAAACGATCCATTTATTAATCCAGCAGCACCTACTTATTATAAGTGAATCAACTAACCCATTTACCAACAATTATTCCTACAATTAGAAAAATTAAATTATACCAAAGTCTATTAATTTGCAACTCAAATCTCCAATAAGGTAATGTAATTATTAGAAGTGTTCATTGAATTTCAGGATTTCAAAATTGTTGTAATTGTGCAAAGCAAGTAAGATGGCAACGACGTCGTTTTAATCCCCGACATACCATCGCCGAACGCGTATTTGTCGGCGTCGAACCGAGACTATTTCATCTATCGCTGTGACAGTTGAGAAGAGCAGAATCAGATTAAAGAACTATAAACAAAATTTTCCCGAGAAAAAAATAAACAAGAAAATTATTTTCCATTGTTCCAGTCCTTTCTCCTCCAAACGACTCGTCTCTGTACTCATGATTCGATTTTCGCCGCTTCTGCTCATCCTCTTTGTCTCGATCTCGTCGTTTATCTATGAAGCTTCGAGCTCCTCGATCATCAATCCCTCAAAAGCCAAGCAAGTTTCATCGAAACCCAGGTACTCATTCTTTCTGATCCCCATTGTTTCCTTCTCGGCCCTCTGTTTGGTTGCCCATTGTTTCGTTTTTTCTTATGTAATACCACCAACTCAGCTCGATTGATGCTTTGCAGAGCTTTTGTGTACGAGGGTTTTCTCACGGACGAAGAGTGCGATCATCTGATATCTATTGTGAGTGTTATTAGGATTCTTCTCGGTTTGTGTTCATTTGGAAACACTTTATTAGGATTATGTGAGTTCATCAGTGAAGTCTTCGTAATTGTAATTTGAATTGTGTTTTTGGACTTTGGAAATGTATTAGGCGAAATCGGAGCTGAAAAGATCGGCTGTTGCAGATAATGAATCTGGACAGAGCAAGCTCAGCGAGGTTCGAACTAGCTCCGGGATGTTTATCAGTAAGGCAAAGGTTTGTTCTTTGTGCACTATGACCTAATTTTCTGCTTATATACACAAGCACACAATATATATATATATATATATGTATGTATTGGTCATTAAACCTTCTGCCTAATCCCTATTGTGGCTTCTTCTCGAGCTTGTTAGCCTCACTAAGGTGGAAACTTTGACATGATCACCAAAGGATTAAACACTCTAAGCCAAGAAAGTTTGGTGTGTGAAGTTTGCTGCAGCTCTTTACAAGCATCGGGTTTCTTATGTTGAAGAACTTCTCATTGGAAACATGCACATCTTGAAAGAAGAATGTTTCATGTAATTTGTGTGTGTGTGTGTGGGTGGGTGTGTGTGTGTGTGAGAGAGAGAGAGGGAGAGAGAGATCTGCAAAAATCAAATCTTTTTAGGAAATCTTTTGATTAGTCAGCCAAATGGCACTAAATTTAATGAAGTATAAACTGAACTAAGCAATCGTTGATCCTAATCACTCGAGGCACGTTATTTGGTTCATCTTCTCTTGTTGGTTGTGTAAGGTCATCTTCATATACTTATCTAAGACAATCATATCCTTTCTCACGAACTCAGCCCATATTTTCCCCCTTTCCTGTTGACCTTCTGGCACCTTTAACTTGGATAAGACCACTCATCTTCAGGCAGAGCCTAGATTTGATACAAGGTGGGGAGTAACTAAAGGTGAATGTGAACATTTTCTTTTCAAATTTATTAACACAAGAACTACATATGCATTGTTCATATATAGAGTCCCAACTTAGAATGTCTCATGTTAACATTTTATGAGAAGTAACAGTGAAGAACAAGAAAACAAAGTGAGAGATTTTCCAACTTCATATATGGGAAAATTTTCAAATTCCAAGGCTGAACCCCCCTTTCACTGCCTTTTGCTCCTCCTTTCAAGTTTGTTGCTCTATGTTGGACATGGAAAACCATCTTAAATGTCTTCCCCTCATTTTATCTTTAGGTTTGGCGACCCTAGCTTCCCTTAAATGCATTTGTTTCTCTTCAATCTACTAAATTTTCTGAAATATCCACCTAAACAGTTGTTAAATGGATAAAAATGTGTAAATGGCGAAATATTCTTGTTTTCCTGTATGCTAATGAACTTTGGCCACAATTGCGAAGATGCTGCTGAAGTTTTCAACTTGAATTCCAGTGCATTTCAGAATATGGATTTTGGCCTGTAAACCATGAGCTAGTACATTGTTTCAACGTTGATTTTGCTCATGAATTCACGTGGTGCGTTGCAAAAGCTTGAACAGTAGGACAGTCCCTTGTCAATATTGTGATTGTATTCACGCAGACTACAGTTATTTTCATTTTGCTCTATTTTATCCAAGAATGGGGACAACCCATACAGTAAATGTGGCATTGGTCAAGCAGTAGTTAGCCTACATCTATAAGAACTATTATGGTTGGACATTTATTTTCTATCCTGTAAGTCTTGTGGTATTGGGCTTCTGTTACTCACGTTTCATCTATAATAAAGCATTTAAACTGAATCAATCATGTCATGTCGTTTAGCATTTGCAGCTCATTGGTTACTAATAATGATGTAGAACACTTAAGTTTGATGCACTTCTCTTACCCAGTATGGCCAGTTGTGGCTGTAGCTACATAGTCAAGAGCTACTTGCTTCAAATTCAACTACATGATTTTCCTCTCTCTCTCTCTCTCTCTCTCCTTTTCAATTTATGTTATTTGATTGTAGGATCCTATTGTTGCTGGTATAGAGGACAAGATCGCAATGTGGACCTTCCTACCAAAAGGTAAGCCATATGCTGGGCAATACTTTATTCAAGCAGAATTTTCTTTCTAAGCCGTCACTAGTGGATACTTTTTAAAATTCTACAGTCCAATCCATCATAAACCAGTGCTTAATTTGTTGACTTACCATATGAGTATTTAGTAGTTAATGTAAGACATACAATTTTTTCTTTTAGGTGGTGGGTAAGCAAGGTTTTATTCAACAATGAAAGGGGAAATTTTACAAAAAGTATTCATTTATTGTCGTATTAAAGGCCGCTGAAATTCCATTCTTCATAGAAAAAATGTGTGTTATTTAATCAGAAGTAGAGTCTGATGCTATCTATTCTGCACAATATTCTCTTTCTCTTTTCTTTTTTCCCTCTTATTTATTTGTTTATTGATTGTCATTATCCCAAAGCTTTCTGTCTTACAGGAGAGATATAAATTACTAAATTTGGTGATAAATTGTTTGTTTTGGCTACATTCCTTGCTTTGAATGTTCATCGCTTATCTAATTGAGAAATTTTAAAGGTGCCAGATTGAAATTTACTGAATTATGAGTTTCTCAACCTTTGCAATAAGCTTTGCACTCCTGCTGGCCTACTTGGATGCTGGTCCAAAAATTGCATTGGCAGTACAGATTCTTGTATCTGTTGTTCTGTATTATTCGCTTTTTCCCCCCAATTATTTATGCTGTTTATAGGGATGTTGCACAAGGAGATATTTTCATGTAGACATCAATTTTTTAATCAAATACTTTGTAGATGAGATTGTCTATCTGTTATCATCATTAAGCCATTCTTTGCAATAGCCGCTAGTTTGTCATATTTACTGTGTAAATGGAAGCAACTGTACTATGCATTGGCCATAAATGGTAGTTGGTAGTACAGTATGTTTCTTACATCCTGTAATTCAAAGTGCGAACTATTGATGGGATCAACAAGATTGCACAGACCAAAGCTAGATGGCCTATTGTGCTTATTTTGCATCCTGCAATAGCACAGTTGCTGGTGAGGCAAGTAAGCATAGACTAAAAGTGGTAATCTGTCCCACATGGATGAAATATCTGAAATTGAATTGCGAAATTTGTAACGTTTCAGACCGTAGCTGTTAAAAACATAGAATTAAATGAAACTATGATTGACAACTGGGAAGCAAGTAATAGCATTGGAATTATAACAAGATGCATCATTGTCTTCATGGTTCAATTCACTTAAAAATCTGGAATTTAGTAGTCACCCTGGGCCCTCAGGATGATGCAGTTCCAAAACCAAAACCTTTTCTAATGCAGCATGAGGACTTGGGTATGGTTGAACTTGAACTCTGTTAGATACTTCGCCTTCTTATCTGTGTCTATTTCAGCTTCCATCCTAAGCGGTAAACAATAGAGTATAAACCAGCAGGGAGATGGAAAACAAACTCTGAAATTAGGTTACAAGTTATTTGTCATTAGCTCATATACTTTATTTTGAGTCATAGTTGCAGGAAGTCTCAATGTATGGTGTAACAAGTTTCTGGTGCTACCTTTGGTCCTTATCTCTTGCAATAATTTCCTTTCTTGGAACCCTGTTACATCTAACTATTCCAGTGCTACATGTGTATCTAAGATGGAGCACAGCTTTTTTATACAAGGTCATCACAATTGAATGTTGAAAGGTTAAAAATATTGTGCAACTATACAATTTATAAAATGTGAAGGATCCATAAATTTTTATGTGTTTCTTTTATCAGAAAATGGGGAAGACATACAAGTTTTGAGATATGAGCATGGCCAGAAATATGACCCACACTATGATTATTTCGCTGACAAGGTTAATATTGCGAGGGGTGGACATCGTGTAGCAACTGTTCTGATGTACCTCAGCGATGTGGCAAAAGGTGGTGAAACAGTGTTCCCATCAGCAGAGGTTAGTTCAAAACTTTTTTCAAGTTCAGTGGAACACGAGTGACATCATTCCATATGTTGAAACGCCAAGCAACTCTTCTTCTTAATATCCAGCAATTCATGTATCCGGAGTTCTGTTTGCTTATTCCTTTTTTTTTTTTTTTTTTGTGTGTTTCCTGTTAAGTGAAGTGGAATTTATATGCAAAACACTGCATTACATGGCTTGTTTCAGTCATCTTCCTTAATTACACTGTTAGATCTGCTTTTTCCTCGTTTTAGTTGTCTATTGCATGAGCACTGACCTAAATATTCGATTCAGTAGGCTTCAATTATTTGATTACTTGTAGGAATATGGATTTTGCAGTTAAATCCGGTTAGCAGCTGGAAAACACCAAACAAGAAAATTCAGTAATAAGCTGGGAGAATCTCAGCAAGAAAATCATGACAGTGGGTTGGCAACGTCTAAACAAAAAGGGGATTGAGGGGCTAGGTTTCCAGTTGGCATCAGTTTGGCATGCTTTTGGGAGGCATATGAGCTTGCTGGTTATAGGGTTAGTGGTGTCTTGTTTGGTTAGTCAATTAATAGTCGGTTCTTCGCGTGTGGTTTTCTGCTCAGGTTTGGTTTTGTGGCTTTTGGGTAGAAACTCTTCCTTTTTATTTAATGGTTTAGGTTTAGGTTTAGGTTTATGTTTAGGCTTAAGGCCTACTTCCTGACTTTGTATACTTTGTGTGTATATGGCTTGCGTTGCCTCAGGTGCTCTTTCAGGAAGCACAAAAAGGAGTGTGGTAACACTTCCAATTGCCAAGAACAGAGAACATTTGAATTGCCAAGGTTTAGGGGCATATTTTAGCATTCTGAACCTATTGTAGGGGGAAAGAAAAGAGGTCTGTTTCAAGATGCTATGATTTTGTTCTGTTGTATCTTTGCTTGTCACTTCCTTTTGATTAATCTATACATATCTTGTTACTTTTTGTACAATGGTGCATTTTTCTGGAGCTCAATGTAAGACGTGCAAGGAACTATCATCAGGACCTGGCTATCTCCTATTGCTTCACAATTTTTATGATATGTAACGTGAATGATAAACTAAAATTATCAACAGGAGTCTCCTCGTCACAGATCTTCTACATCACATGATGATTTATCCGAGTGTGCAAAGAAAGGCATTGCAGGTGAGTCACTTCAACAAATCATAATTCCTTTGCTGAATTCTGCTTTTGCATCTTCAACAACTTGACAAACTTTGGGTTTTTTTTTCCCCTGCTCCCACCTTGCAAATTACCCAGTAAAACCACGAAAAGGGGATGCTCTCCTTTTCTTCAATCTCAATCCGACTGCTATTCCAGATCCTAGCAGTCTGCACGGAGGATGCCCAGTAATAGAAGGTGAGAAGTGGTCGGCAACAAAGTGGATCCACGTAGATTCTTTTGACAAGGTTATGGGAGCTGGTGGAACTTGCACGGATGATAACGAGAATTGTGAGAGATGGGCTGCCTTGGGGGAATGCACGAAGAATCCGGAGTACATGGTGGGAACTCCAGAACTTCCAGGATACTGTACGAGGAGCTGTAAGATATGTTAGCTAGCTTGTTACTTTATGCTTTTGGAGTTACAATTGTCTGTTGTCTGTTGTATTGTTCCTCTTCTTCTTTTTTTTTTTTCTTTCCTAGCTCGAAATTTTATTTATCTGCGAGCTGTCATTGTTATTCTGTTTTGTAAGGTCTTTTTTTTCTTTTTCTTTTTTTGGAAATTTTGTAAGGTTTCCGATCCTTGCTATAATAAGCCATTTTTTATAGCAAGGCTGTTTGGTCCTGTTAATTATAGTTTTCAATTTTCGGATAAATTATTACATTAATAAAAATAAAATCAAAATTCCATAGGGACTCAACTGATCCCACAAGTGAGAGAGACCCCATGTTGAAATGTTTGTTGAACGAAGATATATCTTTTATTTCTCTAGGGATAAAAGGTTTGGCATAGTCATTTTTAGGGAGTAGGATTTCTCCCCTTGTTGAGATTTGTGAAAGGAAATTCGGATATGAGATGGCTTTGCTTTTTATTAGACAGAATTGCAATATTTTTGCTTGCTACGGACTCGGCCTGTCACTCTAAGAGAGAGAGAGAGAGAGAACATTTTGTTTGTTGAAAGAGTTCAGACATGTAACGAACGATATATCTTTTATTTCTCTATTTTTACGATAAAGCTTTGGCATGTCATTTAAAAGAGAGTAGGTTTTAATTTTCAATCCTTAGTGTTAATCAATCACATGTTTACATGAACACACACATTACAGAGCCAAAGGAGGACCATTGGCTACTGCATGTAAACCTGTGGTTTAAAACATCTTTTGTTGCAGTGCCTATGAACAAGAAGATGGTTTTAATTCTAGGCTTGATACTATATTAGTGATGTTGCTGAAATGGCTTTTAATAGAATTTTCCTTACTGTTAATTACTAACACAACTTTAGCTAAGCCTTCTCTTTTCTTTTTCTTTTTTTGTTATTTTATTTAAATGTTGTGTAGCTTTATCTTTAGGACAATTAATTCAACAAAATAAAACATTTAGGGCCCATTTGAAAACAACTTACTTTTAAGTGTCTTAGTTTTTTACTTAAAATAAGTACTTGGTGTTTAGTAGCAAGTTTTTTTTTAGCTCATAATAAGATAGTTTTTATTTTTTTTACTTTTTTAGGCTAATAACCCAAAAAGTAAAAATTTTGAAGTCTTTTTTGGCTTATTGCTGTGGTAGAAATTTTAAAAATAATTAATTTTAAAAATTTTAAAAATAAATCAGTATACTACAATAATTAATGTTGAATTTTTTTTAACTTCACAGAACATCACGAATGTGCAATATAATTTATTTGGAGGGAGCTTTGATCATTTTTGTATAAAAAAAGCTAAAAAAAAAATTTAAACTAGTACCAGACACCTCAGCCAAATTTTTTTTAAGCTAACTTATTCTTTATACTTTTTTTAAGTAACTTATTTAATAATAATAATACTAATAAATTTGTTCCCAACAGGCCCTTAATGTGGGCTTTGGTTATTTTGTTTTGTGTCTATCATATAACTAGGTTTGCAAGTCTAACATGAGGGTATCTGACTATAAAGCAACCATTCCCCGAGCTGCCTGATACCTGAGGGTAGCGCTCTTAAACAATAGTCAAATTGATTGCTTCCCTTGCATCTAAAACACAATGTATTAAGAAATAGTTTTGCCAGCATGACAGTCACTATTCTTATAAGTTGTGACAAACAATTCACAACTGTACATTTTAATGCAATGTCGTTTGTCAACATTTGTATCATAGAATAAACTATGGACTTCTCCCTATATGGCAAAATCATCAATGGGCTAAAAACCATGATTTGGAATTCTAGTTTCGTTAGGTCACGTGTGTTTCATGAGATAGGATATGGAGGATAAGAAATCATGACCGGATTGCTTATCCTATCCTACGAATTGAATTGTCTTGTATACACTGGATAGAAACACAATTCAAATTACTTATCCTGACCTCTTTTTGCGTAGCCAAATACGGAATGAGGACAGACACAGGATTAATAGTTCAATCTCGCAACCTTATCCTGCAAAAGAAGCTCGACTATTAGTCATATGATTCTATAACCAACAAGGGACGGATGGTATTTCACGTGCATTGTTGGTTGAGCACACAATTAAGCGGCTGTAAATGATGTCAAAACAGGCTAAAAACCTTTGGTTAAGTCATTCCCTTACAAACCTTCACTTAAAAAAACAGTATCCTATATAAAGTAAAAAAAGTTTGAAAAAAGCCCAAGCAAATGGGCCATAAACATCACCCTGGCGTATCAGCTTGCAACAAAGGACCAAGCCCTACAGGGGGCATCAAACTTGACCAGATCCTGATTAAGTCCAGCTCCAAGATTTGCTAGCAAATCAGCGCAAAAGGTTCCTTCCTAAGGATGTGGGACAAATTGCAGTTGAGCCTTCGAATGATGAACTAGTCCCATGTTAAGGCTTTCAGCGGATGATTTGATAACTCATTCCCTTTCATCAGATCTACAGCAGCAACAATGGCGGCTCCAGAATTTTTATTCAGTGGATTTGTTTAATATTTAAATATTATAAAATAAAATTAATTATGTATTTATCAATTACGTCATTTTGAACAATTAAATATTTAAACATTAGTTTAAAATTTTAAAATGCAAGACTAAGTAATCTAAGTCAACTCTCATTATTGACTAATTGTGAATAATTAAATTTATTAGAGGTACCAAATATTAGTACGAAAACAATAGAGTTTTAATTTATCAAACTTTTTTTTTTTTTGAATGATCATATCGTCACAAAAATTTGAAAAACACCTTTCTTTAATCTCTCCATTTTTCCTATTCGCTCTTTCTCATTTTATAATGTACCTATATGTAATACCTATGTTTTTATATATGTATGAACAACAAATTAAAGAAGTTGGATGGTTGAACTTCTTTATTCGAAATATATTTTGCATTAGGTTGATAATTCTAAGCCATTATATTTTTTCCCATCCTCTCCATATGTTTGAGACTATGAAAAAATATAAAATAGGTATGAAATTAATAACCTTTTATATTAGTATTTAATAGTTTAAGACAAAACAACAATGATGAGATATGTGATTTTTTAGGCACATACATGTATATCATGGGCAAATTACATCCACCTCTCATGAGGTTTCGGACTAATACAACTTATCCCTTGATGTTATAGAAATTATATCCCCTCTCTTGAGGTTTGAGGTGAGTTGTATTTTCCTCCAGATGTTAAATCTTTTAACAGAATATATGTAATGTCAACAAAAAAAAAATAGTTTTATTACCTAAATTACCCCTAATGTGCAGGAAATGACATATATAGGTTTTTTTTTTTTTTTTGTTTATAAAATTAATTAGTGTGTTGATTTTGAACCTTCTTCAAATGAAAAAAAAAAAAAAAAAAGATGCATTACCAATACAAGATTTTAAGATCAAATTAAATGTCACATCTGTATAAAACATCATTTTAATCAATAAATAAATTATAAGTCTCATATGTTTTTCAAACTTTATATGCTATAATTAAAACCCTATATAGATTCTATAAATTTTTATAAAAAAAAAGTTCTAGTCCATATGAGGAAAAATGTCTTACAAAAAGTAATATCGAAAACAACAACGTTAGTTAATTTATATTAAAAAAACAACAGTTTAATTTAAGAAAATCAATTGTACCAAAATTTTTTGGATCCTATATACTTTAAAAAAAAAAAAATCAACACATGTGGGGGAATTTAGAAGCAAAAAACAAAGATTTAAAAAATCAACACACACTAATTAATTTCAGAAGCAAAAAAAAAAAAAAAAAAAACCCTACTTATGTCAGTTCATTTACATTAAGAAAATTTTAGGTGATGAATTTTTTTTTTTTTTACTGGCATCACATATATTTTGTTAAAAAATTTAACATTTGGAGAAAAATACAATTCACCTCAAACTTCAAGGGAGGGGGATGTAATTTCTAAAACCTGAGGTGAGTTGTATTAATCTAAAACCTCAAGGGAGGTGAATTTAATTTGCTTATATATCATTAATATAAAGATAATTTACTTTTTAGTTTTACAGTTTACAAGTTTTTAGAAATTTGATCTTTTTCTTTTTTAACAAAGGTGCTCAAATTTTTTTGTTATTGAAACTGTGAAACATGACCTTCTTCTTTACCTTATGAGACATTCCAGTGAAGTCTAAGTTATTTTTTAGTGAGGTCAAGCTATATAAATAATAAAATTTATAAAATTATTACATTAATTAAAAAAAAATTTCAAAATTCCATAGGGTCAACTGATCCCACAAGTGGAGCCACCCATGAGCACTAGTATTGTCCGACTCAATGATCACATTCTTGAAATCATACTCCATAATTAACTGCTTGCCTTTGTATAGACCAATAATGCTACCGCTCTTCGTTCTCTTATTGCAATTCTCGCAAGTTTGGTTACAATTTTGTTTTCTGTTTTTATTTTTTAAAATTTAAATTGTATTTGATAAATTAATTTAAATTGCATGTTATTTAAAAGAGAGTAGGTTTTAATTTTCAATTCTTAGTGTTAATCAATCATATGTTTACATGAACACAAAAATAACAGAGCCAGAGGAGGACCATTGGTTGAAAGATCACCTACTGCATGGAATACTCTGGTTTAAAACATCTTTTGTTGTAGTGCCTATGAACAAGAAGATGGTTTTAATTATAGGCTTGATACTATATTAGTGATGTTGCTGAAATGGCTTTTAATAGAATTTTCCTTACTGTTAATTACTAACACAACTTTAGCTAAGCCTTCTCTTCTCTTTTCTTTTTCTTTTTTTGTTATTTTATTTAAATGTTGTGTAGCTTTATCTTTAGGACAATTAATTCAACAAAATAAAACATTAAGGGCCCGTTTGGGAACAGCTTACTTTGAGTGTTGTTTTAGCTTTTTGCTTAAAATAAGCACTTAGTGTTTAGTAGCAAGTTGTTTTAGCTTATAATAAGCTAGTTTTTTTTTTTCTACCTTTTTTAGGCTAATAACCCAAAAAGAAAAAATTTTTTTTTTTGGTTATTTTATTGTAGTGAAAATTTTAAAAATAATTAATTTAGAAAATTCAAAAAATAAATTAATGTACTACAATAATTAACGTTGATTTTTTTTTGACTTCATAGAACATCACGAATGTGCAATATAATTTATTTAGAGGGTCCTTTGATCATTTTGGTATAAAAAAAGTTACCCAAAAAAAGTTTTAAGTTAATACCAAACACTCTAGCCAAACTTTTTTTAAGTTAACTTATTCTTTATACTTTTTTTTTTAAGTAGCTTATTTAATAATAATAAAAAACCATTCCCCAACATGCCCTTAATGTGGGCTTTTTGGTTATTTTGTTTTGTGTCTTGTCATATAACGGAGGTTTGCAAGTCTAACGAGAGGGTATCTGACAATAAAAGCAACCATATCCCAAGCTGCCTGATACCTGAGAGTGGTGCTCTTAAACAGTAGTCAAATTGATTGCTTCCCTTGCATATAAAACACAAATGTATTAATAAATAGTTTGGCCAGCATAACAGTCACAGGCTATTCTTATAAGTTGTGACAACCAATTCACAACTGTACATTTTAATGCAATGTTGTTTGTCAACAATTGTATCATAGAATAAACTATGGACTTTCCCTATATGGCAAAATCATCAATGGGCTAAAAACCATGATTTGGAATTCCTTCGTTAGGTCACTTTTGTTTCATGAGATAGAATATGGAGGATAAAAAATCATGACCGGATTGCTTATCCTATTCTACGGATTGAATTGTCTTATATATACCAGGTAGAAAACACAATTTAAATTACTTATCCTGACCCCCTTTTACATAGTCAAATACGGAATAAGGTCAAACACTGAATTAGTAGTTCAATCTCGCAACCTTATCTTGCAAAACAAGCTTGGCTAAAGTTATATGATTCCATGACCAACAACGGATAGATGGTATTTCATGTACATTGTTGGTTAAGCAAATAATTAAGAAGCTGTAAATGATGTCAAAACAGGCTAAAACCCTTTGGTTAACCCATTCTCCTACAATCCTTCACTAAAAAAGGAGCATCCTATATAAAGTTATGAACCAAAAAAATAAATAAATAAATAAAATCTTTTCCTCAAGCTGAGCATTGTAAATGGGAAATTATGGGACGGCAAATTAATTCCATGCCTATAAATGTGAATTTTCAAACTCTAGCTACAAAAGACATTACTAGTTGAGAATTCAACGCGAAACAACTTTAATAGCAAAGCATCTTCAAATTTTTTATTTTTTTATATTTTTTTTGCAAATTTGTCAATCCAACTGATAAGAATATTAATTCCACCCAACATGAGGAATACAATGTTTTGTAATGGGTGCCATTAAGAATTTAAGTAAGAACATTAGCCTTACAACTCATTGGACAGCCAAAAACAAAACAAATTAAATAGCATAACTCAAAATGATAATGATTGTCTAAGCATACATTGCGCCATCGCTCTTCTTTTTTTTTTTTTGGTACATAGGAAATGAAAGAAATAAAGAAAATAAGAAAGTAGAAACAAGAAAAAGAAAAGAAGAAAAAAAAACCAAAGCCAAGGTCCACTAAGGGGTTGTTTGGTATAGTCTTTTCCAAGCTCTTTTATTTTTATTTTTTGGCTCATAAATAAAAAAGTTCAATTGTTTTAACTTTTTTATTTTTAAAAAGATAATATAAGCACAAAAACAAAAAACTTTAAAAGCTTGACTTTTTTGTTTATAAACAAAAAAAGACAAATAAAAAAACATGAAAAAAGTCCAACCAAACGGCCATAAACATCACCCTTGCATATCAGCTTGCAACAAAAGACCAAGCCCTACAGGAGGCATTAAACTTTACCAGATCCTGATTAAGTCCAGCTCCAAGGTTTACTAGGAAATCAGCACAAAAGGTTCCTTGCCTAAGGATGTGGGACAAATTGCAGTTGAGCCTTCGAATAATGAACCTGCAGTCCTTTATTAGCTTTCATCGGATAATTTGATAACTCAACATACCCTTTTATCAGATCTACAGCAGTAACAGTGGTGGCTTCAGAATTTTTATTCAATGGGTTTGTTTAATATTTAAATATTATAAAATTAAATTAATAATGCATTTGTCAATTACGTCATTTTGAACAATTAAATATTTAAACATTAGTTTAAAATTCTAAAATGCAAGACTAAGTAATCTAAGTCAACTCTTATCATTGACTAATTGTGAATAATTAAATTTATTAAAGGTACTAAATATTAGTACGAAAACAACAGAGTTTTAATTTATTAAACTTTATTTTTTTATGAATGGTCATATCGCCATAAAAATTTGAACACCTTTCTTTAATCTCTCCATTTTTCCTATTCGCTCATTCTCATTGTATAATATACCTATATATAATACATATGTTTATATATATATATGAACAACAAATTAAAGAAGTTGGATGGTTGAACTTCTTTATTCAAAATATATTCTGCATTAGGTTGATAATTCTAAGCCACTATATTTTTTTCCGTAGCGCTCTTGATATGATTGAGACTATGAAAAAAAATAAAATAGGTATGAAATTAATAAACTTTTATATTAGTATTTAGTAATTTACGATAAAACAACAATGATGAGATACGTGATTTTTTAGGCACATACATATACATTATTGATATAAAGAGAATTTACTTTTTAGTTTTACAGTGTACAAGTTTTTAGAAATTTGATCTTTTTCTTTTTTAACAAGGTGCTCAAATTTTTTTGTTATTGAAACTGTGAAACATAACCCTCTTCTTTAGCTTACGAGACATTTCAGTGGAGTCTAAGCTATTTTTAAGTGAGATCAAGTTATACAAATAATAAATTTTATAAAATTATTTCATTAATTAAAAAATTTTCAAAATTCCATAGGGTCAACTGATCCCACAAGTGGAGCCACCCATGAGCACTAGTATTGTCCGACTCAATGATCACATTCTTGAAATCATACTCCATAATTAACTGCTTGCCTTTGTATAGACCAATAATGCTACCGCCTTCGTTCTCTTATTGCAATTCTCGTAAGTTTGGTTACAATTTTGTTTTCTATTTTTATTTTTTAAAATTCAAATTGCGTTTGGTAAGTTAATTTCGAAAATCATTTCTGTTAAAATTGTGTTTGGTAAGTTAGTTTCGAAACTTGTTTTTTAAAAAAATTTCAACAAATATCTCAAATTTAAAAACCACTAAAAATGTATTTTATGAGTTTTCAAACTATTTTTGTTAAAAAATAAAAACGATGATATTTTTTATGATCTTATTTTTTGTCTTTGAAAATAAGAACAAAATATTTTTAAATATTTTATTTTTAAGAGCACGAAATATAAAACCAAAATGGTAATCAAACAGACTCTAAAACCCATTATCTTATCACTTATTTGTGTAGTTCGCTGCCATCGATAAAAACAAAACAAAACAAAAATCCATTACCTTAGCACTTATTTGTGCAGTTCACTGCCATCGATAAAAACAAAATAAAACAAAACAAAACAAAAGTAAAGCAGCCAAACGTAATCCAAGCTCCCCTACAATCACGGAACAACAAGCATGGCCGAAGTCACCTTCAAGTCGACAGCTTGTGGAATTTTTGCCAATCAAAACCCAATATTCTGAGGGGCAAGGAAGAAGAAAGCAACCACCACCACCAAAATATGCTATAAATATAAACACATATGTAAAAGATAATTTGGAATTAAATATTTTGGAGAGAGAAAAAAATGGGTAGGTGGAGAGAGAAAAAGGTAAACCAAGGGATGAGAGTTAAAGAGGCTCATAAACGAGAGAGAGAGAGAGAGAGAGAGAGAGAGAGAGAGAGGTAAACGCAGGGGGGGCCTTTTAGGGAGTTAAAAGGGGTTGATAAATGAAGCAGGGAAAGTGCAAGTTGTAGGGGCTATGATTTTGTGACAAATCATAGCACAAATCCAGAGGAGGAAAATAAACATTGAAAGGGTAGCAGTAGACTCCACTTTTGTGCTACACAATACCCAAAAGCCAGCAACATTTTGGACTCTATACTCCTCTTTTTTTTTTTCTTTTTTTTTTGGTACAACGCAAAATAACTCTATTCTCACTTTGCACATTAAATTCACCACATCTCCTTCCAAGCATGTATATATAAGCCTCTGGTTGTGCAATTATTCTACAAGATCTGCAACATCACCCGTGCAAGGCTTTTATTGGGGGTGACAGCTAACAAAGCCAGAGAGGTTTGGTGCATTTGAGTGTAGAGAGAGAGAGAGAGAGAGAGAGACAGGAAAGCAGGCAAAGCATGGAGGTGGGTCAGTTGCAGAGACAGATTGTTGACTACACAGCATCATTGTTTAGTGAGGTAATAAACAGAGCATGCAAATTTATGGATGACTATATATATAATTCATATGGGTTTGTTTGATCTGTTCGTGTTGCTTGGTTTGCCTTTTTGTTCTTGTTTTGAGTTGTTCTGGTTCTGTTGTAAAAGGGGTTCCTGGATAGCCAGTTTACACAGCTCCAGCAACTGCAAGATGAGAGTAACCCTGATTTTGTGGTTGAAGTGGTGTCCCTCTTCTTTGAAGATTCTCAAAGGCTTCTCAATGATCTGACCATAGCTCTGTGAGGACCCTTACCTCTCTCTCTCTCTCTCTCTCTCTCTCTCTCTCTCTCTCTCTCTCTCTCTCTCTCTCTATATTATATATATATATATATCTATATATGTATATTTACTTTTTCCATGTTCTTGGGGTTACCCTCTACCTCTTTCTACAGAGATCAGAAGTGTGTAGATTTCAAAAAGGTTGATGCCCATGTTCACCAGTTGAAGGGTAGCAGTTCCAGGTACATATATGCATTTTCTGATTTTCTCTAAACCCATTTGGGAATTTGTAATCTGTTTTCAGGATTACTTGTATGAAAGCTCAAGAAATTCGTTCTTTTCATTATATTATTAAATTTTCCTCAAACATTATTTCCACAAGAAAGGGGAAAGAAAAAAAATTACAGGTTGAACCTGACAAAAGAATAGATCAAATCAGAACTGAGGCATAGCTTAGTAAAAATAAGATCTGCAGTGAAAATTGAGAAGAAAAAAAAAATTTGTTTTGTTCATGTTCTAGTTCATTATGTTTTGATGAGAATGACATGTGATTTTGTGTAACAGCATAGGTGCACAGAGGGTTAAAAATACCTGTGTTTCCTTTCGCAACTTCTGCGAGGAACAGAACACTGATTCGTAAGAATTGTTAAAGATTTTGTTATGATTCTTGTTTTCCAAAATTTCATATTCTTATTAACATTTTTGGTTGCATATATATATATATATATATTTGTAGTTGCTTGAGATGCCTGCAACAAGTGAAACAAGAGTATTTGCTTGTGAAGAACAAGCTTGAAAATTTATTCAGGGTGAGTACATTAAGTTTCTGCCTTGAACCATATTGTTAACATATTTCCAAGATTACAAGTTCCCCTTCTCTATTTGCAGCTGGAGCGACAGATTTTGGCTGCTGGTGGGTCAATTCCTCTGATGGAATGAAGGGTCTCAAGGTTTGGAAAATACAGGAACAGTGAGTAAATTTGGAAGCTGTTGCTAAGAAGCTCTTGTGAGTTCTGTAAAACCACTTCCCTGAACATAAGATTCCATGAGCTACTGAGCTTGTGTTTGTATCAATTTTAATGAAAGAGATGGCGTGAATTTAGCTTTTTGATGACCTAATGCACTATATAACGTTAGTTTTATCACCCATTTGCTTTGAAGTAATGCTATACAAAAAGAGTTTTTATAGAAGATTTCTATACAGCATGACGTGTTTGTTTGTGCCCATCATTTTAGCTCAAAATTTTACAAATACTATTTTCACGTCATTCTAGCAGAGTTTTTTAAATAAAAATTCTGTAACAATAGGATTTTTCTTTGCCGCGTAATCAATGGAAAATCCCAGTGCTTGAAATTCCAATTGTTTTAGAATTTGGATGTGGTGGCTCTGCAATCATATACAGATGCTAGCTGCATAGAATACAATACATTTGTGTTAATTGTGCATCATATTAGTGACAAGATAAGAGAGAGCTCCCAAAAAATGCAGAATCCTACGTACAAAACCTTGCATTATAAGCCTATTACATGAAAAAATCATAGGGTGGCTGTGAAAATAGATGAATGCCGCCTGCAAGCTTAAACAAAACCTAAGTCGTCACGGAAAAAACAATAATAAACCCATAATTCCCCCTCTTAATACAAATTATTCTCATGTTCCGAAAATTTTAAACTCTTTTGTTTGTTGTTTGTAAATCTACATTTCTTAGACGGGGACTCCTAGGAGAAAAAATATATAAACATACATACATGGATGGATCCATTTGAGAGCACTTGGCTGAAGATTTGGTGTTGTTATATTTGTGAAGATAAATATCAGCCAAAGCTTGAATTTTGGCATGACTCGGCCGAATGCAGAGTATATATGATTTTCTCACATGAGTCTATGACTTGCCATCCATGGTTACCATGTAGGTTTAGGCTATATATATATATATATATACTTATACATGCACATGCTGGTATGCACAATATATTTGAAAGTTCAATCACCATGGAATTGGTCCTTTTTTAATCAAGAACTACCAGTACCCATTGATCTTTTTAGTTCTTTCTGCAAACAGAACAGAACAGAGTATAGCTTCATGCGGTTTGATATACGAGAAAGAACCATTCTTGATCAGAACCACAATCATTTGAACATGAACCAATTTGTATATAATAAAATGTAGACTACTATTGATCGTAGTGGGACTGTAAGGAATATGAATCCGTTGCAGAGATATGATTCTCTAAGATCACTTTTAATAAGTTGGGGGGACTGTCTCTTTTGTCTGCTGCTAAAGGATGGACAGAAGACATGGAGGAACTGTAGTAGCAGAAATACTCTGTTTTTAATCTTTTTAATTGCATTTTGAACACTTGTGAAAGTTGTAATCACAAACATATCCGTGTTTGTTTAGGATCAAAGTGAAGGATCAAGGAGCTGGCTTGACAGCTAGATGGAAAATGTTTTATACTATTAACGAAAAGGTCAGACGCTACAAAACGATCTGATAAACCATATGATCTTAATCAAATATTAATGTTTGATGCTGCTAAACAGTATACTCTTCCGAAATTTGATACGAAATTGCTGCTCCAGGGCCGTAGGATGAATGTGTAATGGTACCATTTGAGAACTCTTAAAACCAAGAGCAGAATATATAACTAAAGCAATAGGAGAGAATAAGATATATGCCACTTCAAGCAACTTAGAATAGAATCCGAAAAAACCTAACATTATCTATGGGTTTGCTAAAGAATGAGTATTGATGCGATCCTCTGATGAATGTGACTATGTAATCCAATCACAATCACAATGTATGCCAATGATAAGTAAAGAAATTAGCCAATCACACAATTAGCACACGAGACTTTTGCAATGAAAACTCAAATCAGAAAAAAAATCATGTGTTCCTTTTGTCAGACAAAGATCATGCACTAAAACCAATTTCAACGCTTATAAGATTACTTACAACTCAATCTTCAATTGACTCCTCGATCACTAGGTTGACTTAAACTTACTCGACTTCTCATATATCGTTGCCATGCTTGACCATCGTATAAATCCCCTTAGTACGGATTTCGCATCTTGAACTCCTTCAAGACTTCAGTTTTTTTCAATGGAGTTGAAGAAGATTTATTGCTAAGAATCATTCGTAAGCTCTCTAAACATTTGGAGATGTTCTCTCTTGTGTATTCTTAATGGCGGCTCACGTACATAGAAACTCTTTGAATCTAAAACAATTGTGCAAAAGAGTTTGCGGCGTGCGTTCCTAGGTTAGAATCTCACGCATCTCGCTTCTAGCACGTCTAGCGAAGTATAGCGAAATCCATCTAGCGGCCGTGAGGTCCAGCGAGGGTCCAACGAAATCTATTGACGTCTCTCGATGTTTATCGAAGTCCCGAACAGAAATGTTCTCAATCTATTGCTTCCATCGATAGGTATTGAGGTCTAGCGAAGGTCCAGTGAGATCTATCGACGTTCATCGAAGTAGAAATACACCCAATCTGTTCTTTCATCGACAGGTATTGAGGTCCAGCGAGGGTCCAGTGAGATCTATCATCGTTCATCGAAATCCAAAATCAATTACTTTATGTATCATCTAATACTCTCTTAGCACAAGCTCGAATGAATAAACATTAAGTACATCTCAAATGCTTGTGATAGACACTCCCAACAATTCAAATTACAAGGAATAAAACTCTGTCACAAAATTTAGCCAACTACATGATGTTACAATCTCTCCCTTAGGCAATTTAGTGACCAAAATCCTATGCTAAACTGTGAATTACAGGGAATAAAGGAATATTACAATTACGACCCAACTCACAAGCATACAGGTGTTATCTATCAAACACTAAGCGTCCTAAACTTTTGTACATGCACAATATCCACTAAACAAAAGACAAATACTATCAAGTGCAAGGTATCAAGATAACAAGCACATGTCAAACATTAGCATCAGTTTGTTCTCCTCCTTTTTGGAATAAATTGTCAAAGTAAGCATGCAAAGAGATAGAAACAAGACTGATATATATAAACATGATGGTTTCTCCCTTAATGTATTCTCTTCATAATAACATGTAAGCATACAAATTTTCTCTTTCCCTTATTGTCTCAAAATGAAAAGGAATTATGTTTCGCCCCGGTTTTTGGGGTGTCCAAAGTCCTTTCGACTTGGAGACCCTAAAATACAGAACTCTGTCACTAAAACTCGTCCCCCTAGAAGAATAAGTGCGACTAGATTTGAAAATTGATTTGACTAAGGGCTTTTTAGAAAAATAGGAGTCGCCACCTAACTTGATGAATGTGAGTTAGGGAACCTAGAACTAAGCGTTAATCTAAAAATTAAACTTAGAGTTTTTGAAAAAGATTTTTGAAAACTTCCTCAAGATAGGGTTTTTAGTAAAATAAGTTGTTTGGCAACCTCTTGAAATGTTTAAGCCCTTTAAAAATAACTCCATTTTGGTCTTTCGAAAACAGAAATCTAAGGTTCGGGAGTTAGTTACGTGTAGGGAAAATATCCTAAGATCATCACCTTACCCCGCTCTTTCGGTACCTACATGTCTAATCACCCTTTTGTTCACTCACTAGAATAACAGGTTACCATTGCCCACTTAATATTCACTTTAGAATTTTAAAAACGGGGTTTAGTCATCACTTTTTGGATGGATGATGCATGATGCAAGTTTTTTAAAAAAGTTTGAAAATAATGGAGGTTTTGAAAGAGTTTGGAATAGAAATTTTGAATTGATTGGAATTTTTGAAAAAAGGATTGTGGTTGAAATAAAAGTTATGAGCGCACCATTTTAGGTTGCCTACGTATCTCATTTGGCGAGAATCAGGTCATTCGTAGTTCGGGCAAGAGCCCGATGGAAAATAGGCGCATTGGGGCCTTTGGAATGTTTGAAGATACTTTTAGGTCTTTAGAGAAATTTAAGATACTTTGAGATCTTTGGAAATTGAAGGCCCTTTGTGGTCTTGGAGGTTTTGACTTGAAATTGAATGGTGGAGTGTTTCTTGAAAATGTTTTTAGATCAACTTGAGGGAGTTTTGGAAAAATGCTTTGGCATGTCTCAAGAGAACTTGAAAGTGTTTTTGAAAATCTTGGATGCATGTTTTGATGAATTAATTTTTGAAAGTAGTTTTTGGAAAGGGCCAAGGATTTGGAATCCTAATATGGACAACCTCAGAGGTTGTTCTTGATTTATCATTTGTCCTTGGAATCCCTAACCATGAGAGGGCTAGGGACACCTTAGGTTTGTGACCTTTTGAAAACGTTTTTTGGAAATGCTTTGAAGATGGAGTGTAGGGACATTAGAAGAGTTTATGGAGTTGGGTTTTTGAAATCATGAGAGTAGGAGGTTTTTGAGGAATAGGTTTTGAGGATAATTTGAAAGATTATTCAAAAAGGGTTCAACCTTGAAGCATGTTAACCTATGTTGGGTTAGCTTATGGTTAAGGGTGACCTAAGGTTCACTAACTTGGGTTAGGTTAACCTAGGGTTAAGGTGACTTAGAGTTGGATAACTAGGGTTAAATTAACCTAAGGTGAGTGAACTAGGGTCAAGTTAACCTAGGGTTGGATAACTAGGGTCAAGTTAACCTAGGGTTAGACAACTAGGGCCAAGTTAACCTAGGGCTTGGTAATTAGGGTCAAGTTAACCTAAGGTTGGCCAACTAAGGTTAAGTTAACCTAAGGTTAGATTGTAGAATGGTCTTGAAAGTTGTTTTGATGCATTCTTGGAAAGAGTTTTGAAAACAAAACATGATATGCAATGGACTTTGGTTGGCAATCTTTATGAAGACCATTTCCATGAAAATTTTGACTCTGGCCAAGAGTATGGTTTATATGGTTGGTGATTGGAGATCATTCCAAGGAAGGTTTCCTCATGGCCATTATAACCTTTATCTTGACAAAAGTGGGGGTTTCAAAAATCAACATAATGATGGCAATTTTTAAAAAATTATTTTTGATGCAAAGAAGGAAAGAATGCATTTTTGAAAATCATCTTTGAAGAAAGATTTTGAAAACCATTTTTCAATGGAACTGTTTCATCAAGAGAGGATACTTATGGCTAAACAAAAAGGAGACCACTCAAGAAAGGGTTCCATGGGGTCATTCCAACCACTAATCTTGAAAGAGTGAAAACCTTGGAATTTAAAGAGCTAGAAAACAATCCTTATACAAGTTAAAATGTCATTATGCCAAAGTGAGAGTTAAGGGGTTAGAAGGGGATTTTCTAAGGCATAATTTCTAGAGTCCCATCCCAAACTTCAAGGAGCCAACTCTTGGAACAATTTTTGAAAGAAATGTAGAACTTGAAAATAGCATAAAATTAAGGGCAATGTAAGCATGGTGGAACATGACAATAAGCATAAAATAAAGCCAAGCACACAAGACATGATCAAAATAGCAATATGCAAAAGGGTCATGACTTACATACAAGGCTTTTAGGCTACACTACATAAACAAGGGGCTCTTAGGTCATACCATCTTAAAGTAGGCTAGTGAGAGGTTCCCTTACACGGTGGCTCTCACTTGCTTTCCTCTAGACATGATTTAAGAACCCTCTTGGCTCAAGCATGCAAGAAAGAGGGGTTGAAGATAGGGATTAAAATAGAGAATAGCCTAAGCAGGCTAGGAGGGAGAAGAGAAGAATGGGGGAGAGCACAAATGTAAAAGGGATACCACCTTTTGCCTTCAACACTCTTGTAGTCTTCAATGGATGTCTTGATTAAAGCTTGAGTGACTTCATGAAGGCTTGAGAGGCTAGAGTGGAGTGTATAAGTGTGTATGAGACCTTATATGTGGAGTGTATAGGTTTAGGAGGGGTAGAATCTAGCCTAAGTGTTGGAGGGGAGGAATGTATGTAGAGATTCGAGTTTTTGGAGTGATTTCAGCAGAACTTCGTATCAATTTCGAACCTTCAATATGCAAGGGGGGAGGCCTCTATTTATAGACAATCTAGAATAGGGCTTGCGCATGTAGGACATGCGCAGGTACTGTTCCATTGCCAGAATGACACGTGGCACCCTATGTACTAGTTAAATCTCGACCGTTGATCGAAAGTCGATTGATTTGATCAAAATTTGAGCGCATGTAGCATACGCTCCATCATCGGAAAAGTTCGTCCAAACTTTGCCTCGATAATTGAGTCAATCAAGAAGGTTTCGAGGGAATCGGTCGCACTCGAGATGTTCTCCTAGTGCTTCCGATGAACTTTCATGTTTTCGAAAAGTTTGAATTATGTTTGGAGGTGAGTGATACCGTCTTGGGAAGTGTGCCAAAAATGTCACTTTTGTAGAGCGTCTGTGATACGCTCCCTGAGTGTTTGAAAGTGGCTGTTTTCATTTCGTGTGACCGAGACCTTCGAGAAGCAATCTATTTGATCGGACCATACCAATGGAAAGTACTCTGGAAATACTTTCAGGAATTATCAAATTTACGCATTTCTCAAATCGTTTGATGGTGCGTTTTGATTAGGGAATCGGAGAAACAGCCAACCTCGGCGGAGCGTTTGTGAGACGCTCCAAGGGTTGCTAAAAGTTACCTTTTTCACACCGTACGATGGAGGGCTTCGGGAAGCGATCTGTTCGATCGAACCATATCAATGGAAAGATCTATGGACGAGCTTTCGAGAATTTCTTAACTTACGCATTTCTCAAGTCAGTTGACAGTGAGTTATAACCAGGGAATCGGGGGAAAAGGCAATTTAGGCAGAGCGTCTGCGAGACGCTCCAGGGAACTTTTATCGCGTCGTGTGAGCTTAGTGTCGTAGAGTGCTCCTTGGGTTAAACAAGGGCGTGTGGTGAAACCCTCCGCTCGAGATCCCAAGGTTGGTGCTGTTTCGGGGCATTTTTAGGCTTCCAAGGGCAAAACGGTCATTTTGACCGGGGTTGGCTGGAAATGGTCAGGAATGGTTTGATATGTTGTGTTAAGTGTGTAAGGCTGTTCAAGGATGATTTTGAGAGAGTCTTTTACCATTCAGCGGGGTTTGTGCCGTGCTGAGACAAAATGGTTATTTCAACCAAAGTGAGCCGGAATAGGACCAGATTTGGACCAAATGGCGTGTGGGGGATGCCTAATGGTTTAGCAACATTTTGGAAGGATGGACTTATGGTTTTGAGGGGTTTTGAACTTTTCCAAAACGTGCTTAGAGGCCCAAGGGGCAGGTTTGGTTATTTTTCACCGAGTCGGGCTAGCAAGCGCCGGTGTTAGCCTAGGTGTTGGTTCCCGAGACCGCCCGGTCTTGGAAAGCTACCTGTGCGGCGTTGGTCCCTAAAAACGTCTGGTCTTAGAGAGCAACCTGTAGGGTGGTGTTGGTTCTTGAGAACGCTTGGTCCTAGAAAGTTACCCGGAAGGGTGGTATTGGTCTTTGAGAATGCCTAGTCTCGGAGAACTACCAAATGACAGACATTCTACGTTGGCGGGCTAGCAGGCGCCAGAAGTAAACCGTCTGGAATTTTGATGAGGTGTTGGTCCCCGAGATCGCCCTATGGCGTTGGTTTCCGAGACCGCCCGGTCCGAAAAGCTACCTGGAATAATGGTGCTTATGGCCCCAGCGGGTCCTTGTGAGCCCGAGAAGCGACCAGCTGGTTGGATTGGAGATTGTAAGGCTCATCTTGAACCTGCATGTGTTGTGATGTTAGAAACCGAACCCGGTCGGGCCGGAGATTGCCGAGCGGGCAAAAATGGGGTGCTTACAAATTATTAAATAATTAAGTAATCAAGGACTAAATAGAGATATGCTAAAAAGAACAATATTATTTATGCAAAACAACCAGTCAAAACTAGAATAGTCTTAAACAAAACAACACTATACTAGCAACAAACCTAAAACCACCAGAGTGTTAGACTTAGCATGCCTATCATCAAGACACAAAATATGCTCCATGAGACTCATGATGACCATAGCTTGAAAAAATCAACATCAAGCATGCTCAAGGATCACAAAAAGTTGAGAACAATTAATCATGAGATGATTAAAAACATATTCATGACAATGTATGATGAATGCAAGTACTCCAATATGGTCAATGAGAATATAAATTCTAGAGGTGATCAAAAATAGCTCATCATGGAGAATCACATCTAAGAGATCAAGACATAGAAGTCAAACTCATGTCATCCCATTCTCAATTTTTAGGTACTCTCATTCTCAACATTTTTATTTTTATTTTTGAGCACTCCCCTTCAACACATTCAATGAATTTTCGTCCCTATCTCTCCAAAAATGGTAACATGAAACACAATGAGATGGTGACTTTCACACACATAAGCTATTAGCATTTTTCTATTGTCACATAACAATGGTAGTTGCACTCACACTTACTGGTAACCCATTCTATCAAGGATATAAGACCAACAAGAGAGGGAATTACATATACATAGTCAATCTAGTTATTAGAAGTTTTAAGAGATTTTAACCATGATATGTGCTATAGAAGGATCATAAAAGGTGAATTCATATTTTAAGAGATCTCATGAAGAATGTACCTTTTAAACATGAATCACGGGTATGATAATAATCATCAAAATTATTGACTCATCAGAATACAATCAATAAAACAAACAAGAGTCAATTTTAATTATGTCATTGCATCAATCAACGCATGGAGAATGTTTTAAATCAATGACTAGCACAATCAAACCAAGACACAATAACAAAAGAAATTTGGCTATTTTTTATAAAAAAATTTGTAAGAAAAACAACAAAATGGATCATAGCACTGGGATAAAGATAAACAAGACGAACATTCTAGTCTATGTTTCAAATAGCATTTACTCAACAAGGCCAGCCCTTATAAACTTCTTAGGGGTTTTCAAAGAATCTAAATCAGATTTTTCACCCAAATAACATTAATCTTAGATTTATCAATAAACTCACGAGGTTTGGATGTAGTCCTAGGTCTTGAATTGGCATTGTGGTTTCTCCTTTGACCATAATTTGTGAAAATATGCCTTGGCTTTGATGCAAATTTATTCACATGATCAATTAAGACTCTTATCTGATTTTTCAACCTCTCATAGTCATTCCTAAGTTGTTGATGAGTATAAAATCTAAGAACCCTATTCAATTTACAGTAATAAGGTCTGATATGACCAAACACACCACAATGATGATAAATAGGGTTAAACTTTAAAGATTGGACAACCTTTAGATATTTGGGCTTCACATGAGAGGTGGTGAATTTATAAGGCACATGCTTAGTCTCCCAACTAGGGCAATGAGGCCCCCATAACACCACAGTGATAAAAATAGGAACAGATCTAGTAGGCTTGATCTCAGCATTAGGCACAATACGTGCATATGTAGTGGTATTCTTTTTGAAAGTCACACCATTGCCTTTCAAATTAGGACAATGAAGACTAATGTGCCCTTTAGTTCTACAATGGTGGCATGAGAGAACAACTTTAGCATGCTTAACCTCACTTGATATGAAAGACTTACCTTGAGCCTTCGTAGAATTAGGCTTACTTACCGATTGGGAAGATATAGTTGCATTCTTTGTGTATCCAATTCCAGTCATGTCGCAAGAGATCTTTTGTGCATTCCAAATTTCATCAATCTTTTGTGAACTTGCATCAAATTTCTTAAAAGACAGATGATCATTAGCAAGTTCAATTTCAAGCTTTTTTACTTTTTCTTTAAGTGCCTTTTTGAACTACTCTCTGTCATATGCATCATTCTCAAGAAACTTAACTTTACCAGAAAAGGTTAATATGTGAATCTTTACTTAACTAACTTCAACTTGAGCATCAATATTCTCCTTTTTCAGAACTTCAACTTCATCTAATAACTTTTTCAACTTTGTTTCCAGTTTGACATTGATTTTTGTTAATTTATAATATTGCTGATAAAGTTTATCATAGGCCAATTAGACCTCACTCTTATCTTTATCATCAAATTCTACTTCGTCTTCCTTGAGAGGCACCACAGTACCATCAGGCTCATCAAATTTTTCACATTCTTGGGGCTTTGATGAAGATTCAATTACCTCATATGCAAAAGCTGTAAAAACTGTGAAGTTTTGAGAGTCATCCTCTTTGTCAAATTCTTTTTCTTTTTCAGAATTACTCCATGTGACAATCAAAATTTTGCTTCTTTTGTTCTTCTTGTTAGGACAATCATGTGCAATATGTCTATAACCATGACACTCAAAGCATTGTTTATGACCAAACTTATCAAATTATTTCTTTACAAACTTAGTCTTGTCAAAATATTTTCTTTTATTTTTATCAACAGAAGAAGATTGGCCTTTTTGTTTCTCTTTGAAATATTTTTTAAATTTTTTGACAAAAATAGCCATATCTTTGGGACTCATTTCAAAGTTGCTATCGTTAGCTTTATTCACTTCTTCCTTAATGGAATTCAAAGCAATGTTTTTGTTCCTTTTTAAGTTAACGAAAATTAGCTTCAAAAGTTTATAAGGAACCAACTAAATCTTCTACTTTTATGGAATCAACATCCCTATTTTTTTGTATTGCCGTAACCTTGGTTTAAAATATCTCCGGTAAAGATCTTAAAATTTTTCATACAATTTTAGGAGAGATTTGTTCACCTAGATTGAAATTTAACTTGACAATATCACGGAGTTTAATATAAAACTGAACAAAATTTTCATCGTCTTCCATTCTTAAAGTTTCAAAAGCAGTAATCAACTGCTAAAGCTTGGCTATCTTTACAGATGTAGTACCTTCATGTGTAATCTATAAAAACATCTCATACCTCTTTAGCAATTTCACAGTTAAAGATTCGCCAAAACTCTTCTTTTGTGAAATCATTATGGACGGCATTCACCGCTTTCCTGTTCCACCCACAAGTATCAAAATTAGTTTTGTCCCACAACGTGGTAGATTTTATTATCATTGTTATACCAATTGTAACTGTGGATGAAGTCCAACCATTAGCAACAACAAGCCAAACACGTTCATCGATTGACTTAAAAAAAGCTCTCATCTTTACTTTCCAATAGGGGTAAGTTTCATCAAGCAGTAGAGGTCTAACAGTAAAACTACCTTCCTTTGGCAAATCCATAAATTTAGGCTATCAGGATCTCATTCTATAAAAAATAAAAATATTTTTTAATGTCCCACTCTGATGCCAATTGAAAAAACCTAACCTTATCTATGACTTTGCTAAAGAATAAGTATTGATGCAATACTATGATAAACATGACTATGGCTAAATGCAATCATAACGTATGCCAATGATAAGTAAAGAAACTAACCAATCACGCAATTGACACACGAGACTTTTGCCGTGAAAACCCAAATCGGAAAAAAACCACGATTCCTCTTTGCCGGACAAAGATCATGCACTAAAACCAATGTCAAAGGTTACAAGATCACTAATAACCCAATCCCTAATCGACCTCTTGATCACTAGGTTGACTTGAACTTGCTCGATTCCTCAATACACCGTTGCCGTGCTTAACCACCATACAAATTCCCTTAGTATGGATTTCGCGTCTTGAACTCTTTCAAGACTTTAGTTTTCTTCAATAGAGTTGAAGAAGATTTGTTGCTAAGAATCAATCGTGAGCTCGCTAAATGTTTGGAGATGTTCTCTCTTATGTATTCTTAACGGCGGCTCACGTACATAAAAACCCTTTAAATCTAAAACAATTGTGCATTCGATTCTTTTAAAGGTGTTTTAGCCTCCTTGGACTTGTTTTTTGACTTTCTCATAACCTCATATTTATAAAAGAGGCAAACTAGGGTTTATGGACTTCCAAAATAATCAAAAAGAGCTTGCAGCACGCGTTCCTAGATCAAAATCTTGCGCATCTCGCTTCCAACAACATCTAGCGAAATCTATCTCACGATCGTGAGATCTAGCGAGAGTCCAGCAAAGCCTTTTGTAGAAATACACCCTTCACTATTTCTTCCATCGATAAGTATCAAGGTCCAGCGAGGGTCCACGAAATTTATCGACATCTCTTGAAATCTATCGAAGTCCCAAACAAAAATACACCCAATATGTTTGTTCTATCAACAGATATCAAGGTCCAGTGAGATACATCGACGTCCATCGAAGTAGAAATACACCTAATCTGTTTCTTCTATCAATAGGTATTGAGGTCTAGCGAGATCTATTGACGTCTATCGAAGTCCAAAATTAATTATTTTATGTATTATTCAAGACTCTCTTAACACGAGATCGAACGAATAGATATTAAGTATATCCCAAATGCTTGTGATAAACACTCCAACAACCCAAATTACAAGGAATAAAACTTGTCATGAAATTTAACCAATTATATGATGTTACAGAATCACATTCTAATAAGATATCAGCATCTCCCCGAGTAGATATCAACTACATTCTGATTATATAACTTTTTTTGGAACACAATAAGCTATGAATTATGAAAATTTCTTGTGTTTCTTTCAATCTTTGGTATTGCTTTTATTGTGCTAAGTTAGTAAAATTGTGACATGGGTTAGTACCAATTTCTAGTTGAAGAGAATTAGGAATACAGATGAAAACTGCCGTATAAGGGAGAAAATATTAAAAATTCCTGTCGTGGAGGGTATTATGTTCGCTGTATTGGAGGGGGCTTTGATTTTTATTTTGGTGGTGTACTCCAAATTCTTCTCTGCTCATCAGAACTTCCAACTACAGCAGATTGTAGCTTATGGCCGAGTTGATTTGCAAAAAGATCGTAATACACCATGGCATCCACATTTTCCAATATTTTTACTGATTTTCCACTCTTTTCGTCAATTTTCATTTGCCCATCTACGGATTCAACACCACTTGCTATTACTTTTATCGGTTTCTCTTGAAAGGATGAATTCACAATGGAATGATCACCACCCAAGATAACTGCTCCAAGAATTTCCCCCAGAAATGTATCCTGCAGCGAATAAACGTTTAGTATCAGCAACTAAATCAGCAGCAACATGTAAGAAAGATCAAATTCTACATTACTGAAATCAAGGATATGGCCTAAATTCCTAGCATTTTGAATTACATTGGTTTCATCTGTCAAATGGGTGACTGAAATGGCTGCAGAAAATTGGAAAAACACTGCTAAATCTCATGACAATCATCAAAGCATGTTAGAAATTGTTTTACTTAGATTCATAATGAGATTACATACCATATGTTTATATCTATGATGCTTTTGCTGCAACCGGTGCAGCCTTGATAGCAACCGCCTTGCAAACCGAACTTCGGGTGTCTCCTTTGTCAGATGCAGCCTTTCTAGGATCTTGGGAAATGCGCTGATTTTGCGCTGAATGCCAAGTGGAATGAGCATGATATCAAGACCCGAATCAAACACAGTCTTTGCAGCCAAAGGATCAAGAAACATATTCAATTCTGCATATTCATTTGAAGGAACAGTAAACACATTTCCTTCTTCTGTGTTATCATAGTTGATATGTCCTCCCACTATATATACACCCTGCATTGAGTTCTAAAACCATCAGCTATGTTTTCTTCTAGAATATATTTCTTTGCAAGAATATAAATAAATCCACTGACCTGTATCAGAGAGCTCGTGTTCTTCCCCGAAAGAATTATCTTTGCTAAATTAGTCAAGGGACCATTTGTCAGTATGGTAATCTTTGAACCCGGGTCGAGTGATTTCAATACAGACTCCCAAACTTCCATTGCTAGTGGTTGTCTCAATTCCGGGTTATCAGTATCTCGCGGAGCTCCAAATTTTGCAGAGTTCTCTGCAGTATACCTAGGAAAAAAAACATTAATTACATTAACTATTCTTGAAACATAAACAAAAACAAAAATTCCTTAAGAACACTCTCTGAACACTCTTGAAAATTATTCAACTCATTAAGTACCTCCGAGGGCTTCGTGGCAAATCACGAGCAAATCCATAGAGAGTATCGGAGTCCAGAAATCCACCACTTCCATGTGGGATAGCCTTGGTATACTTGCAGTCTCCGACAGCAGAGATGAGAGAATCAGACTGGTTTGTTGCAAATAAATCTCCTAGACCGACAGGAATGTCATCCCGGCCCATCATATGTAGAAGATCATAGATTACATCTATTGTTGCTGCATTTGCCCAGCCTGTTGGACTTACTAATATTGCCTGGATGAAAGGAGAAAGACAATGCATACTGAAATTACTTCTCACTTACAATAATTGTCTGTCAAACCAATTCTTATATTCATTCAAGTTTGAAACTGATTTTGGCCAAAGATATCATCTATGCATGTTAGTATATAGTTTTGATGGCTATGAGTTGAAATGTAAGTTGAAAGATCAATCTTGTGTCAGTGTGGTGCTTCGTTTAGCATGGAAACAGAAATGTAAAACATTTCAAAAGTGATAAATACTAACCATAGTAAAATACAACTTCATTCTTTCTCAATAAAACTTGTACTACATTTTTTAAAACTTCTAAATCCTGTCGACTCAACATATTGTTTCGAATTGTTGCATTGTGTTTTGATGGATTTTGGTATTTTCTTGTGTGTTTAGATGGAAGCACTAGAATTTTCAGTATTCCTCTAGTATTTCATTCGGTCTTTTAGGATACGGAAACGTTTCGGCCGCTTTAATAGAAACAAATAAAAATTTTATTCCTGGGTTAGATGGGGATTGTTGTTCGGAGGGTCAGAATAAGTTTAGATGATCTTTTAACTGCATTGCCATCTTAATGAAAATTATAAAATGAGTGGATTAGAAGTGTCCTTGAAGCTAGTTTTTCAGCTTGAGTAGCTTATAAAGATAAAGAACCAGTTTATATACCTTGAGATTGATCACTTCCACAGGTAATTTAAGGAGATAGAAAAGAGCCAGAAAATCTCCTGCACTCATATCCATGTCAAATAGCACATTTTTCCCGAGTTTCTTGCCTCCAAAATCTGGTTTGTAAAGAATTTCTTTGTAGTAAGGAAATTGTGCTGTGAAATTGAATCTTCCGGTATGTTGAGGGCTGTTCAGGACCTGTAACCCATGATAGATACAGTGGTGTTAGTGTGTATACACATGACATTAGCTTAGAAAAATGTCAAGAATTTGTAGTTGGACTAGGACATAGATGAACTTACATCCAAGAAGCTTATGAAAAATTCTCTGTCCAGAGAGCTGCTACTGTCACGATTTGGCTTTGCTTTCGTAGCAACAAGCACAGGCACGGATTCTGGACCGGTTACCTCCATTGTATAGCCATCCTGGATATTAAACTCATTGAATTAGTAGGTAAATGAACTATGAAGTGAAAACTCATAATTTAGGCCTTGTGGCAAGTTAATCAATTACCTGACATCTCCCTTTCCCATTCTTGGCAATGCAAAATGGGTCTCGGAGACCAGTCTGAACATGACCACTGTGAACTCCACCTATCTTCAAGTTGAATTTCGGAGATTTAAGGCCATCAAAGAATGGATTTGAGCCGTCAGATATGCCATAAGGTTTGTTTGAAGTAACTACAGTGATGTTCATGAACTCCATTTCAGCAAATTCATTCTCCCCCCTATGGTCCTGTGAATTTCGCATGATTGAAGTGGCTACACCCGATGTAAATGAGTCCCACATGAAATAACTCTGCATAGAATGAAGTTATAATCATCAACCATTGCTTCTTTTGTTTCTAAATTTGAAATCAAAACTCAACTCGATGCATTTTTTAGAATATTACCGTGTAAAATTGATCATCAAACCAAGTATCGCGAGCCATTTTCAAGGACTTGAAGCAGTATTGTGCCTCATAAGTATGCTGACTCTGCTCAAATTCTTCAAAGAACTTTTCGTTTATGGGGATGGTGTTTGTTGCATCCAGTGGAACAATGGTCACTGGAATCCCAGAATGGATGACCTGCAATACAATACAAGAGAATACTGAAACAAAAGCCAAAAGCCCAAAAAAAATTTTTAAAGAAAGTCATACCAAACGGAGCCTAAACCTGGTATGCAGCAAAAGGATCTCCAAAAATATTGAACTCTGCATAAGGGTTACTGGTGTGGTCTGTGAAGAGATTGCCATTATTGCCACACTGCTGAGGCTGGCAAGAGGAGCTGGAGTTTCTGGGGCAGCAGCCGGTTGGGTTCTTCGATCTCACGCCACCACCCATGATATAAATATGCTCAACATTTTTCTTTAGATGCGGATTTTGCATCAGAAAAATGGCAAAATTTGTATGTGCTCCAATGATAAAAACAGTAATAGGACCGGCTGATATTTTGTCGATCATTACTTGCTGAGCAGTAGGCTGTCGAAGTGGAGAATATTTCCTTCTCCCCTGATTTCGCCACCAAAGAAAATCAATGAGCTATATATATTTACACACACACATATATATATATACACTTGTTCTGACATGGGTTTTTTGCATAACTCATACCTGTGGAAGGAAGCTTTTTCGAAAGCCATAGTTGGAATCAATGTCCAATCTTCCTCCTTGACCCATGGGAATTGCTTGTCTGTATCTACAATATCCAGCAGTGCCAATCCCCTGATAACAAGAACCAGAACATTTATTAGAATAATAAATTCCTCAAGATTTGGCAAATTTATTGCAAATGTTTGGTTAATTTTATGGCAAAATGATGCAATGCAGTGGCTTACAATCTGGACTCAAGAAATTAAAACAGGATATATAGATATATATTTATGTGTGTGTATATATATATATGTATATATTTCTTTGTACCTGTTCAATTATAGGGAGATATCCACCAACATTTGGGAGTATGGTACCATCTTCAAGTATTCCACCCTCTCCTCCCACCCCAACAGCAATGTCATCGCGGCCCATCATGTAAAGAATGTCGTAAATTTGATTTACGGCATGCCCGGCATTAGTCCATGCATTTGTGTTGATAGTCACAGCCTGTGGAGGAGAGGTGATAGAAAGTGTAAATAACAGTGTCTTTTGACCCATTTATATATATATAGGGGCGGATCCAGGTATTAGTTCAGTGAGGGTGAAATTTATATAGAATTATACATAAACAAAAAAAATTTAAGCTCAAAATATTTTGACTTTTTAAAAGCAAAATGCAAAAAAAAAAAAAAAAAAGTCTTACCAAACAGGACTCAATGATGCCAAAAAGAAGGGGGGTGCGTCTTTGTACAAAAGTAATATACACCCCTTAACAAAATTATGATTATTTATACATTAAAAGGTGACTATATTTTTTTCACAACTTCAAAATTTTACTTTACATGGCCTCTACGACTTTTCATATTTTGGAAATAACGCTTGATAACCTCATTTGGCATATTATTGAAAATGTCTTTCCCATTATATACAATCAATCTACCATTCATCTATTGATCGTCTATTCCGGTTGTGAAGCCTATTTTTTGCAAATTTTTATAGAAAAAAAACAAAAAAAAGAACTTTCTCTACGATTGCAATAGCAACAGATAAAATTAGTGCCAAACCAGAAGATCCATAAAAGAGTTTGAAATTCCAAGAGAAGTTTTTAAGTGTTTGGGTCATAACTCATGAGCCATTAATAAATAGAATGAAAATGCTAAAATTTGAAATTTTTTCTAGAATAGACAAATAAAATATTAAAAGTATGCATAATAATATTTTAATTTAATATTAGGATGCAGGGTTGTGTCTGTGTTATTTACTTGGCCAAAACATGAAGGATTGATAAAATTTAGCTAAAGAAAATAGGTAGTAGCAAATTTTTTTCTTTTGCCTACAAGTTAGTCAATTTAGTGAAGACAAAGGTAACTATTTGTAAATTCAATCGGGACAATACACTATATTTATAATCTAGGGTAAAATAAATATACATAAAAAATTTTTAAAAAAAATAAAAGTTATCAAGTCAGTGAAAGCAGCTACACCACTCGTACCATGGTGCATCCGCACTTGTACATATACATACCTGGAATATGAGAAGTTTTTTTTTAATTTTCTTGTTTTCTAATTACAATAATTTGCCTGAGTCCTGAGGATTAGAAATCTTAACCACATCTTTACACAAAACCAACCAAAAGTGAAGATTTCACTGATTTTTGAGTGAAAAATAAAAAAAACAAACAATGAGAAGTTGGCTCAAATCGAAATTGTAATTCACACCAAAGCTCATTCAACCAATCTACTTACCCAAGAACATTAATAAAAAAATTCAATCCAAGCAATGGTTTTACAGCATAGAAATTAATGAAATTGGAAGATTGGATTCATATCAAAATCTTTGATATCTGACAACATATCTTAATGAAACTGTAAAAGTCAAATTCTCAAGATTGAATCCACATTGAAGTCTTTAAGATAGTACAAGTATGTTGGATTTTGTGCATACAAATATATAGATATATACATGCATATAATGAGCATCAAAACAGCATTAAAATTGAGAATAATTAGAAACAAATGGAAATTACCGATGACAATTATGAGAAGCAATTAAGAGAAAAAACAAGAAGACCTGCAAGTCGAATTCTGATAGGTTGAGCTTCAAGATGTACAAGAGAGCAAAGAAATCATCAGTATCCACGTCTGTATCGAGAAGAATCCGACGCGGCCGACCACCCTGCGCGGTGGAGAAATTAGCTCCGGCGATTCCAATCACAACTATAGCTATGAAAATACACCTCTGCAACAACATTTTCACTGTTTCGATCACAAAAACCAGCGACTCTCTTCAAAAAAGTAAGCTTTTTCGTCCGCCTTCAAACTGTTACATCAATCGCATTCATGAGAAAAGCAACAGCCAGAGAGCAAAGATTACCAATAGCAGTAAATTGATTCTACATGCTTGTGTATATACGGTACATACATATATATGTGTAAATATTTCCTATATAAACATACGTTATATCTATATATATATGATATGAACGTAAGTGAGATCTTTGACACTCTATACAGAGTGAAAGGAGGGGTAGAACAGTGAAGACAGATTCTGAATATAAAAATGAGTTTTACAGAGAGAATACTTACCGCGGTGTATATTTTTCGCCGGGAACGTGAGGGAGGGGGTGAGAACCACCGGGAGAGTGTCTTTAACGGCGTGAGAGGAGACAAAAGGAAGATGCAGCCACGTCTCAATTAGTATTACTAGATTCTTGGAGAGAGGGGGAAGCAGTCTAGAGAGAGAGAGACTGGAGAGAGATCATGTATGGTTTTAATAGTATACATGTTTACCTCTATGTATTTATATATATGTATAATCTAGTTGATACTAGAGGGCTGGTTACCTAGCGAAACCAGAAAAATAGAAGGGAAAGGTAAATATTATTCTTCTAAAAAACATGTATAAAAAATTTTATCAATATATAATATGACAATGGTATTTTTGTAATGTTATATAAAATTGATCGAATTTTTTAGTATAAATAATTTTCCTTTCATGAATCACATGTTAAAAAAAAATGATAAAATGAAGCAAAAGAATTATATGTAAAAATAATCAATGATTGCGTTTAACTAAATAAACTTGATTTAATAATTTGCTTGACAATCAAATTAGTTTTATAATTGGTGTCAACTAGCTAATCCCATAAAGTCTCCTATTATGATGCTAGCGAACTAGTATTGAATTCCCCTTTCACCGAGTGTAGAGGGCAGAGAGGATTTTTTTTTTTTTTTTTTTTTTACAGAGTGTTCAGGTTCTTGACTGCTTACTCGTGGATTGACTACTTGTGCAGAACCACAATTCATATTAATTATATAAATTTCATGCATTACATAAATGACAGTTGGCTAGAAGAGAAGTTAAGAAAAAATCAAATTTGATACCTCATACTTAACATGAGAACTAAGGCCACACCTTTTGGTTGGGTTGGAGGAGTGGCAAACGCACAAGGGGGTAGGCGAGGGCCATGACCCCCGCTAAGTTTTGAAAAATTACCTTATATCATATGTACTTATGAATATTTATGATGAATTAGGTGTATCAATCCTCGTGAAGTTTTAAAAATTATTTTTAGACCCTATATACTTTTGAGTATTTATAATAAAATAGTTGTATCGCCCCGCTAAAACTCAAGTAATTTACATTTGTCCTTTCAAATTCAATAATTTTACCTTGTTCTTGTAGTCTAGAAGAAAAATTAGTAAGAAAGTAATGCATATACTTTTTTAGTATTACATCTGTTACTATTTTTACCTTCTTTATATTTGATGAGTCTCATACCACATTTGATGAGTCTCATAGCACATAGTTTAAATTTAAGTGGCATATTTCATAAATGGGTCCGCCATTGAGTAGGAGGAGTTATGAGTACAGAAAAAGCTAATGCATGCATACAAGAAGTCAAAATGAATATGATTGTACCATTGTCAGCCAATGCAATTCTCTCCCAGTGTATCAAAAATTGTAAACTAGGAAATGGAAGTGGGTTGAAACTTCCATGTGGGTTACACTGTCCTCACTCATCACAGGCATCACTATTGTATTATTTTAATTTGTCATGCCAATAAACAAGGCAAACCAAAGTTGACAATTGTAATTTTCTATCTTTGGGTGTGTGTTTTTTGACCATTCCCATTATAATCTTCCTCCCATCATTTATTTTTCTCTCTGACTTTTTGCATTTGGGAATTTGTGCTGCAACTTATGGGTTTACTTTTTTGGTCATGTTTGGGTTGGTAGGTGGATGAAGGTAAGATAAGATTAAGTACTAGTTTAGATGTAGTTTTGTATGGACTTTTAGTTTTAATTTTTAGCTTTTGGAAGATATTTTTTTTATGACATTCAATTTTTTTTTAGCTTTTATGGACTTTTAGTTTCTAATTTGAGGTTTAATAAAAGAAAAAGTAATAAAAAAAATCAAAGACTTACTTCAAAAGTAGATAAAATAAAAATAAACTGATAGCTTTAATACTTGCAAATAAAATGATTGATTGCATAAATGAGAGCTTGCATCATACTAGTCATAAACAAATATCAGCACTACACCCATTTCCAAAAATTGGACCCACTAGAAGATCTCCTTGATATAAACATATCACACACCAAAAAAAATCTCAAAATCTTCAATTGAGAAATAATCCTTGTTTGGATTGATATAACCAGGAAAAAATAATCGCATTATTGTCATCCATTGCCATTATTTGATTAAAATATATGATTTGTTATCCTATGATGGAACATCCCTTGAATTTGTGTCATCTAATTAGGTTACAATTCAATGTAAAGTTCAATTGAACCTTTTACCAAGATCACCAAGATCATTAAAGTAACAGCCTTTTAGGGGAAATTGCCCTTTCTGCTTTTTCCAAAAATAGTGTGTCAACTCTCTCTCTCTCTCTCTCTCTCTCTCTCTCTCTCTCTCTCTCTCTCTCTCTCTCACACACACACACACACACACACACACACACACACATATTTTGTAATTGTCCTTGTTTTCCAAAATGTGGCACATGGATCATGCACCTCCCAATCTTCTTCTCCAATTCTAGAAATGTGCACTCTATTGACAAATGACGAAAATTCTCTTTACAGTTTCTTTTCATGTTCTTAACTAAATTCTTCATGAAATAAATAGAACTCAAATTGGATCTTAAATTTGTTTAGGGAAAGAGAAATCAAGTAATTTATGCCTATTCATTTTTCTAAGAATAAGCAAATAAAATAATTTTTTTTGAGAAATGCCTACTCGTTGTCTTCTCCTTTCTCAGCCTAAACAATAAAAATAAGAAATTTAATTTCTCTCAACATTTTTTTGTTTCCTTTTCTTTTCCTCGGCAATTTTTTTTTTTAATATATGAGAAGCAAACACACGCAAATGTAAGGGGATAAGGGAGAGAAGATTTAAACTCATGTATTTAATCCAAAATAGCCTAACATAGCATAATTGCATTAATAAATTCAAGAAACAAACATAGTCTAAGGGTCCGTTTAATATAATATTTTTTAAGTTTTTTTAGCTTAACTTTTTTGACTAATAAACAAAAAAAATTAATTTTTTAATTTTTTTAACTTAACTTATAAAAGTAAAAAAAGTTAAATTTAAACTCCATCAAACGGAACCTAAGTGCTTATCATGCTTATAAATTTTCGTTCATGAATAGGTTTCTTACGCTGCTCTATCATTTCAAATTTATTTACATTACAATAGAATGAATTTTGAGTATTTACGTGGAGTCTTTCTACACACTTTTATTCACAGTACACAGAGAGAGAGAGAAACCGCCGCCGGGGGGGGGGGGGGGTGTGAATTTGAAAAGCGAATGGGAAAGCATGTCCTCTTGGGATTTGTCTTTCCTTTTCTTTGATTGGTGACGAGGAAAGTGACATTCTGAGCTGTCCAAAACAATCAAAAAACAATGTCTTTGACTTTTCCATTGGATGCCACCACGTCCACGTATTCAATACCCTTTTTATTCCTACAGTTTCCAAAGTGGGACCTACTTAGATCAGTGTTGCTTTCTTATTGGGCATCTCCACGTGGACCATTCACCGAATCAATAATAAATTAAAATAAAATTTCCGAATCAGCCACCATTTTCAGTTTTTGGAGTTTGGATCCTTGGTTTCTTTTTATTCTTTTGTTCTTTTTTTTCCCCGTACGCCTTTTGGAATTGTACTTATCAATTAAATTTTATTTGTGAGGGTGAGTTTTTCATTCCTTTTCTTTTTTTATACATAGGTTGAGTCGAAATCATAATATCACTATTTTTTTTGTTAAATTTACACTGTTTAATTTTATTAAAAATGACACTTATTGAAGAATTTTGAGAAAGTCACACATACAAAATTTAACACCACATATGAGACTATTTTTGTGTTTTAAACTCATAATGAACGTTTAACAACAAAAAATTATTCAGTGTTTCGAGAGCATCAATTTTTCCTCTTTCATTACTCACATAGTGGTAGAAATTTTCTGTTAAGTGGAGTCAAATATTTCACTTAATAAGTGGGGAACCCACTCCCATATAAGTAAAAGAGCAGAGACAATTGTTACTATAGGTGCACTAAATATTCTCCAATCAACCACCTTTACAGCTTGTTTGAAATTTGGAGAAGAGAAATGAGAAAAAAAAGAAAATGAAAAAAAATAATTTTTCTTTTCAGATTGATTTTGTTAAAAAAAAAAAAAGTAGAGGAATTGATTTTAAAAAATTCCTCTTTTTTCCTTTTCTTTTTCATACCTTTTCTGTTTTTGTAGAATCAAACAAAGAGAAGGGAAATGGAAAGTAAACTCAAAACCTAAGACCTAAAACCTATGCCCAGTTGTCTACTCTTACCTTAACCACTTGAGGGCCAAGACACGTCAAAAGTACACAATTCATGCCAAAAGAGTAAACTAATTAGTGGTCAACCTCTCTCAAGAGTGTGAAAATCTCTTTTCATAACTGGAAGACCTTCACACACCCCAAGTTTAGCCAATTTCAAAACTATATTATAACCTTTTTGGAAGAATCCAATTATTAAAGGATTATAGTTTAGCGTTGGACGGCACACCATGTCCAAGATCTTATTCCCAGAATTTACATATCTGCTTTATACATAATGAGGGGTTACTTGGGTCGAGTTCTTCGTCATCTAGGAATTTAGCTATCGGTTTTCTACTGAATGAGAAGTTGGGTGAAGTTCCTTTGTCGTTTTAAAAAAAAAAACGGATTAGAGAAAATTTTTGAAGTGGGTCTGTTTGTTAAATGTTTTTTGTTTTTATTTTTTATTTTTTTAAAAAAATAAAAAACAGTATTTGCTTTCTAATTTTTGTTTCTAGTTATTTATAAAATTTGAAAAAAATAAAAAAAAAACACTAAAATTAATGTGTTCTCTGTTTTTAAAATATTGATATGATAATGTTGGTATAACGATAATTTATAAATGTTCATCACTAAACTATAAAAAATACACAACAAAAACATACTAAAAAAAATAAAAATTGAGTTTTGTTACACAACAAAAGGTGCTACCCAAAATTGGGTGCTTGGACACGTGAGAAAGCTCACATTTTCCTTTGAAAACCATAATAGAGTGTTTGGACACGTAACGGCTAATCCTGGGGTCCAATTTAGAATGTGCTTGTCCTTTGTTTACTAAGTCCCTCCAAAAACGATAAAAACTTAATTATTACTAAATTTGGCATTTTGCACTAAAAAGAGAAATTCTCCCAGGTAAGTTTTTTTGTTTTTAATTGTTTATAAAATTTAAAAATATAAGACAAAAAATATTAAAATGAGTGTGTTTTCTGTTTCTAAAATACTAATCTGATATTGCTAATACAACGGTATCCTACAAATACCGATCACCAGACCACAAAAAATGCATAGCAAAAACACACAACTAAAAATAAAAACTAAAAGTGTTACCAAACTCGGTTTGATTAGCAAGATATTTTGTAATAAATCATAGAGAACTTCCAAGGCTAATTCATTTATCAAATATGTATATTTACTTTAGTTAAATAAATAGAAAATCCCATAAATTCAAAGGATTAAATGAAACCCTTTTCATTGGACTTTTACTCCAAGAATTAATATCACTTCATCAGAATTCAAAGCCCGTACACTCGTTTGGATTCCAGCCATAGTTGGCCAGTTCATACCTATCATTAAATTGGGATCTGGCTTCATTCACAAGAACTAATATCACTTCATCAGAATTCAAAGCCCGTACACTCGTTTGGATTCAAGTCATAGTTGGCCAGTTCAAACCTATCAATAAATTGGGATCTGGCTTCATTCACAAGAACTAGAGATTTTCAGTTTAATGCATAAAAGTAGGATACATAATCAAATTCAAAATCAATCCGATTTTATATTATGGGGGTGTTTGGACGTAACTTATTTAGTAGCTTATGACTTGTGCTTATGACTTTTTTAAAATGTATTTGAATGAATGGTTTAAAAAAACAACTTATATCTAATTACATTTTTCAAGAAATGCTATTTTTTAAATGTAGCTTTTTAAAAATAATTTATAATTTATGAGCCAAATGTCCAAACACCCCCTATGTTTCATCGTTATGAGTTTGAAAACCTTACATTGCACCAAAATATATCCTAATATGTTTTTAGCTTTAATCTAAATACACCGCTTTTTCACGGCCATTGGTTAATTTTTTTAATTGAACTAGAAATTTTCAGTTCATGTGTGGGGAGAGGAGCCAAATCCATCATATTCGTATTGGGGATGAGGAAATGTCATCGTCAAATAATACTTTTCTTCGGATATGAATAGATTCAAACAATATTATTGTCATGTTTTACTTTTCTTCGAATACTTTTCCTCCACGTTAATAGATAAGACTGCAACACATCATCAAAATTCAAGATCAATATATTCTAACATATTTGAATGATGTGATTTTCTATTTGTTTCTATTTGTTTTGAACCAAATTCATCGGACTTGTATTAGGGAAATGTCACTGTTAAATAAAACAGTGACATTTTGGTATAGTTTTTCTTCAAATATGAATACATTCAAATTACTATTAAAGCAACACTGATCTATGCCATTAACACTTACTTAGCAATAATAGTGATAGCGACGAGGAAGAAGAAGACGAAGATGATGATAGGATTCTACCTTAATTATTAATCATTAGAGGCTTATAATATGAGACTGTTGGTTAGAGCAATGATCAACCAAGTTCATGCCAGTGGTTATAGCTTTCAACATATGCCTCAAACTCTCAAAGTGAATTTGACTATTCAACATTCTCCTCCACCTCCAAAAAGTCCAACCTAGCCCCTTTATGAACTAGTTTAATAGATGGATACAATGTCTTTGATGTTGATGGAGAAACTCACACCTTGGAGAAAAATCAAAGAGGTTGCTCTGCCATTTGCTTAACATGATTGACACAATTTGGTTGGTCACTAAAACTACTTTTTTTTAAAAATGGCCTTGTTCTTTCTTAAGAAAAGAAAAGGTGGCCCGTTTATAGATTCTGAGTAGGATTTGGAGAAGGTGAGAAGTACACATTCTTGTCTCGCATGTGAAGAAGTTATTTGAATTATAGTTATCAATCTCAAACTGAGCTACCGTTTTTGTTATTGGTATCGCTATAAACATTATATACTATAAATATATATATTTAAAATATTAAGTGTTTTAGTATAATGAAACTTGTTATCCAATCTAAATATATATTTAAAAATACTTTAAAATATATTATTATCTAGTATATATCTAAAATAAATTTTAATTGACAATTATCATCAAAAGAGAATAAAATTAAATTATTTAAAATAAATTACACAAAACCTGTACCGTCCGATAAATTCAGTACTACCGGTATTAGTCGGTACAGTCAATACCTTAGCCGGTACAATACCATTAGTCATTTGTACCGTATGAAGGCTGATACGGATATTTTTGATACCGATATAAGATTAATAACTATGATTTGTATATGAAATGAACATTTAAGTAGGTTTGAGGTCGCGTGAGTTTTTTAATGACCCTACCCTAGACAAATTCTCTGCCTAATAAATAATAACAAGAAGAAAAAATGGTCTATGTACTATGAATATGGAGATAGATTTGGTACCAAATATTACTGGATGGAGTCTGAAGGGGCTACCAAGAAAAACACCACCCTTGAGTTGGATTGAGAAAACTGGGAAGGAGAGGTACAAGTAGAAGCAATATGAGGGTAGATATAGATTAGGTGGGGGACAATTTATAAAATCTAGAGTGAGTTAAATAATTGACCGGTAGAAACTACACCAGACGAAGACCGGCGTTTGTTTCTGAGATAAGCAACTAGAATTAAACTAATAATCTCGTGTTTATCTTTATTCTACGTTTGGTTGTGCATAGAGGATTAAATAATCTCAAGGAGCAAGATAAGCAAATATGGAGATTCGAGAATGAATGACAAGTTACAGAATTACCCTCTACGAATTTGTAATCTCAAAATTTGATGTCCCTAGATTCTTTGTCAGCTTATCACATCCCACGAAACACACAGGATCAAAGTACAGGAACAGTTACTGACAACAAGTAAGAGTTTGGTATGGGAAGTGTCCCCCAAAGTTAATATTGGCAGTTTGAAAGTTGGAAGGGGATGGGCTCCCATTCTCGCAACCTCTGGTCAGGTTGGGGCCCACAGAACGATTCTAGGGCACAGAAGAAGTGATCTCTGGGCCCCTGGGGTGCCCCCCTGTCTATTAAGAGTGGGATTTATTATTCATAGGGAAGGCAACCATTGCTTTTCGACTCTCTCTAACTTGCCATAGGTCAGAAACAAATAAAAGTTGAGTTAAATAATGGAATTATTTAAGTTTGACTTAATCTCAATAATTCTTAACTAGCTGAGCTCTGAGAGATTTTTTTTATATAAGGTAATTATATTTTATCTTTTTATAGTTTAAGTAAAAATTAAATAATTTTTATGTGATTTAAAAATTAAAATATAGATACTCTATGATTTGAACTTATCTGTAAAAAGATTAAAAAAAAAAAAACCATTAGACTTAACTGACAATTCAATTGTAGAAGAATTTTCGTAATTTTATCTCTTCAAACTGGAGTATCAAAAAGAAGATTTTATTTTTTTATGTCTAAATAAAAAAGTGTCATTTGTAGAGGTAATTTTGTCATTTTACTAAATTTATAACGGTTCCATCTATATTTCAAATAAGTCCAAATCATGAATGGGTAATGTCTTCAATTTTGAACCAGTGATTTTCCCTCAAACTACAAAAGATTAAATTGAATTTACCCCTTTTACATCTTAAATTGCTAATTAGCTGATTGGGCCAAGTTTGAGCTACACCTAATATGAGCCTCTAGGCAGACATTGTTTTGCTACGCTCTCTAATTTGTCAACTGCAATGGGTAGGAAACAAAGTCGGGCTGAGTTGAGTTACTTGAAAATTTTCTCTCCGGAGTTAATCTCCAAGTAGCCAGAGGCCCAGAGCCAGGTTGCAGCGAACTAGGTTGATTTACTAGGCCTGGCCGGAGAGTCCCTTCTGTCAAGTGCACAAGGCCTGGTTTGGATCGATTTCCATCAGAACTCCAGAGGGATTCATACATGGCAATTTCAAAGTTTCAGGGTGAAACTTTGATCAGCAAAAGAAAAAGACACTAACAAAATGTTTTGGTCAAGAACTTGCCGATCATATTTGTACATCCTTCTTAATTTTGAAATACAAAAGGATTTTAATCAGCAGTTCAAGATCGAATAAAGAACTAGTTTTGACTCCATTTAAGAGCAATCACACATTCACACACAAGCGGAAAAAATCTGGTATGTATAGCATGGGAAGCTAGAGAAATCGATTCGTCTCCTCAATGGTAATATGTCAAAAAGCAAGACAAATAACTTGGCGAGAACGTATAGAAAGAGTGTAATCCTAACCTTCTAAGTAACCTTTGTTAAGCCTGAAGTAGTTATATAACTGTTTTCTAGGCTTTATTTGGTATTGATAGCTTCTTGGGAATTATTGCAGGTTTTCAAGGTGTAAGAGAGGCAAAGGTGTAAGCTATCAAAAGACCATCGTCAGGACGCGATCTTGGATCGTCCTGACAACCAATGAGGAGGATATCCAGCTTTGGTCTATCGTCAGGATGCAAAAATGATCGTCCTGACAATCGAGCACGAGATTTAATTCTAAATTCTTGTTTCCTTATCCGTTATGTACCTATAAAAAAAGGAAACTTGTTTAGTTTGTTAGGGGACGAATGATAAGAGTTTTTTTGGAGAGCTTTTGGAGGCAGAGCGCACTTTTAAATTTTGTTCTTCAATACAATTCATTAATTTGAAGATCAAGTTATAATTTTCAATATAAGATTGGGAGTTCTTTTCCATTGCAAACTATGTCTCTAATCGTTATGGGTTAACTAATCATCCTCTTGGTGAGGAACGAGAAGGCGACTGGGGTTTTGAATATTCGCATAAGGTATTACATCAGAAATTTATTGTTATATAAGTTGATTCAAGAATTTTATTCCTTTTATTCTCTTATCCAGAAACCTATGTGATCATATTCTAATGGGTTCATGACTTATGTTAGTACACGGAGTCTGCTTGAATCCCTAATCATTTCAAACATTGAATGAAGAGAGAGAATCCCTTTTGGGTTTAAATGCAAAATCTTTCTATTCAAAGGTGTAAGCTATCACCAATGAATTGAATTAAACCAATACCTTATGGGTTTATTGAATACTCAGTCGCTAAATTGTTCTGAGCCAAGATTGTCTTTAATATCAAGTCTCTACATTGGTTTAAATACAAATAACCTTTTCAAACAACCAAATTATTTTTACATTTTTCCTTTTGGAGTTGGTCTTATTTTACTTGCGCTATTGCTAGGTTGACGAGAATTCTTCTTCTTGTGCATCATCTGTCTTTCTTGTGAATTGACCTCGAACTCCTCTGAGTATTACTACATCGCGACCATGCAATTGCGAAGTAAATCACACTTTTTGAAAGCGATCAAGTGGGTTCCTGCAACCTGACTTAAACCAGGGGGTGGGTATGGTCAAGCTTAATTCAGACTCACCTCTGGCCTAGTTGCAGCCAAGTAGTCATAGGGCAACCATGACCACACAACCTACATTACATAGAGGTGGACATTTTGAAAAATTTAAGGCAAAATATATAAAGTAGCAAGGAAGGGGGAAGAGGAGAGAACCTGGTTATTGTTCACGTGTGAAAGTAGTAAGTAGAAAATAAGATCTTTGGCTAGAAACCCAGTGTGGAGATTCCTCTGTTAGCGTCAAACAATCCTTTCTGAATCAGTTATCTTGGGAGCTCAGCACGATGACTGGAAAGTAATCTTGTCCACTATTTCCCTTACTCAACTGATTACAAGAGTCGCCTTCATAACTAGAATTCTAAGAGAGAATTCAGCCTTCTTAACATGATTTATCCCTCGTGAAGTAACTTAAATCCTACCCTGTTTGATTGACGAAGAGTCTAGAAGATGCTGTTAAAATTAGCTAATACTGGATTCTCAGAAAATCAGTCTTAAAAGAAGCGTCACTTGTTGCCTCCAAAAATCCATGTTTCTTACCTCTGACATGATTTAGATACCAGCACGTAAAGCATTACTCCATTACATCCCACCTTTGTTCTACCAAACGCTCAGAACGGAACATCAGTAAATCTAGCCAATAGTACACAACGCCAGTACAATGAAACACCCGTGCCCAAATTAAGATGCCCTAAATGAAAGAGAACCTGGAGCACATTCTCTTTTTGGGAGGGTGTCCCTCCAAGACCACTGTCTCTGATTCAAGAGGACAAAGGATGGTACAAGCGGGTTTTTTGTGACAAAATAAGAGAGATTCACGAGAAGCAGGGCTCAAGCGGTCAAGTTCTCAATTTAGCAATAACAACTGAAACTCACAAGACTGACAATTGGATAAGCACAAAGGGTTGCACAATTTCACTTCCATTAGAATACAAAAGAAGTTGGGTCCTTGGGCGTTACAAACCAAACTATGGAGGCTAGGAAGTGGAAATCCTTCATAAGCTCACATCCCATGGAAAGATATGTCATATATAATTTGTTAAACCTATAGCTTACTTGGGCACTGAATATTGAGTGTGTTAGCAACTAATGATCCTTTATTTCTTCTAGATCTACTAATTTGCGCTCAACATAGCATATTTGCTCACATAACTTGACATTTTCAGAAAGACAGATAATTTTTTTTTATTGGCTAGAGTCATCATGATTACTAAGTATTTATCCAACTGTTGGTTTCCTTTGAATTAGCTAAAATGTGAGATTATGTTATAAGACGGAACTATGAGTGGAACTACAAAGCAGATATACCAAATCAAGAGTATGAGGTCTAAATAAAAAGTGATAGATCTGGCAATGATTGGGTACTGTCCACTTTAGCCTACATCAAAAACTATCCGACTTACAAAACCAATTGTTTGGAGAAATGTTAGAAACCACTGGAAACAATTCTCACAAATTACTAAGGAAAATAATCCCAACCTCGGTCTTTCAAAGTTGCAACCAGTTCCCTCCTTATACTAGAACCTTCCCCCAGCCTAGACAGAGAGACTAAGGTACCACTTGACTCTTGACTCGCACAGGATATCAAGAAAGTGCCACAGCACATCTCTTTCCAATGTAAGACTGAAGCCTGCACTAACTCACAAAGTGCTTTTGGTGTCCAAGTTGTTCGACGTACAGTGGCACATGGTTGGCCTTATGATGATGTGTTAAATACAGATCTTGGTGATAGGTGGTGGGTCGTCAAGTATCTACATCTACATAAACACTGTAATTATGAAATGTTTTACATTTTCAGGGACTCCAAAATGTCAAAAATGATGAATTTGCTAACAAAGAAAACCTCCCTCCCTTCCTCCCTCATTCCAGTCTCAGTGACAAAAGAAAATATACAATATACAAAGAAAACATATTTGGTTGGCATTTCATAAGTAGTTTTCTAGATATCAATAGAAAAATAATAATTTCGAATTTTAACCTCAAAGGTAAATTCAAAACTACTCAAATACTTAACCTGTTAACTAGAATGAAAAATATATTCATTTCTGCTCTCAAAATCAAGATACATTCTTTCATATTTCATATCAAACAGCACTATCTAATTGTTGCCTTAGGCCCCAAAAGAAAAAAAAGTCATTCAATATTGGCATCGGACTTCGGGGACATGAAATCACTATTTTAAGCAAAGCATGGTTACACCATTGTCTCATTACCTTTTCATCAGGAGTAGTGCTAAAGAAACACAATTTTCTAATACAGAACCTTCACATTCCTGGACACATGGACAACATATGCATCAACTTCTGCAGTTAAGTACAAGCCACTCTTATGAGTTGTATGCAAAGGGGGGAATAGCTTTTTCCCCTCTAATCAACCATCCATTTCAAGGCACCACAAATCAAAATTGCAAGCTAATCAAAACATCCAAAATTCCAAATTTCGTACGGTACACCACATTAGAAGTATTCTCAATTATTAAGATGTAAAACAACCCAGATCTACAGAGTCAATAACAGAGACACTATATCTGTCAATTCTAATATAATGATTAATTAATGAAATTACAATAACAATTGATAGTCTTTAATTCACAAAACCTGACGAAGAATTCTCCTAGCGGCCGCCGACATAGCTTTGCGACTATCATCACGAAATCCCGAATCGGACTCATCGTGGTACCATCCCACCGATTTCTGAGCTTCGTATACAATCTGCGAAATACCTGTGAATCAAAGCAAAAAAAGTGAGATTCAAATCGAAATGTATATATACAGGTATGTATCTATATATATGTAGCGGTATATATGTATGTAGAGGTGGGGGGGGAAAGAGAGAGAGACCTCCACTGACGGTTTGTTTGTTTTCACGGATCTCTTGGACAGTGGCGGAGATTTTCCAGTAGAGAGGACGAAATAGGTAGAAGAAAGCTATTATGACGAGTATGGCCAATACCATGCGGAACGTAACCCTAGCTCCCGCCGACGCCATTGTTTCCCGCTTTTCTTGCTTCTGCTAAAACAGAGAGAGAGAGAGAGAGAGCATTTACTACAATGAACTACGATGTCGTTTATATATCTCTGTCGGGACCACCGTTACGTGCTGACAACACGTACATAGCATTTCTAACCACTCATTTTTTTTTTTTTTTGAACTAACGGCCTTTTTAGAATGTGAGAAAAGAAAGAAGAAAAAAAGAAAACTAAATCTTGTTTTTTTTGTCCTTATTAAATTTAAAGGAAAGAGGAAATGAAAGAAGTTTGTTTTTCTTCTAGAATGAGTGTTTAATCCCTTTAATTTTTTTTCAGATTTTAAAGTTATTTTTAAATTTTAATTTCTTTTATTTAAGGCTTCTAGTTTTAAAAATAAAGTTAATGTACTCTAAATTTTTAAAATAAGTAAGAAAATTAAATATTATTTATATTTTATCCTCTAAACTATAAAATAACATTACTTTAATCCCATTCAACTAAAACTTTTTATATTTTTACCGTCATAAAATTTAAAATTATGGATTTGTCTGATCAAAATTTTATATTAATCTTTAAAGAGAAAAGAAACAATTTCGTAGCTATAAAATGTTATAAAACATCTCAAAATGTCTTAGAAAATGACTAAAATAATCCTTAAAATGACACTTAGAAATGCTGCAAGTGTTCATTTTGTTTTTTTGTCATTAGTGTGAATACGAACTTAAATTCTCATAGTCTACAGGTAAAAGGTACCGACTTTTAATTTAACAGGTAAAGTGAAAATTAAATCATAGTTAAAAGGGTTAAAGTATAATTAATTTTAAAATTTTTTTAACTTATTTTAAAAAATTAGACAACATTGACTTCTTTTTAAAAGTTAGAGGGCCAAAATAACAAAAATTAAAGTTCAAAGATAACATTAAGATTTGAGGCAAAATTGAAAGAACAAAAATATTATTTACTCTTGTTTTTAATTTCTTTCCTCCTTTTTTTAATTTTAATTGTATTTTTTTTTCGTATTTCCTTGAAAACTCAAGATTTTCTTTCCATTTTTATTTTATATTGGTTATATAAAATCAAACAAGCGGGAAAAAAAAATATTTCCTATAATTTCTCTCGCTCCCTTTCCCTATCATGTTAACAAGTTTCAAAAATGCTCTAAATTGAAGCAGTTTGGAAAACTATTTCCAATCCTTTAACGTTGAACTTATGTTCGAAAATGTGATTTCAATGTTAAATTTGAAAACACGACTATGAGATTCACATAAATTTGATATGATAAATAAGTTAAAAACTACTTGGGTTTGAAAATTAAATTTTCAAAGCACTTGCCTTTAGTAAAAAAACTTAATTTTTTTTCAAAATTATTGTGTCAATAATTCTCGCTGTTATATATTTCCTCCCTTGAAAATTTAAGATGGTGAATCATAGAATATGTTGAAAACTATTTATTTTAGCAATTTTATTTCTGATGAAAGTAGTATTTGAGATTGTTTTAGTAATTCATGATGAAAATCCAATTCCAAATTCTTTTAACAGAAGATTCAATTTCAAATTCTTTTATTGGATACATTCACTGAAGAAGATAATTGCAATTCTACATTATGGCAAACTAAGTGTTTCTCCTTTCCTAGGAAAACCAATTCCAAATGATTTCCAGCTCTACCCAGAAAAAATTTCTTGCCAAATCAGATAAAATATTTCCCTCGACATTTCCTCATCGGCTCATCATGGAGGTCGAAAATTTTCAACCCCTGTTGAATTATGCATCATCTTAGGCTTGAGCTCGATTCCACGCAAACCTCTTGTTATGATCACAATCAAAAACAATAGATACATAAGCCAATATCACCTCAAATATAGTTCAACTTCACAACTCAATCCTTGTCTATGTGTTGATGGATGCCTGAATTTCTTCCAGTGTTTTTCCCTTGGTTTCCGGTACTATTTTTGCCACGAAAATTACAGTCACTGCGCAAAATGCAGAGTACAACAAGAATGTGCCTGAAGAGAAAATGGAATCAGTTGCCAAACAATGGAATCCTATGATTATCTCAGTGATTTGAAACAACTGTTTGTGAATTGTATATCTAACCTGTGGAACTCCAGCTCATGAGAAAATTGAAAGTATAAGAAACTGCCCAAGCACCTAACCAGTTCACTAGCACCACCAAGCTCCCAGCAACACCCTTCACATGTATTGGGAAGATCTACCAGGGGAAGAAATATATAAAGGGTTCATTAACTTTCTTGACTGTCCATTTTTCCCAAGAAAATTTCAGATATTACTTTCAGTTCATATGCATATATCTGATGAGAAGGAAAATGAAAAACTCAGATTGTAAAAGTCTGTTTGACTGATATGCTCCCAAGCTGAGAAACGGGAAATGTTGGATCCCAAATTCTATTTTCTTTTTTTTTTCTCAGGAACCATTCAAGTATTTGAACTCCTGTGTTATTTATTTATAGTCTGGTAGGAGAAAGAAATGCAGTGAGTTTAGAGGTTTGAAGCTACCTCAGACATAATGACCCAAGGAACTGCTCCCATTCCAATTGAAAATGATGCTATATAAATCTGGTGTCATTGAGAAAAATAAAAAATAATAATTAAAAAATTAGTCAATATTGTCATGGTGAATTGTTGCATGGTGCTTTGTGATTGTTAATTTACCAGTACTCCAGAAACAGCCAATATTGGAACCCATCCAAGCAACAAACTTTGGCCCTGATTCATATAGATCATGAAACAAGATCAGACTGCAATGGAAGGGGTGGAAAGGGAGGGTTTGGGAATTGTGTTTATACATTCAGATACCCTGTTTGCTTACGGTTCTGCATTCATTTTCGTGTTTTTAGAAATAAAAAAAATAGAGAACTTCTTGTTTCTCGTGCTACAAAAACCGTTTCGAAAACTCAAAAAACACTATTTTTTTTTTTTAATTCCTAAACTTGGGTATTCACTAAAAAAGTTCTTGGAAAGAAGTTCTGGACCTGGTTTATCAAATACCGTATCACCGAAAACAGTTTTTAGAACCACTTTGCCAACACAGTTTTGACAAATTCTAGAAAATGAAAACGTAAAATATAACCCGCAACCATAACCAAATGCAGAGTTTTGGGTAGTTTACCTTGAGGAAGAAAGAGGTTCCAGTAAGGATGCAACCTAGAAATGTTCCAGTTGCAGACACCTTAAAATGCACAAACCATTTTCATTAGTCTTCAAAGGCTTTTCACTGTATTTTCACCTTCAGAAGGTGAATCTCTTAAAGTGCTAAAACAACTATACAAAGTGCTCACCATGAGGAGCAATCTTCTTCCTGATTTGTCCATTAACATTGCTCCAACTAAAGTTATAGGAACCTGTAAACCAATATGGCATCAAAACAGGTTCAGAAATAAGCCTTGAGTTCATCAAACTTCAGAAGAAAACAGGAAATTTTGAAAAAACCTGAATTATGGCATAGGCTACAGTTCCAATATTGCCTGAAGATAGTCCTGCAATATGCATAATAAGTGTTAATGACAAGAGTTTTCAATGTGAAAGCTTGTAACAGACTAGTAAGAACCTATCTGATTTTACCTGCTGCTACAAAGGTTTCACTGGCATAGAAACTTATCCCATTTATTCCTCCAAATTGTTGGAATACCATTAATCCAACCCCAATCTAAACATCATCAGCAAAAAGTTTTTATAATTCTTTGGTAGAAAATTTTTGGTTAAAGAGTTCAGAATGTTTTTAACTAGTACTAAAAAGTTGCTTACAATTACAGCACGAATGTATTTCCTGTCAAATAAATCTGACATTCTAGCTTTTGGAAGACTTTGAAGAGTTTCAATATAAGCCTGTGAAGAATAAGAAAATAGTCAGTTTTGCAAAATTCTAATCACACTAAAGAACTTTTGATGGGTATAGGGAATATTACTTGGATTTCAGCTGCTTCGCGAGAAATATCAGCATCTTTGCCCCGAAGCCTATGCAATGCAGCTTTGAATTCTTTCTCTTGGCCTACCTTTGCCTGAAATTATAAATTTTGTTCTCATTCTTGATCAAATTTTGCATTAATAACATTAATCTTGAAATTTCATACAGAAAACTCACCAGCCATCTAGGGGACTCTGGAATAAAAAATAGGCCCAAGAGCAGGACAATGCATGGAAGAAGTCCTTCAAATCAAACCCCTTAATCAGTTTCTTTTTCTTTTCTTTTTTTTTTTCCTTTTTTCTCTTTTTTTAATTTGTCATTATAATTACTTTAAATTGCAAAATTATGACACCGGCATGGTGCAGAATTAACATTTACCGGTCAGGGCTAGTGCTCGCCATGTTATGACTGTTCCCATCAAGAATGCAACCGATGCACCACTGACAATCATGAGCTGCAGACACAAGCAGAGCCCAAAAAAATAAAAAAATAAAAATTTGGGATAATTGGAGAATAAAATGTTAATGTTCATCTAGAACTTAATTTTCAATCAAGAATGAAAAAAAAATAAAAAACTAAAATAAAAAAAAAAAAACATGCTTCATGTTCCTCCCACCTGATTAAGTGTTGTGAGTCCTCCCCGGAGATTCTTTGGAGCTATTTCAGCAATAAACACAGGCACCTGTTCATCAACCGAGTTTGCTAAATTGTTGAATTTTTGAAGAATAATCATTAGCAGGTAAAATAGGCCCAGCTCAGAAAATCTGTAAATGATTCAATTGTTTGATATTTACCACAAAAGAGAAAATTCCAATGCCATATCCTGTTAAGAACCTTCCCAAGTCAAGTAATAAAGCTCCCTGCAATAGAATCATAAGCAGTAGAATCTTGATTTAATATTTACTACACTCAATTTTGAAGATTTTAATGTTCATCTAAGCGCATACCATAGAGAAGTAGACTGCTAGCCATCCTACAATGCAGAAACCAGCTGACAATCTCATTGCCTGTTTTCATGAACATGCCCAAAAAGTTTAATTCTAACAAAACCATCCAAGCTTCATGACAGTTTATTGCAACTTTGAAACTTTACATACCCATTTTCGACCAGTCAAGTCTGAAATTTGGCCGCTTGTAATAGCACCAATCATAGCACCAATTGTCAGGATGGAGCCAAACATGGAATACTGCAAGATGATGGAAAATAAGCTGCTGCAATTCAAATATTTTGGCACCAATGTATTAGAGAAATGTTTAAGAAGGCAAACCTCAGATAGGGATAGATGAAGATCTTCCCTTATGGCTGATTGAGTGGGTGCTGAATATCCCACCTGAAAAAAAAAATTTAACTTAAGCTAAACAAAACTTTTCTTTTCATTTTTTTATTTTTTTATTTTTTTTATTTTGTGTTTTTAGTGTTCCTGACCAAAGAGAACAGAAAATAAAATTGTTCCTTGAAACAGAAACTGGTACTATAGATACATACAAATATATATACTCACACATGAACCAAATTCAAATGAGCCACAGACAGCAACAGCAGTACTAAACAAAACCATTCCAATGGATCCATTCTCATCACTTATATTGTTCTCATCATCCTCAGAATCAACAACTTTCCTTTGCTCAATGAAGGGCTTTTCCAAATCCTCAAGCCCATTATTGTCACCATTTTCAATATCCTTATGTTCCTCAATTGCCATTTTTCCTATCTATCTAACTATGAAGAAAGAAGAGGAAGAAGAGCTGAGTGTTATGAACTTTGGGGTGGAAGAAATTATGGGTTTGTCCTGGTATATATATAGCAATGTAGGTAGATATTTATGAGAGTTTGTCTGTTGTTCAATGTTAATGATTGAGAACCTATATATATATAATAACATATTTCAGGGAGCTGATGGGGTTGAGAGACTGGAATCCATGTCTGCATGAAGCTGTTGTAGACCTGTGATCTTATCAATCAAGCCCATATTGCTGGCATATGGAAATGGACTGTAGGTACAGAAATCTGTGGGAATTGGAAAACTTTCAATTCCAATGGACTTAAAAATAATATATATATATATATATATATGTATATGTGCTCAACTTGACATGGACAAGTGAACCCGTTTCCTTTGTTAATTTGTATATTGGTGCTTTGGTGTCTCTTACTAGGACCAACAATGACAACAAATTTCTCTATCTTTCTTTTCTGGACTAAGATGGCAAAAAATTAAATTACAGTAAATAATAAACATTTTGGCATTTGATTAAGGGAAGAGATAATCTTCGCGGATACGTATTTTAAGATTAATCAAATCCGATGTGGCAGTGACAATGATTCACCTAACATCTGCATTTTAAAAGAAATTCATGTGATCTTTCTAGCTTTAATAAATACAATGCAGGAAGGGCTAAGGTTTTTTTATTGTTAAATATTTGGCTTTTGATTCAGGAAAGAGATATTCTTCGCGGCAGGGGTGGCTGACGCTGGCCGAGCGGCGTCGGCGCCTTCACTGAATTTTGAAAAATATATATATTTTTTTTTACTCGACCCAATTAAAAATAGATTTTACCGGACTAAACCCAATGCTCATTTCAAGTGTAAATCAAAGTTATTGCTTTTAAGTTCCTAATTTTTGAAAGCCTGTAAGTTTTAAATACCCTACTTATAGTTAAAATTCTATATAATTTTCACATATTTTTTTTAAGAACAAGCCTCAATATAAATAAGAAAACACAAAAATGGCCTCAGTTTAAATGACAGAAGACTCTTAACTATAACATCATCAAACGACTTGTTGATGTATGTTTGTATTTTTATATAGATCGATGTTTGTTTGATTTTATTTTTGCAAAAAGTGTAATTTTTTTTTTTTTGTTTGTGGGTCTACAAGTATTTTTCGGTGAAACTGAAAAGTAATTATGTATTTTGTTAGTTGAATTACTAATTTTATATTATGCTTGTCGAATCATTTGGTGAATACTTCACCAAAAACTAATTTTTATTGGATGGTTAAATCCACTGTGATTGAATGCTCTATTGAAAAGAGTGAAAAAAAATTAATTAATAATTTTTCATCTAAAAAAGTCAAATTTTAAGTAAAAAATTTACACTAGTATTAAAAATGTAAAGAACCTCATTTAAAATTTTTGTTTTAGTGTATTTTTCGCCTCTACTGAAAAAATTTCTGGATCCCGCGGATACCTAACTATACCAAAAAATAATAATTATTGCTGCTAGCGATCATATGGTGGTTGGGGCTAGTAGTGGTCCATTTGACCATGCATTAGTTAGATAATACAAAAATCATTAATCATGCATGCAAATAAAATTCAAAGATGGATTAGTTAATTAACTACAATTAGCCGTGGAAAAGCACGTGGAATTTGCGTGCGTTTTTTTTTTGGTGATTTATTAGTTAATTTTAATTTTTTAGAAAATTTCCCTTTAATTTATTTCTTGAATATGTTAGGCACAAAATAAAACTTTGAAATTGCAAATTTTGATAAGAAAATAAAGAACCCTGTCTGAGTGTTTTTACCAACAATATGGCATGGATTGGGTGGAATTCTTCAAATTGCAATTTAAAAGTAACTATAAATTAAAGAAATGGGATTATGAATTCCTAAATTCAACAGAGGATCAATCCCATGTACCATTTCTAACTCTATTTTGAATTTTCATGGCGGGTTTTACATGAATATAAACCTGTTCAAAATCACATTAAGGAAAATTTTTTGTTCTTATAAAAAAAATTTATACAGATAACTATACCAAAATGATGTGAATTCTAAGCAAAAATGGTCAGAGTTTTTGTGTAAATTAAAATAATCACAAACAGTCGCATCATTCTATATAAAAATTTTGTTTGTATGGCATTTCTCATCACATTAATTGCACATGAGTGAACGAACAATAACTGTGCACACAACATGGTATTGTGAGTTCAAATGCAGCTATTAGGCCACATACTTTACAGTTAAAATACTAGCTTTGCCTTGTTTTTTTTTTTTTTTTTGGCCAAACATCGCCCAACAAGGGAGACAAGTAATCTACTGTCTTCTCCTCTCTTGATCAATCACATCCATGGAAGCTGGTCACTGGCCACAGTACATTGTTTGGCAATTGGCAATATACTGCACCCACATGGCTTGGTATAGTGACCAAAACTTGCATGATGTACATGTTGCTAGGGACTGGTTTCTTCACTGCTTTTGTATTTTGTATTAAAATTCTCTCAACATAAGCAGTTTGTTGAAAAAGGACTAGAAAAGAAGAGAAAATTTTTGTGAGATAATACAATAAGGGTGTTTATTACTCGTGAACCGTACTAACTCGACTTTTTATGGGTTTGGGTTGCTTTGGTTCTAAGATACTCGGTTTGATACTAGGCTCAAAAATCTTGTAATTGACTAAAACAATTTGATTTTTGAATTGGCAATTGAATAATTTGAACCAATTCGAGAACCAAACCCCCCGTGTTCGTAAATTGAGTATTTTATTAGGCCGACATTAGAAAGAAGATTATCTTCAATGGATTAAAAGACAAAAAAAATCCACAATTATTTAATCTCCACAAGTGACGAGACAAATAACAAATTAGCTATATGACCCGACAAGTAACAAACAACAAACTAGCTAAGCCATAAGCATTTTTTTAAATAGTTTTTCTAAAGAATACAAGCTCCTTTTTTATTATTATCCAAACACAATTCAAAATTTTTTTAAGTATAAATTATAAATTACTAAATAAGTTGGATCCAAATACCTCTTAATATAATCATTAGTCTAATCTAATTTGACTTGGGAACTCATGTGGTTTGGCGGCTGGGGCCACCATCTTTGTCTCCCCCACCCAAAATTAGCTGGTTTTTCGTCGAGGGAGGTCTCAATTTCAGAGGAGAAAGCAACACAAATAAATGTGACAATCTCAAATTGAACCCAGCTAATTAATTTAATTGCAGCTTGACCCCTGGTTGATTACAGCCAACCTCACAACAAATCAACTGCATAAAGGCCACCAAATTCATGTACCAAAATGTCCCCCTACCAATCCATGAACCAAAACTTGTGCCCCATCGCTATGGTGGGGCACTTAGGGAGAAAAATATGTCACCTAACCCACCATTGATGTCATGACTATGAGGGTTGCCTCGAGTCACGTGTGGGGCCTATACCCATGCATGCGATCGCAACCCTAAAAATAAAGTCACGATTCAATCTTAAGAAACACCAAACTAGAGTTCTCCCTTAATATATTAGTATAGATAATACAACTTTCTTTTGAACCAGAAGGAAATGAGTACTGGTATTTACACAACGGGAAGCACCCAAGAGGGTTTTCGCAAGGGTCAACCCACAACACACCCAAAAGGACTCATCTATGATAATACAGCTATTTGAATTACCCAGAAAGAGGTATAAATCTGATTCAAAGTCTTCCAATGTCCGCCTGATTGGATAAATACTTGACAAAACAACCAATTCAAGCAACAGAAAACTTGGGTTCCAAATTTCACACAATATTTTTGATCAGTTGAGCACTAAAGCAGAACTCCTCACATGCCAAAACAACTGTAGATTCAAATGCAAAAACAGCCACAGCAAGCAAGATGTCGACTAGCCTAGCTTTGCCCTAAAAAATCGACAATCACCAATGTTAATAGTGTCTGGATTGTTGATGTGGAGCCACCTGAAAGTTGAGGTTATCTGCTACCAACCACAAGAAACAAACAATAAACAGAAAAGTGCTGCCGAAATCTGATTAAAACACGGCCCTAGGTTTTTTTTAATTTAAGCGCTTAATGAAACTTCATGTACGAGAGGAACATATGAGACAACGCAAGTGTGAATTTATTAAGAGGAGTTATACAAAGGCATGTTGGATTCACAAGTTACACCGGAAAGAAAAAAGACAAAAAAGGAAGAAAAAAAGTAGTAAAGATACAATACAAGTTATATTTGGGGGGGGGGGGGGGGGGGGGGGGGGGGGGGTGTGAGTGGGGGAGAGGAGGGGAACATGCTCCTAAAAAATTATCATCTCATTACAAAATAGAAGGCAGGGGAATAGAGGAAAAAGCCTAACGAACATATGCATGAGTCGGAGATTCAGACACTAACATGGTTTACACTGCCTATGTAGAGTCGGAGATTCAGACACTAACATGGTTTACACTGCCTATGTACAAATCAAGGAAATAAGCCCCTTTTGGATCAGAGATTCTCTTAACAGCTAGGTGTTATCAAAGAGACACCTGCGCATAGTTGTTGCAATTTTGCCAACCTTCTGTGGGTGGAGGATGGCCGCACATATCCCAAAACAAACGGCAGCAGCAGCAATTACATAGATAAGAGGCCGAGAGGTCAAATATTTGCGAGCAAATACGCGACTGCAGGACTTTCGGGGCCTTTCCTTCATAAGGTTCATGCTCATTACCACCTCTCTATTCAAAAGTGGAATAGTACCACTGTTGTCTTGAGAATTTGATCCCACTAAAGCATCCAAATTGCCTTTCTCTGTCATCTCTATATCCTGCATCTTCAAAAAAAGCCACTGTAGTTTAATAGCTTATCACATTAAGTGCCTCTATTCCAAATTAAAAGCAGAAAACATGCAAAACAAACAAGTTTGCAGATTATATTCAAACAAGTCATTGAAATGCAACCTTCCCCACTTTTCTCTGTTGTACATTTTTGTAAGGCCAATCGATGCCTATTAGGCATATATCACCAATAGAATACACCAAACGTGGGTCAGATCCAAGCCTGACTTCACATGAATTTTAATCAATATAAGCAACAATAAGAGATTGCCGTAGTTATGTTTTTCGATGCACACACCAAAAGAAATACAAAATGACAGTCAAGCACAATGAAACTGGATCCTCAAACTAAAATAATTAAATTTAGAACCCACACCAAAAAATAAATAAACAAGACAATGCTCTAACATTACCCATCAGAACAATAGCAACAAGAGTGATATATAACAGGATTCTGAATCCTCTTATATTCAAAGTTTAACCTTAAAGGCCTACTTTGATCGTGCATACAAGGGCGCAGGTACAAAATGATGTTCAAAAATAGTATAGTAACATATACAGCAGATAAATATGCACGTCCATGAAGGGAAAATATCAGCTTAAACTTTTTAAGCAAATGTTAGAAACAAGAGTCCTTCAAGTCAAAGGAGGATTTACTGCACAACAATTGATGTTCTCACCTGATCAATATATGCAACAACAGAGAGCATGTTGATTTGCGAATTTTGATACAAATAATTCCCTTTTGGGACAAGATTTCTAGAATGCTGTACTGAGTTCCCATTTTCTTGAAGTCTCTCATGAAGGATCCCTCTAGCATGATCCAAATTGCTTTGCAGTAATTTCATCTCAGTATCAGCAATCCCATTAACCAGACAGTCTAACTTCATATTGTCCATCACAATCTCCATATAATGCAAAACTTTCTCCAATATGCTGATGGACTCATTGTCTATTAGAAATGCCAATAAGCGAGTGAATCTTCCTATCTGAGACAAAGTCGAGGTGTGTTTTATATCTTCCAATGCAGGCCTCCTGAGTAACCAAGCTGTATCTAAAATAAATTGAGAACAGGCTGTTTGTCTCAGAATAGAAACTTCACATGAATCCGACAAAGAACTTGTAGCTATGAATTTTGATTCTTTTAAACAGAGAGAAGTTTCAAATCTGTGCTCCATAATCTTCATTTCAGAACAAATTTCTTTGCTCCCAATTAGAATGGGAAGGAAGTTGGATAAGCCAGACTCATTCTCAACCTACACAAGACGGGGAAAACAAAAAAGTTCCAGAGTTAACAGTTGATGACAATTTCATCCATGCTATGAAATGCAATGTTAACCAACACTTCAGTTTGTGTTTGGATAAATCTGAAAGACAAATGTGCATATAAATTACTGATTCCCTTGTCTCCGTCTAGTCTAAAAATCTTGGGAACCCACAAGTATCGACGATCACCGAATATGAAACAGACAAACGAGATTTCACCACAAGTCCACAGGCCAAACAAATAGACTGAACCAGCTATATTGGAAATATAAACAAATATGACCAATCCCATGTAGTTAAACAACTTTGGTACTAGACAGGAAAAATATCATTTTAAGTTTCAAACACTTCAACCTTCTGCAAACCATCTCAACTATAAATCGGAATATAGATATAGGAATATCATCAGAAAAAGTACAAACTGTGCCAGAAAATAGAAACATAAGCATAGAAGATAGCTCCATACAGTTTCAACACAAGCATACCCAAGACGACAGAAATACCTATCAACACTGAGCATGAACATGGATACAATTGATTTGTCTGAGAAGCACGTGTCATATTAGAAAGGCAGGCAGTAATCCAGTGCAAGCAAAGTACATGATTTTAAATTTTGAGAATGTTCATTAACATATTAAAGTTCTTAAAGGAAGGGGCAATATAAAAATGTACGCATTCTGTAAGCATCTTGTATGGATAGCGACATATTTAACATTAGATGAGACAAGGAATAGAAAACAAAGAAAATAATATAAAAAAAAGAAGTCCCCAAAACTAATACCTCAACAAATGCAGGGCCAAAAAGATCCGGTTCAGTGTGAGGGATATATATCTTCAATAGCTGATGATCAAAATTAGCAGTGACCCCTTCAGTGTCACCATGGAGAGGTGGAACAGAATAATCATATGCCAGATACTTCCCAGCAAAAGACACAAGAAACCTGTCATCAAAATCCCCGTAAAGAAACCCATTGATGGTACCAAGAAAAATATGTGCAAAACATAACCTGAATGCACATTGACATTCTAGTACAGACATGCAACCATCAGTCAGAAGACGAACAAAATATGCATGAGATAGCCTGAATGGTCCAAGAAGAATATATCCATAAGATAGCCTGAATGCAAATTGTCAAAGTATTTAAAAAATAAGAAGGATAAAATAAATAAAAAAAGGTGATGGGGAGCCTCTAATAGTTACAGCAAGGTGATGTTGAAAAGTCAATAGATAAATTTAAGAATCTACTCCATATATCTTCAACCCCTTTAAAGTACGAACTGTCATGAGCCGGGAGCTTGCCATCCAACCCCAGAATTCAAGTTGTTAGGTAGTGCTACCTACCGCTCTTAAATGGCCCAAAACCTTCCTCCTCCTATCTGTGGAATCGTGACATACTTCCCCCCCCCTCCCGGGCGAGCGAATTCGCGACGCTCTCATCGCGGGTCGGACCATCCTGCCTACTCCACCTGAGCACTTGATGTAGAATCGGATTAGTTGGGCTACTCTGATACTACTTGTCACGGGCCGAGCGCTTGCCATCCAACCCAAAAGCTCAAGCTGTTACATGGTGCTACCTACCCCCCTTATATAGCCCAAGATCTCCCTCCTCCTATCCGATGTGGGATCGTGACATAAAGTACTGTAATTTAACTACGCGATGATATCAAGTGTCCTCAAAAAGTAGCAGTTCTCCTATTTAACAATAAAAACAAGACAATTCCATTCAGGGCCACATCATAAGTAATTAGTTAGTTGAATCAGTCCCCTTTTTCATATACTCACATCTGCAGCTAGATATTGTTAACTCAAAGTTGATCTCCATGTTGATTTTGATGATAACTAAACCTTGTGTTATTTTACTAATGCATTTACTTAGTGTGCAAATTAATAAAATTTATAATTTAGACTTAAAATTCAACTTTAAGTCTAATACATGTTAAAGTGGATGCACAACAAGTTTTAGGATCAAGCAATGGACTCTAAGAGTTATGCAATGAGCCAAACTGAACAATCACACCTATTTCTACTTCAAACAAATGATTTGCATTCGAAAAGATTGAAGGTGTTCAAATAAAGTTTTCATCAAGTATGCACAGACTCAATGAAGTTGACTTGCACTAAAAAAGATTGAAGGTGTTCAAATAAAGACTTCATCAAAGTGTACAAAAATCAGTTGAAGATGATTTGATTATGAAGAGATTGAAAATGTTCAAAAGAAGACTTAATCAAGTGTACAAAGATCAATTCAAGATAATGTGATTGAATTTGCTTGAGAAGAGAATTTATCTTGATTACATGATCTCTATAAAGAATCCAAGTAAAGAATTCTTCTGAGAAGTAAAGAATTAGTAAAGATAATATGTATGAGTAGACTTCATCAAATTTATAAATGTCTCATTGAAGTGATTCTAAAGAAAAAAGAAGAATTACTAGCAAAGAGAAGAGATCGGCAATGAAAGCATTTTGAAGCTCTACATGAAAGAGAAAGCTTGGCAATGAAAGAAAAAGCTTGGCAATAAAGGAGAAAGCTTGGCTACAAAGAAAAAGAGATCAACATTGATTGAATGAAATCCTGACAGTTTAAAAATCAAGAAAAGATGATTACCAAATAATTTATTCAATCCAAATTGAATAGAAGACAACTTTGATGAGTTGAAGATTTTGATTGAACATCATACCTCAAAGAAAAAACTCCTTGAAGATCTTATGGTATTGTTGCAGCTAAACATTGATCATTAGAAAACAGAATGAACATTTCTGAACAATGAGTCGACACATGAAAACGAAGAGTCGACACATGAAGACAGAAGCAAGATTTATGGGCAATGTGTCGACGCATGAAAATGAAGAGTCGACACATGAAAACCGAAGACAAAAGTTTGAAGGCAGAATGGTCAATGTGTCAACACATGAATATGAATAGTCAACACATGGAAACAGTGGACAACATCTAAAAAATGCAAAGCAGATGTGTCGACACATTAAGCCTAGTGTCAACACCTGGAGAATAACGGCTAATTTTTCTAACGTTATAACGGATTGGACTTGCATTAAATGAGCCCTAACAACCTCTAATGGACGAAATCAATACAGGAGTTTATATACAAGCTTCCAACTGCATTTATACAAGAAGAGAGACAAGAAAACAACAACCACTGACTGATCAAACTGAAAAATCTGAACATTCTCCTTGTCTTCATTAAGTGAGCTTTTATTGTTCTATCCACTCTTAATAGAGAGTTTGTAAATCGTTTGTATATCTTTATACACTTGTAAGTGAGAATTTGAGAGTTCTCTTGTAGAAGAAAAACTCTTGTAAGTTTGAGTGGATCGTGGACAAAACCACTTGGTAGCTGAAAAAAATTTGAGAAAAAGTTCTTTTGTAAAAGTGAGCTGAGCACTTAATCAATTAGCATCTATTTTGTAATTGGAGATTGCATAGTGGAGGAAGACTTCAAGGGGATCTTGAGGTGAGGACGTAGAACACGAATTGTGGTTGAACCTTGGTAATTCTTGGTGTACTTTCTATTGCTCGGTTTTTCATTCCTCTTTTGATTGCATTGCACTATATATAGATTGATCACTGTTCTATTGATTAGATTAATTTTAATTAATCTTAATTGTAATTAATTCTCAAAAAATCCAATTCACTCCCCTCTTGTGTTGCCTTTTGGGCCAACAAATATTTCGTCAAAGATACCATGTCAGCCTCAACTCATGCATTTTCTAGCCTTTCCTTATCCTGATAGCATCTTCCATCCGTACAACATCACTCCCAAAATTATTGGTGAGCTGCAAAAGGCAAAAATACGTCTCCAGATTTCCCTGATCCTGATATCAATCAGGGCTATTCTAACACCTCACACATAACTGAGTCTTTTCCAGCCATTTACCCATATCAACACCTTCATTTCCATGAAATAACTGCACTCAATATATTAACATTGAGTTTATTGACATCCAATACATAATCTGAAAAAAAAAATTAATTTACCTAAGCCTCAAGATTAACTGCACTCAAGAAAGTTCATATTCCATCAATTTGGTTTCAACAGAAGATACCCATTTTCCCGCTTTTGTGATTAAACTTTGCATCATATTCCTCCAACAAAGTTTCCTGCAGTTGGGCCTTCCTCTATCATGCCTTACCAACAAAACTACCCCTTTTCTAGGTTGTGCCTCATCAATATCAATTAAGACGCCTAAAAAGTGTACAAATACAGAAACGGTAGGATCCCCTACTATAAAGGATATGATCCCACCATGAATTATGTATCAGTTGAATCATAACTCATGAAGGTTTTTAGCTATCCTCACAGCCATAACTCACACTTGGTTTGGGGGACCATCCCTTTGTCCTCAAGGCACCTTTAACTCAAATCATATCACAGCTTACTCATGGAATGACTGCTATTTGCTGCACAGGACCCGTATACACCGTAAATTCTCATCTGCCCTATTTGTCATCCCTAGCATTCCATGTACGCTGTTGTATCTAATTTTATTCTTTACAGTCTCACCACATATACATTAATCAATGTAGCTTCAGTGGCAATGACATGTTATAACTTTGTAACTTTAGCTTCCTAAAATTTAGATTGACGCCTATGAAAACATAAATACTATTTACAACTTCTAATAGCATACCCTACTATCAAAATTAACAACCAATGTTCAACACCCAGTTTAGCCTACCCTAAGGCCCTTCACCCCATCACTTGGTTTAAATCAAATCCAAATTCATCCTAAATTCCAAAAGTCATGAGGGTCGCCATATGGTTTAGTTTAGAATACAAATTTATAAGAATTGAGACCATTTCCTCAGTTTTTCTCTTCAACGGTTTATTTCATTAGCAAACTATATATAAGTGCCATTCAGGACATACTTCTCTTGCTCATGGGAAGTTTAAAACAAATAGGCAGCAAACCAAAAACTTCTCTGAGATGTTGGTGGCTCAGCTTTTGTAATTTAGGTTATTTGCAATTGGTGTAGCAGGTAGGGTCCATTAATCCATGTGCTATTTCACTTATCTATGTCCACCACTTTTTGATATGTTTGAGAAGGTGACTTCAAGAAGATTGTGAACAACCACGTCATTGGAAAAGGTGTTTGTTTACTACACATTTGCTGCCTACAGAAAGGTACAAATTGAAAGGCACTAAATATGTGTTAAATTTTAGAACTCCTGAAGTAGCTCATTTCTTTCTTTTAGTTTCACTTCTTTATAGATTGGAGAAACCTTGTATTTAGACCTTCCTACTTGTTTAGTTGGCCTTCTCAAAGCTACATGCCATGTATTACAGTTTGCTCTCCTTTTCTTTCAAAAAATGAAATCTGTTTATAAAATAAATTATTGATCAAAAAACTAGCTTAAACTCATGGCTCCCACGCCATCTTCTTTTCATTTTTATTTATGTGGTTTGTTGGGCTCCTGGGGGATTAGTTGGGGTGGTTTTGGGTTTTGGGGGGTGTGGACGCAATTATTGACCTCTCCATTGCACTGAACTGTAATTGGCAGAATTAAAATAACTAACAACTGAAACTAAAAGCCATGTAATATGGACTTCTCTAAATACTATGAAATACCCATAACAGACATTCAACACTTGGTAAAGGTATGGGTATGCATATGTGTCTGACAGGTATTATTGGACATTCACCTAATAAACATGTTAGTAATTCAAATTTATGCTATAAGTATGCATAAAACTCTCATATATGCATGAAATACTTTATAGCACCTTGTAAACACTATTTTATTCTAGAAAATTAAAAAAAAGAAGTTACATTAAGAAATACGAATATTTTTCTGTGTTCCAATGTCCTTGGACATGAGAATTAAACTAATCCGATATTTAGACACACACCACACCAGACACCGATACCCGAGTCAATGTTAGCATAGACTGCACAAACTTAAATTAATCATTATTCCTAACTAGATACTAGTTGAAAGATGTATTATTCAGAAGATAAAAGAAATTCAATAGTAGATGCAACATATACGGAAAGTCATATTTGTTCAAAAAGGATTAAATTAATGCACTGCTAACATACCGAAATTTGCGTTGAAGTAGATTACTTCCACAAGCAACAAACTCCATGGGCTTCCCAGCCTCAAAACATGTAGGATGAACATAGTGAAGTTTTGGGGCCTGCTCCTCCACCTTGACTTGCATCACAGAAGTTCCATCTGTAACCATTAGAATGCTAAGAACAAGTTTGAACAAGCTCCAACAATGCAAATCTTTCCTACTAAAAAGCGAAAAGTCTCCAAAACTAATAAAGAACATCAATGTTACTGTCAGTGATTGAGGAAGAGCATCTAGTCCACAGAGAAAGATAGCTTTCCCAAATAAGACCAAAACAAGTAGGCTAACCGTTTGTAAAGATTTTGTTTTGTGCTCTCTTTTCATACGGTAAAAAATCACAAATTCAAAAAATTTAACGACTGACTTCTGTCCATAGGCATCCCTTCTATTCCATTAGAAACTTATTCTCCTCTATGGCCATGCTTGGATAGCCAGATGAGGCGGCAGGATAGGATATAAAACTACCCGGAGAGGCTCCTGTATCCACTTGTTGGGTATAAAACTATCCCATGGAAGAGGTGGTATAAAGTTATCTAGTCAAGAGGGATAAAAGCTAGAGATGTTCGTTGCAGTGAAAAAGAAAATGTTGATGATATTCAAGAGGAGAGAGACACCGCCAGCCAACCAAGCCATTGCCAGCAGGATGTCATCAGTAACCACTACCTTCGTCTACCTTTTTTTAACCCCCAAGATTGAGACACGAAGTTGGAGTTCCTTTAATCTCATTTCTCTTTTCTTCTTTGTTGTTTGAATCTAACCCTATTGGTTGGTTGGTCTCCCCCTTTTCTTCTCAATTCTTCTTCTCTTGTCCTCCATGTTAAGATCTAACATTAGGGTTTCAAATTTAACAAAGTTGGTGTTATGCTTTGTTAAACTAATGCCACTATATCCTGATTTCATAGTTAAAATAACATTAATTCATGGTTTTCTTCACGAGCTTTCTTGTGAAAAATCAACCCCCAAAATGCAAATTAGGTTTTATTCTTTTGAAAATTTACATTAATTTGTAGGAGTTTTTAATATTAAAAGCTTCATTGATATAACTTCTTGATTTAATTTCTACTCTCACGAAATAAATTTTAGTATTCTTTTCCAAATTTTATCATTGATAATTTTCTTTCGATTTAATTTGGGAATGTTGAAATATAAGGAATTTTTTTAAGAAGCAATTTTGGAATTTAAGGATTTTCATTTAAATAGTTCAAGATTTTGAGTTTTTACCAGTTGTAATGTCATTCCTATCCAAACATAAGGTTGAGATAGTAGGAATCCGGATATCCAATCGCATTCAATCCCAAACATAGAGATATCATATCCCTGTCCAACTCAGTCACCCATCCTAGCTGGTCCAAATTCCTATCTAGTTCTCCAAACAAAATGAGAACCCTGAACAAAAGACAACTTAAATGGCAAACCATGTGATATGAAATGCCTAATGTATAGCTTTCTAGACAAGGACCATAAGGATTACTGAAGAAGGCCATTATTTTCTCTACTACCAAAACAGAGAGAAAGAGGCCAAAGTGACCAAAAATATTATCCTCAGTCAAATAGGTGACAGGCAACTATCATAGCCTTGAGGTGTGATTTGGTAGTCATCTAACACAGGTGCCCACAGGAAGGCAGAGAAAGACCTGGCCTTTCTAACGTTCTAGTTTGGAACGACAAAACCTTCTTAGCTCATAAAGTACCAGGTCCCAATCTTCTGGGAAATATTGTGACTTGTTCCTATAAGCCAGAAGCCAATTTTGATAAAATTCTGCACCCCCTTCACTCCAAAAGAAGATATTGACCTTGAAGGTTGATGGATCCTAGCAGCAAACAAAAGGCTTCTCTCTTCTTTGATTGAGTAGTGCATTTTCCTTTCTCTGAAATCAGTACTGCACCACCAATTTCTTATATGAACAAAACTGTCTACAATGAAGTCCCAATTCTGAAAGGTAAAACAGAATAAAGATTTCTCCCTTTTAAATTGATATTTGCACATCTTGCCCTTCAGGTATTATAGCTAGGCCTGCTCACATATTTAACTTCAGCCTTAACCATCAATAGTAAGACCCTAAAACAAAATAATTGGTGGCTAAAAGTTGTCGGCGCAACGTGGAATGTGTACATCATATTGAAAAGCAACACAACCTTTACAAGGAGAAGCTCATGTTCATAAAGACAATAAGAAAAACCAGCCAATATTCAAATTTATAAAATAGAGTGACAGATAAGACTTGCAACAACATTTTCATACATGTGGAGTCGAACATTGGGGCATCTACCTACCTTTCATAACTCGAAAAATCACATTGTCTAGATAAACAAGTAAAGTGCCTCTTCCAGCTAGCATCTTTCCAGGTGCAGCAACAAAATCACGTATAAATACAACAGGGTCGTGAAGTAACTGCTCAACAGAATGTAGTACTGAAGTTAGATCATGAAAACTCAGCCAAAAAATGTAGTCAGAAAACCGCAGGTTTTTTAAACATGATATGGACTCAGTCTATCCTTTTTTATAAGTACTATAAACTCTATATATAAAACGCTAAGTACCAGATGCAAATAAATGTATGGGCACAAATGCAAACACTAAATAATTATAATTTATGCATACAACTAGGCATTCAACAAATGTCTACAAAAAGGAGTTTCAAAGTATACTGGTCAGCTTAAACGTTTTCCAGTTTTAGTGGGAAAAAATTTAACAAATGACACTGACAATGAGTTTACAGTACAGCAAAATAGATGTTACCTTAAACCACATAAAATTTGGCATTGCAACGAACACAGTCAAGATAATACAACCAGGACGGATATACCCCTCCAACTCAACAGGCATGCTGGCCAACCATTGAAATATCTGGAGAAAAAAAATTTATCCTCATGTTAATCAACTCCCAGGATCTCTGATGGAAATAAAATTTTATTCTCCTTTAATACTAAACTGTAATAGTAATCCTGTAAATACTTGGTGCCGAAGTCGTCTTGGGAACTCTGCAGGATTCCAATCATAAAGCTTGAATGAGATCCGACCAGTTGGGCACTACAGGGGAAAAAATCCAATCAATTAACCTAAATTCAGGTAATTTTCTCACAGAAACATGGAAACAGAGGTAAACAAACAGACAAGGTATCCATCACAGACATACCATTGAAGAGTAAGAACTCTTATTGTCACCATTGAATGAACAACGAGCATAGTTGGACTCATCTTTTTCTCCATCTATTTGGGCCTCACCAGATGACACAAAAGATACAACACTATCACTTTGGATATTTTGGGAACCAGGATTTGAGCAAAGTGTAGAAAATTGTCCTTCAGACTCCAATAATGGTTCCCTTTCTGCTATTTGGTTGCTCAAGCATGTGCCATCTGTGCCACGTAGAACTCTTTTAGTTCAACATGTCAATGAGTGAGGAAGTGAAATTCAATGGGGATAACAAGGTGAATCCAAGTTATGGTGTATGGCAAATTGTTCCAATACTTGCACCTAAACCAATAATACAACGTATAGAAGGCACTCATATGGAGTGTTGCTAAAGCAAAACTAACAATAGGACATCAACTTCCCCAGCTTAACATATCTAAGAATAGGGAGCCAAGCATGGGTGGGGGGAGGGTGCTTTGTTAGGTGAAATCATAATTGAAGTATCTGGTGATTTTAGCAATACCTTGTCCATTTTCATCATCTTCAGCTAAAACAAGCCCCTGAGATTCCCTTTCAACTGCAACTCTGGACTCGCTAGGTTTTCTTCGGCGTCTGTTATTATGACGCTCTAATTTTCTCCGACAACTACGTTTACCTTCATCAAAGTCCGATAAGATGTGAAACCTGCCAACAAATTACCATACCAGCAAAAACTTACATCAGAAGCAAAAGAACAAATCAATTTGAAATATTCATCCCTAAAAAGAATGCAGTGCCACATCCATCACAACTCTGGACATAATTTATTCAAAGCGGCCAAAAATTCTCCATTTTTTCAGTCCTCTAAAGGTTTATAACCCCTTGTACAGATCTTCATACAAGTGTATCAATGGAAATCGCAAACCCTTATAGATATAAGAAGCAGAGTGGAAAATTAATGCATCGACCAAACTGGATTAGCTGATTCATTGAATGTTGCACAATTTTCTTATTGGAAGTTTTTAAGGTTGTAGCTCTTATATCTGTGTGTAGGCAGCCCAGGGACATCTGAAGGTATGTGCATGTACACAACTACACATAGATATACAAATATACAGGTTTACAAGTGAATTTAATAGGGTAATCCTTCTGAACTCGAAAATTACATGTATAGATTAATAGGTATGATCTTATGGAATTTAGAACCTCTTCCCACAATTATCAATAAAATCCATAGCTCTACCAGTTCAATTCAAACCCCAAAATCATACATGGAAATAAGCTTACTTGCCACACTGCTGACAGTATCTCTTCCTCTGCCCATCAAGAACAACAGTACTGGCATTTGCGCAACGGAGACAAACCCGGTGCCGCCGATGATACCCTTTGAGCTCACTGATATCAGCCCCGCACCCAGGTACCTGACACCTTGCCGTCCCAGCCGCCGCCGCCCTCACCCTCCGCGCCCTCTTCTTCCCCGGAAGACCCTCTTCCTCCTCCTCGAGCTTCTCGTCAAGCTCCGGGCACGCGCAGGGGATCCGCGCCAGGAAGTTGGAACATGTCAACCTCGGATCCCGCTTACGTACTCGTTCCTGAGAGTCGGGATTCGGAGGAATGGTGGGGAGATCGGGCTCCGCCGGAGAGTCATCGGAGTCGAGAGAGATATTTAATTGGTCGTCGAGGGTGAAATCAAGGATGTCGGACCAGTCCCAGAGGGAAGATGCGGGATCGTCGTGGACTGCAGGGTGAGGGATGTAATTTTCCATTTCTGAGAGAGAAGGTGGTGGTGGTGGAAGAGGAGGGTCCATTGTTGAAAGCCTAGACCTTAGATTGGTGGAGGTGGGTGTGGTTTAAGTGGCGGTGGTTAAAAAGAGAGAGAGAGAGACCACCTGCTAGGGTCAGCGACTCAGCGGGTGGGGGCTGGTACCAGTAGGTGGTAACACGTTGTATTCGTTTGAGGAAATTATTCAATGCAACCACCATCACCTGCAACCAACACCAGATGGTTGATAAATTTGGATTTTCGGCCTGTTTGAAACTTGAGGGAGGAAAGGAAACGAGAGGAAAGAGAAAATGAAGACCAGCTATTTTTCCTTTTCTATTTTATTTTGTTAAAAAAAATGAAAGATAAGTTAAAGGAGAAAGAGAGTGTGCTTTTTTTTTCTTTATTTTTCCCTCATTTTCCGTCCTTTCCCTCCTCACTTTCCTCTGCAAGCTCCAAGTAGGCTTCTATAAACGGAATAGTCTGTAGCAATTCGAAAGATTATTCGATATAGTTGTAAATTTACAAGGGAAGAAAAAGGGATGAAAAATTAAGAGAACAAAAATAATCACTCTCTTCTTTTTTTTCATTTTATTTTTAAATATTTTTCTTTTCATTTCTTTTTTCCTTCCCTTTTCTTTCCTTTTAAAAGTTTCAAACCGGGTGTAACTTGAGGAAGGGAAAAGGAAATAAAATGGGAAAGAAATAATAAGAAAAGTTATGGGAATATTCTTTCTTAGAATTTTCTTTTCCTTTCCTCCCAAGCTACAAATCAAATAGAAAACGAAAAAATAATAATTATTTTCCTTTCTTTTGCTCAAGTTTCCAAAAAGTTGTAAATCCTATCCATAACATTTGCTAACTTTATATTTTATGTAAATGCGGATTTCACAATTTAAAAAAAATGCGTATAATATAATACGTGCACGTTTCAAATTTAACTATGAGCTTAGAAGAATTATGAAAATATATTAATAAATGTAATCTTGTGTCAATTTATGGAATATATGAGGCAGTGAAAGCAACAATTTAGGAACAAAATCTATTAATTAAGTTTTCCCCTTTTGAAAACTGTGCGAATATAATTATGGATTTACCGTAATATTTTTTGAAATACTTGCACATAATTTGTCAGTGATTGTATTGAGTCATTATTATAAATGGGGTTGTAAAACAAATTGAGCGTTACTTGTGTTCGACTCACTAAAATCTTCTTTGATATTGATCAGTTTTATAAACAAAGTCGGGTTTAAACATAATTTTAATTTTTTACTTTTTCAATCTCAACTTGATCTCAACTCGATAAATTTTGATACAAATGTCTAAGTAGGTATTACACATAGCTTAAGATTTACGAGGCAATATTACATTTGGGTCTTAAATTTGTAGGTATAAAATTATTTATACATATTTATTTTTATGGGTGAGTAAATAAAAATATTTATGTAATAAATATTTATTGATTTATTTTTATTTTCCTAATCCAACCAACAAAGAAAAAAAATTAATAGAAAAGCCATAAAACCGTTTAAACAATGGATCCAAACAAAGCTGCAAGTGTATTTTAGCTACAGAGTGACCAGCCGCAGTGGATAACTTCTCTGGTTGAGTGTACGAGAAGTATAATAAGTTTGCTTACCAAGAAGTGGGAAGAATGGTAAGCGAGTGGGGCCGTGGGCTTAGTTACGATAATGTGTTATAATGACGACATCGTAAACTACAATCATTGGGAGCGTGAACTTCACACGCTTGCTGTTCTACGCACGGACTAGTACACTGAAAGCATCTAACGGCGTCGTTGGGTGTTGAGGGGATGAAGGGTGAGAGTGGGCTTTGGCAATCTCGTGCCGTTAATCTCAAATTTCCTAGGAGGAAGGTGATGACATCCAACGAAATTAAAATTTTATAATAACAAAAAGTACATATAATATATATAAACAAAAAGGGTAAAAACTTTTCACATGTATTGTATTTTTTGTTATTTGTTTTTATTTACGTTGTTTTTGTCTTGTTTTTATTACTTTCTAGTTTTTAACGAGGAAACTGTCTCAATCACCCGGCTCGTTGAACACGAAATTACAAGGTAATATCAAAACGTGCGCACAATGGCATCCTATGCCAACTGAAGGGCTTGTTTGGTAATATTTTTTATTTTTTATTTTTATTTTTTTTAAAATTTAAAAAATAATAATTGTTTAATATTTTTTATTTTAGTTGTTTGCAAAATTTAAAAAAAAAATAAAAAAATCAAAATGGACACAACGGTAACTTATAAATGTCCGTCACTAGATTACAAAAAATACAAAAAAAAAAATGAGCTGCAAAAACATACCATCAAAAATAAAAACTGACAGCTTTACTAAACGAGGCCTGAGTTTACTATAGTATCAAACTCGTGGTTGTAAACAAGTTGAATTGGGCTTGTATCTTTTTTTTCAAGTTTTATCGGTTTGATTTTTTTAATTTATAAGCAAAAGTCATTTTTTTTTTTACTTTCTTACTTATCTTAGCTTATAAAGACAAAAAAAAAAGCTATAAAAAAAAAATCTTCCTTTATTTCTTAAAATAAAATTGAAAAAAACTAGATTTAAGTTGTACCAAACAGACCCTGAGTAATGCTTGTTTAAGCTTAGGGTCTATTTAGATTGGCTTTTGTACCTAGTTTTTTTTAGTTTATAAACAAAAAAGTCAGACTTTTTTATTTTTGTTTTTTTCTTATCTTTAGCTTATAAAAGCAAAAAAAATTATAACTTTTTTTGGCTTATAAGACAAAAAATCAAAATAAAAAAAATCATTAAAAAAATTATACCAAATGAACCCTTAGTTTAAAACACTTAATTAGTTCCAAAATATGTTCATACTTTTTGTTTATCTATTTAGCCGATTTTAAACGAGTTTTAATCTATTCCTACTCATGAAATTAACAAAGTTTCGAATGTATTTAACTTATTTATATAAAGACTTGATATCAAACAAATTTTTAACGAGTTAAATATAAGTTTAGCTCGAGTTACTTGCTTTTATTTTATATCATAGCATACGTGGACCGTTAGCATCGGAGTTAAAAATTGAAACGTCGAAGTAATTCCTCAGGCCATCGACCATTTCACTTACAATTGTGGATTTACATCTATTACAATTGTTAAGCCGGCGGAAGCCTTGGAGTTCACTTGATCTTCATTAACTTATATGGTAAAAAATCTTTTTATGTTATAAAACTAAAAGAATATAAAATAAATAAAATAATTCAAAGATAAAGTATAGAGAATAGTTATTTACAAACTGTCAAATATTTCTTATATTAATTCTTCGAGCACATTTAGAAATTAATTTTCTAAACTAATCAAAACTTTATTGATTGTACATAACTAAATAAAATACAACAAGATATTTAAAAATTTACTTATACCTCACTTTTTTTTATTTTTTGTCTGCTTTTTTTTTTATTTTTTTATTTTTAATTTTATCTAAAACTATTTCTGAACACCTATATTTATAATGAATCAGAGTCGGTCGAGACGTGAGGGACGAAGAACTGATTCAATGAATGAGGCGGTCGCTGAAGTATAATAAACTCAAGGACATTTATGACATCATGCATGATATCATAGCCAAAGTCATGCATGACATTATGGCCAATGCCATACATGACATAATATATTAAATGATTGTGTGTAATGATTCGTTATTTTGTTTAATGGAAAATACCAAAATGTTGATAAAAATTTAAAAAAATGAGATTTAGACTATGTTTTTTTTTTTCTTTCTAGTGGACCACTATAAAAAAAAGTTACGTATAAATTTTTATATTGAGCATGTTTTTCACAAGTAATTTATAGCTTAAAAATTCACCTTGATCACTGTATAACATCGTGCATAATTTGATGTTTCACGTTTTTTGCAGTTTTGACTTTTACCATGCCACGTGTAACATGACTAGTCATGAAGTAGATCATAGGTTACTTTTAATGAATGATAGATATGAAAACTCTACTTGGTGATATTTGGTGTGCTTCGTTTTATCATTGAATATGACATTCTCATGTGTACATTGACATTTGAGCAAACCTTTGATTACAATTAAGGCAGTGTTTGGTACAATTTAAATGTCAGCTTTTTTAACCATACTTTTTTTAATATTTTCTAACTATTTTAACCAAAATTCAAAATTTTGGTTTTATGAATGTATGAACTTTTAGTTTGTGCCTCCTCATAAAAAATAAAATTTAATCTTGGTTAAAAAAATTGTAAAATTAAAAAAAAAAACTGGGTGAAAAGCTGACAAAAAAATGTGCCAAATAGCCTTGTTTCAAAGTTAGTAAATTTATCATCATTTGTATTATTTGATATTGCCCAGGCTTAGTGTTTATCTTAAAATGTAATGAAAATTGAGTAAATTTGAAAAATAACAATTTATGACCAATTTTATTGTATTCACTGTCAAATAATAAATGACTTTCTTAATATACAAAATTGCTCATAATTGCATCATTTGATTCAAAATTTTAAGTTTCGTGAATAATCAACTACCAGCACTTAGATATCAAAATATAAAAAAATAAATAAATAATAATAATAATAATAATAAAACTACCAGTACTTAGTTTCTCTCTCCATTACGCATGCTTTGTAATTAAAGTTCTGCGGGAAAACTATAGTTTACCCTTGAGATAATATTCAATAACACGGCGATACCGTATATATATTTTTGACCTGGTATCAACCAATTAAATTATGCCAAATAAGTAAGTATTTATCTTAGTCACATGAAATCACATTGTTAGTTGAAATGTTTTTTCCATACACCACTCTACAAATGATATGATATTCTTAGGTGAAATGCTAACCATAGGTGCGTTGGTGGTCCCTAGCTGATGTGGCATGGATCAGACGGCGAATGACCGTCCACCGCGCCTGTGGCTATGCTTCCTCTATTCTTAGTTGTCATGGTACTGATAAAATGATGTGATATCAATGTTGTGTTGAATATTTTCTCATTCATTTTTAGATATGGCTTGTGCAACGATAATAAATTTTGGTGTGTGCAAATTGTAAAACCCTAACATTTTCAATATATATATATATATATTTTTTTTTTTTTGAATTGATTGTTCTAGAATTTTAAGAGTAATTGGGACTTGTTGAATTAATTATAATAAATTAGTTTAAAATAGTAGGTGTGTAAATGCTTGTTTTTTTTTGGAAGACAAGTCAGCTTGTTTTATATGAATCTATGTATGTATATATGTATATATATAGGTCGGGTACACATAGATATAAGGTAATATTGTGGTGGGGGAGTGGAGGAATGCCTATATGACACTTGGCAATATTATGAAGCACTAGAAGTATGCAAGGACACTCATGATGGAGTCTTAAAGAAAACGAAATCTGGTGATGTGAGAGGGAGCCAGTCATGTGTGAGAGAGAGAGAGAGAGAGGAAAAGTGTAGAAGAGGAGAAAGAGGTCATTTGCCATTTTTCTTACACAAATGCAACTCCATGTAGATATAAGAAGGCAAAGTCAGCTGTCATAGGGTAATAAATCAGCCACTTTTGGTAGAGATACAAGGGAAATTAAAGATAAAGAAGAGGGAAGAAGAAAAGAAAAGAAGAGAGGAGAGCAAGAGGAGTCTCAACCAAGGCTAGGAAGATAGGGAGATTAGTGAAAAAAAAGGCCAAGCAATCAAAGACTTGCACGTTAATTGAAGCAATCCCAAGAACAATACTTAAGTCAACTTAGGTACTAATCCAATAATTACACATATAATTATTTTTCATTGATATAAGTACTTGAAATTGAAATTACTTGGTGAATTTCAAAGCATATTTTGTCTTGTTCTTTGTGCTATTAATTTATTTATTTTCACATGAGATAGCTGAATAAACTGTCATACTACTAACACTAAAATATTGGAATATGAAAGTTAATTTGAATGGTGATGGTCCAAAGTCCTGACCGATGCAGACTCGTTCGTAAGATTTGGTCCCGACCCGAACCTTAAATGGGGTTAAAAAGCCGTGCTACCCGATTTAAGAATTGGTATGCAAAATGAAGAGATAAGGTGATACCATGAGTACAATAATAAAATTAATAATCACTCATCGAAATAACATGATTTTGAGCTTTGCATGACACGTGCTAGAAATTGGATATACTGTATAAGTTGATACATTTTTTAGTATTGCATCACATGTCTTAATTTTTGAATTAAGTGTTTTTACTTGCTATCTCAAAACTTGTTAAGTATTGCTATTTGAAATTCTAAATGTATTATTTATTGGATGGTACACCACCATTAGGCCTTGCAGTTCACCTCATTTTATGGGTAACATTTCAGATGGTAGGGTTGGAAACACAATATGATCATCGGTAGGACTGACGGGATCTAAGTTGGGTTTCGAGAAGGGTCGTAAGTGAAACCTCCATGATTAAGTCATCATTTATGCTTAACTGCCTTCTTTTAAGTTTAATGGAATGTTCAAACTATCTAGATGTTCGTTTAAGTAGTGCATAAATACTAGATGACTATAACAAGAGATCACAGTGATGTATGAGTTTTATTTTGTAGTTGGAGCTATTTTAGAAACTTAATTATGTATTATTAGGTTGTAGTACTTTGAGCACTAGTTAGTCCTCCTTTGGGAGCGTCAACATTATCAAGGTAAGATTAATGAATGGCCTACGTCGTGCCACTTGAAAATCTCTAGGCATGGAAAATTCGGGACATGACACAAATCCCCACTGCCCTCTACTCCTTGGATGTCAATAACAAACATAACTTTTTTTTACCATTTATTATTTTGAAATTTATTAATATAACCATTGATTTTTTTTATTATTTCAATTAAATTTATTAACATCATTTATATATGTACCCGTTACATATTATTTACGGGGATAACACTATTTAGAAACATATTATATATTATTTGTGAGGATAATCTAATAATTTTCTCATATATACAATTGTATTTATTTTTATACTCAAAATCCTAATATCTGGCCATGTTTATTTCAATATTTACATTGAATTTATTTTTAAAATTTTCATATCATCTTCACTGTGATTATAAGCATATAAAACAAATTAAACTACTTGAGTTCGAATTGTGTTCAACTTATTAAAGACTTGTACAAGTAATTATATAAATATGCAAACTTAAGCATATTTTGAAACTCATTAACTTTATGATCTCAACTAGAACTTTGTTGAGCCGAGTATGCAATCCAAGAATGGGTGAATTAGGTTTCTCATAGTTAATAGCAAACCAATAAAAGAATGAAACAATAACTAATCAATGAATGAATGATGCAATCAAGTGATATGATGCAAGGACAAAAAACAATGCACAATACACACAATAATTTATCAAGATTCAGTCACAACGTGTAATTTACGTTCTTACCCACAAGATCCCCTTGAAAGTCTCCTCCACCAGGCAAAAATCCTTTTACACAATAGGTATTAGTTGCCCAAGTGCTCAATTTACTTTTTACAAAAATAAAAATTGCAAGACCTAAGTGATTTTGTCCAAATTTTACTTAAACTTACAAGCGTTTTTACTAAGAATACTCAAACTCTCAGGTTTACAAACTCACTCAAGTGATATAAATGAGATTTATATAATGGATATCTCTCATAAAGAGTAGATAAACAAGTGTAGACTCAACAATAATCTCAATCACTGAGCAAAAAGAATATAGTAGTTAAGGTTAAAAATTTTGCGGTTTTGATCTTTGATTCATTACTTAAAATCTTTGATTCTTGTGTATAAATACTGTGGAGATCTTGTATTTATAGTCCTGCATTTATTTTAACCATTGGTGGTTGTTAAGAGAGCATTTAATACGAGTTCGAACTAACATAGCGTGAAAAGAAATATAGTTGTTGGCCTCAATGTGTCGATCCCTGAACTTGATAAGTCAACCATTTTTGTTCTGATGCCAACGCTCTCAACATTTTGTTCAAATGTGTCAACCCATAGGCAAATGGTGTCGAGTCTTTCTGACAGACGCCAAACTTCATCAAGATTTTGTCAAAATGTGTTGACTGCTAATAATGGAGGTGTTAACCCTTTTTAAATATTCTTCAAGACTTTGCAATCTGGCTCAATGTGTCAACTCCTAGAATATATGGGTCGACTTTTTTGCTCTTCAAACTCTAGTCCAATGCCATTGTTTCAATGTGTAAACCCTTGTAATGGATAGGTCAATTTTTTTTGCCTAGAGACTTTATTTTTTGCTAATCTTCTTCAATCTTCTTCAAGCTCTTCAAAAATCATCTAAGTAAGGCTTCAAAACCTTGAAATAACTTCTTCAAAGTATGTTAATATCCAAGAACACCTTCAATCTATTCGAGATGGAATTAATTCATTTTAATCGCTTATAGAATTCTTCAATCAACATAGCTTCCATTATTCCAAGACATCTTTAAAATTTTCAAGTAAAGCTTTCATGCCTTGTGAAGATCCTCAGTAAATTTTCATCATCTTTGAGCACCTTTAATTTTTTTGAGATAAGATTATGAACATAATCTTGTTGTAAGCTTCTTCGTCAATCAACCATCATGGTTTAACAACCTTCAACATGCTTGATAAGCTTTCAATACACAATATTTTTAATAATTCTAATGTATCAAGTTTCAAGTTATAATCCTAACAGAGATTAAAGACAATACATGATTTGCACACTAAGTAGATTTATTATATCATTAACACAATATTTTGTCATCATCAAAATCAAGTCATGCAGTCAACAAACTTGACTCGAAAAACTCATAGGGATTATATATAAGTCAAGTTACTCATGATTGCCTCTTGATTGGCTTGATTGAAATTTATTTAAAACCTATTTCCAAAAAGAAAAATGTTATTCTTCTAGAAATTAAGGGCACGTTTGATTCGAGATTAGGATAAAGTGGGATACAATCTCCCGGGTTACAATATATCGGGAGATTATCTTCTGGGACACCATGTGAGACAAAATGACCATATCCCACGTTTGGTTCACGATGGGATAAGGAGGCTAAACTTGTGTTATCCAACCTATCGCATGTTTGATTACATATGGCTGCAGATAGATAAATGCATGAAATGACTTAATTGCCCATAACTACAAATCAAAATACCTAGCGTGCCCCCTTCAATCAACACCCATCTTTTAACTATAATTTTTATTGGTTATCAGTTATGTATAAACCACACTGGTTCATAAGACCATTATACAGAATGAAGCCATAAAAGCAGTTATCTAAGTGCACTTTTACATAAAATTTGACAAGTGCAATTTCTAAAAAGTATCTATCCAAACCATACATAAAACTATCCATGCAAACCAGAAGCTCCATATATTGTCCCAATAAAAAGGACCAACAACCTGCAGTAGTTGATTGTTATCTTAAATGTCAAACAAAATATGAGACATATGTTTTGCAATACATACCACCACCTGCTACTAATGTCATACATAACAAAATACTAATACAATTTCATGAAGATATAAATCCCCAAACATAGGACAATTGCAATTGTGAATTTCAGACAAAAAAACATTCATGCAATAGCCATTAGCAGCAATGTCTTCCTGTCACTGTGATTCACATTCACAAGTCTACTTTGTGAGCCTATTGTAGTGGCTCCAGTATCAACAAAAACCTCTATTTGGGTGAAAATTTGTTCAGTTATATTACTATACCCCTCTCTTATGCGTGAATTCTACAAAGCTGCCTCTGCTTCCTAATACGTGTCAAATTTCCTAAAATTTGCACCTCGATAACCTGCTACTTGTTCACTAGTCTCCTCCCAAGTGAGAAATATGCCTGTCCTCTAACCAACAAACAGTATAAAACCATTGTTTTTTAGCCATTCCTAGTATCCAACCACTCATTGTATATCTACATTGCTATGGCATCCCTCCATTATGACCATTGATTTGATATTTCGACAATGTCAATATATTGGTCAATAACATTTGGTAGGGTTGTTGGTAATGCACTAAATTGAATCTCAAGTGGATTATAAAATATCTATCACCTTATTAGATTGTGTAGTGACTCGCTCCGAAAACTACAAAATGGAGTTAGTACCCCGCAAGAATATGGGAGTCGCGATGAAGTATAAACCGGTAATCCGGTATCGTTCTCTCCCAAGGGATCTAGCCAAATATAGGCTCTAGCACTCAACTCACACTAACCTAGTCTAGGATCGAATTGCAATTATGTGGGGAATTGGATCTAAAATAAAAGGAAAAAGAAAATGACCGAAAATCTTTAGGTTTTTTATGGGGTTTTGATTTACTAAACTATTGCAATAAAAATTAAAGCAATTAACTAGGCAATTGATTTAAATGTAAAGCAATTAAAATGAAAAGCTTGGATATGATTGATTTAATCCACCAATTCACAACAAGAATTTCAATAGAGGATTTTTATAACTCAAATCAAGAATCACACCGTAGATTCTTGATTCAGAATATTTTGATCATAAAACCTTGAGTTCATATTTAGTTGAGTGTAGGGATTAAACCAATTAATAGAACCCTAGAAGCAAACTTTATAAATGTGCAAGATTTATACCAATTGTTGAATTGTGCATAAATATTACCAAATGAGTTATGAATCTAAGTTTTCGAACAAATCCAACACCCAACCAAATAGAACTATACAAATCTATGAATAAAATTTTGAAGTTTATGAATCCCCATTGAAATACTTGAAAATTCTTGGTGGATCTTTACAATCACACCCAAGAGATGTTTAGCTACTAGATTTCATAATAAAGAGCATAAATGAAGGTAAATCTAACATTAAACTAAGTAAAACTAGTGTTTGGTTGCTAAGAAAGTGAGAGAAAATGGCAAGAAAGTGAAGAAAAATACATTACAATGTAAGAAAGTTATAATTTCTACTCTTACATTAACATTACAAACATAAATCTAAGCTAAAATACACAAAAACATAAAAACTAACCTTGGAGGAGTTTTTCATGCCACCCCCTTGGCTGCTACAAACCCAAAAAATCTTCCTTTCTTCCATTTTTTCGAACAACAAAGCTTTTAAGCTTCAGATCTGTATCGACCGATCGATTGGCATTGTTCACCGATCGATCGGCCGATCGAACGGTGATTGTAGCGTTCGATCGGTTAATTTCATTGTTTTTACTATTCACGGGTACTGTTCACCGATCGATCGGTCACTGTTCACCGATCGATCGATCACTATTCATGATCAATCGGGCACTGTTCACTGATCGATCGGTCACTGTGATCGATCGGTAAATCACCCTCTCTGAAGTTTGCCAAACCAATCGATCGGGTACTATTCATCCCTCCACTTTGAAACTTGATTTTGACCACTTTAGAGGCCGATTCAGCCGATGCACATTAGAGGACAAATTGTAGCTCTTGAAGTCTTCTTTCCAATGGCACAAAAATCAGCTCAATCGAACATCGGAGTAAAAAGATATGGCCCAAATACCAAGACATGTCTGAAGTTTCATGAACAAATTATTCGCCTTGAACCCGCTTTGATTATTCTTGCTTTCTTTTTGCCTTTATTAGCTTGTATAACCTACAAAACACATATAAACATACTCAAACAAATATCTAACTAAAATAAGATAATTAATTACAATATAAGTCTAACAAAGTACAAATTAAAGACTTATGATTACACTTTTGGGGTATAATCATATAACAAGCAGCAAGTTGTGATTATCCAATTTTGGGTCTTGATTGGGAAGTACAAAGGACTCCTAAGGGTTGCCCACCGCATTTTTAGCAATCCAAAGCATCACTCAATCACATTACGCTCAGATGCATGTCAAAAATTAAAATACTCCTGATGACTAGTTGGAGAACCCCTTTCTCTCCATTTATAGAGATGGTAACATAGTTCTCTATATGGTGCTAGGAATCTGTTTCCATTTGTCTACCCGACATCTACTAAATAGTAGTAACCTGTGTGTTATGCATCATATTAGAGTAAATATAAATACATTACTTAAGAAATTTGTTACACATCGGGTCAGTTATTTTAATGCAAATCATACCAGTTGGAATTCTTAGCCCATTCCTCATAGTAATGGCATCTCGTAAACATGACCATCTGCTGCTGACCCTTCCCAATCAGGTAACACATATATAAAGTTCATATCTTGGGAGTAGACGCCCAAGACATTGGTAGAAATCTCTCCCTTCCTTGTCCTATATGGGGGTTTATCTTTCCTAGCTACATGAACATTAACGTATGTGGCATCTAGAGCTCCCAAACAATTCTAAATAAAAAGCATTTTAGTCTCGTAATTGGCAATGCAAAAATTATTGGAAGTCTAATGCACAAGATAGGTGGATGACTATGAGTACCTGAAACCATCTCCACCTGTTGTTTGTGCATGCTTCTGTGATTGGCTCTGGTGTAGCTAATAATGTAGCATGAAGGAGTAAAACAGCCTTAAGTACATTATGAAAATACCTACTGACTGTTTGACCCGATCTAAATAAACCATGTTTGACATTGCGATTCTTGTAGTGGTGTGACAACACATACAAACACATTGCAACTTTCTCCTCTAGATTGACATGTCTTGTAGGTGGATGACTATAAGTACCTGAAACCATCTCCACCTATCGTTTGTGCATGCTTCTACGATTGGCTCTAGTGTCACTAATAATGTAGCATGAAGGTGTAAAACCGTCTTTAAGCACACTATGAAAATACCTACTAAATTGTTTGACCCAATCTAAAGAAACCATGTTTGACATTGGGATTCTTGTAATGATGTGACAGCAGATACAAAAACATTGCAACTTTCTCCTCTAGAGTGACATGTCTTGTATGTGACAAACACGTAGACTGAATCACGTGACACAATTTCATGAAGCATCGCCTATCCATACGGAGTTGTTCAACACAAGTGGTATCACTCTTTCGAACTAGATCATTTATATGTTCAATTTGTTTTTGGATTGGACTGGGTTGTCTCAACTTCAAGCGGTATTTTGCAAGTATTCATCAAGGGTTACATGCATAGCCGCAAGTGCAATCTCACACACAGTAATGATATAACGCACAATTTGCTCTAGAACTATAAAAATTTCTACATCTTCTATGTTATCACTTTCATATTCGAGATCCTCATCCATTTGTACAACATAATACATAAAAATTAAAGAAAACTAATAGCACGTTTACACAAAGTTAACATATTTTATGGACTGTAAAAATCTAAAGCATGGTCAGATGGGTGTTATATGAACTCACCGTTCTCAGATGAGGTGTTATAAAAATAAAAAAATATTTTCTTAGCAACTAAGCTTAAAAAATCATTCTCATAAACCATTCTCAAATAATAATCACAATAACACATAACCATGAGTAGTGAGAGAGAAACACTCATAGAGCAAGATATGATATATATATATATATATATGTATTTATACGTAGAGACAGATATATATATATAGAGAGAGAAAGACAACGAGAGACAAAGAGAATACCTGAAAACCCAACACAAAACTTATCATTCAAGGGATGGGTGTTATATGAACTCACTGTTGGGTGCTAACTTGCCGAAGACGAAAATTGGAGACAATTCTTATGAAGGAGACGAGAGAAGGGTTGTGTTTCTCAAACAAGAGAGGCTGCAACAAAGTGTAGAATAAGGTGTATTTATAGCTGCTTTTCTAGGGCTTCACTTTTGAGTACAAAATAGTAAAATGAGATGTGTATCTCATCTCTCATATGGCCCAGGAGAACTTGTCTTACCCCTCTCGGAAAAATTTATCCTACATTCATGGGACATGGTATCTGAGTAGGACATGGTATCCAAAACAAAAATGGCAATCAAACATGGGACAGCTCCGGACAAGCCCAATCCTTATCCTATCCCACGTCATATACCTCGAATCAAACGTGGCCAAGTGCATAAGATGCTACTTAGAATGTGTGGTGATGACATTTTGTAATTAAGAGCCATTATTGTGGTGTTTTGTTTTCAAAATAAAACTAAAATCTCTTATTCAATCTTATGTATATATATTTTTGGTTGTATAGCATTACCGTTTAAAAAGTAAATAAGTCAAACTTGAACATATTTTAAAACTTATTAAAATTTTAAGCCAATTTTAAAACAGTCCATTATTCGATTCAGCTCGAGTCTACTCATTTAGTGTTTGGGATAATCAACAAGGTTGCATGAGTATTTTAGTCATTACTATTTCTAGTTGAATTTTTTTTTTTCTGTTATTTTATCCAACCTAGATTGTTTGGAAATTATTTACAAACAATCTTAAATCTAATCTAAATGGTTTTGAACTTATTTCGCAAATCTAAATTGTTCAAGAAGTTATGTTTTCAAAACATAATTTTAAGTATGAAGTCGTGTTATCAAAATACAGTAGTGAAATCGTGTTTAAAAAACACTACTTAAATTCTGTCTCAAATTATCAAAGAAGTTGTGTTTTTAAAATTCAAACATTGAAAACACAACATTTGGAAATGTGAGAAATAAGTTTAAAATCAGTGGAAAAAGATTAATAAATTTAGGATTAATTGCATTTTGTACCCTTATACTCTACATTAAATTTCACTTTAGAACTTTTATTTTTATTTGTAACAACTAAACTCTTACACTTTTAATTTGTTACAATGTTAACATTTTGTTTAACTTTTATTTGGAAAATGAAAGGAAAATTCTCAAGTGACAACTGGCAAGCATATAGTCTATTTTTAAGGGTAAAGATGTATAATTTAGTCTTTTCTAATTCAGAAATTCACGCATATCACACATTAGCTAAATTGAATTTTTTACATTAGGCCTAATTAAATTATATATACATAATATAGTTGATTATACTAATGATTTTAATGTGATTTTAGAGGGATTTGTAGTAAATTATTAGGGAAAGGAGTTAGATTTTATATATTTATTTCTTAATTTTGGCTATGTACTTATCACATATAAATTTTTTTACATAAAAGTTAAAAAAAGTTAATATTATAATAAATTACGAGTGAAATAATTTAATTATTATTATAATTAAAAATAAAAATTTTTAAAAAAATTTAATTTAAAGTATAAGGGGACAGAGTATAATTAAGTTATAAGTTTACATACATCTCGTGTTTGGAAAATAGTTTCTATTCCCTCAAGAGACGCATTTTCGACGCACCCTCTACCGCTCATAGGGTTAGGGTTTTGCACGAACCAGGTCTAGGGTTTTCAATTCGTCCCCCAATCACACAGATAGAGGGACAGAGGTTACGGAGAGAGAGAGAGAGTTAAAGATTGGCATACGAATGGGGAGGTACAGAAGCCGAAGCAGAAGCTACAGCCCAAGGCGTAGCAAGAGATACGATGACCCTCGCGACTCCAGGTCTCGCAGAGACCGACGCTCCCCTGCCCCTTCTGGTCTCCTAGTTCGCAACATAGCTCTCGACGCGAGGTCTTCTTTTTCCCTCTCTCTATGTGTATATATTTCATCGTCCTTCAATGGCTTTATCCATATACATGTGTATATACACAATCTTATATGTTTATTAGCTTGTGCGAATGTGGGTTTTAAACTTCAGTAGCAAGTTGATTTCTGTATCTTATTTACTGGAACGAAGTTATTGAATTATTTTCCCATGCAATCTCGACTCGTGAATTTATTGTGGTTTTCTTCCAATAATTTCCAATTTTTTTTAGCAACTTTAGTGTTCCAATTTGTGTGAGTTCAATCTAATGTCAGTATGATCCACGCCACTGGAGTTCATTTTTCGAGGGTTTTAGATGTTACAAACTTAAAGAGGGATTTGCGGTCATTGGAATTTCGAGAAATATGATCAGAACACCACCCACCACTGCCAAAAAAAAAAGAAAGAAAACAAGATGGAGAATAAAAAAGCAAATGGTTAATTACCTGTTTTATAGGTCAATTTCTTATTCTAAACATGTAAAAAACTCAATATTTTAAACTTCGATCTTTTCATTGTTGGTCTGTTTTCTAATGTTACTGTCTCTGTCTCTGTCCGTCCGTCCGTCCGTCTCTCTGTCTCTCTCTCTCTCTCTTGAAAGAGTAAATCTAATGATTCTACTTGATTGCTTGCAGGCCTGAAGATCTAAGAATCCCATTTGAACGATTTGGTCCGATAAAGGATATTTATTTACCTAAGGATTACTACTCTGGGTATGTTTATTTCGTCTGTCACTGATTTTTGTGTTGGTGTTTTTATGTCATTTTCTGAAGATTAGGGCCTGCAAGAACTTAGGATTTAAAAAGCTACAAATTTATATGTTTGTGCTAATGGAACGAGCTCACATTCAGTTCTTTTAATATAAGCTGACAAATATGCAGGACTTTTTTTTTTGGTTGTGTGGGGTGGGGTTGAAACTTTTCAAGAATTATAGGGGTTTGATTATAGCACCATTTTTTTTTTTTTGGGGATAGGTAAGAGTTTGATTTACTAAGGGGCAGGGGTTGCTAGGGTTTGAAACCCAGACCATGAGCTTATCTGTACAATTCCCTAGCCATTGGGGATAAACTATTTGGTCGAGTTTTATTATAGCACCATGAAAGATCAATTAGCAGTCATAAGAGCTCTAGTTGCAGGAACGCACAATTATTTTTTTCTTTTCAACCCTTGGCATAGGAGATTACATGTATAGCTATCACAGGAGTTTCTTTTGCTACCTACTTTTTTGTTCCATGGTGAAACTATGGCCTTTGGTACAATCTCAACAGAGGATGGTTAATGATAATGATGAGAATCTAACTGACGGTGATAACACTTGATTCATGGGGTAAACCATGATCGTTCTTATGAGAAGCCTTGATTCATGGGGTAAACCGTGATAGTTCTTATGAGAAGCCTTCATTCATGGGGTAAACCCTGATGGTTCTTATGAGAAGCCTGGCTTGCAATGTTCTTTCGTTTAGCCTAGTATGTGCTCTACAATTTATTTGCTTAACTTAAGCCATATCTGCTCTGATCATAAGATGAGGTTTTTCCCTCATGCTTTCATTCTAGATAAGTGTGTGTATGGATAATTGGATATATGCATGTTTTTTTTTCCCTTCTAATTTGGGGTGTTGGTGGTGGAATGGTGCATGTGACGGTTAGTGGTCTGTTAACTTGTGACTTTTGATGCATCATCTATATCGATTTATTGATCTTGATTTGAAATAACTTTGGTGTTACTGAGAAAATGCAGGATTTTCAGGGGATGTTCAGTGTTAATATCTTCAAATGGTGGGATCTGGTTTGGGGAAACTTACAACATTATTTGATAGTGGCGACCTAAAACTCCTGCTATAGTTCAGAGGAAAATACTGAAAAAATCCAAGAATTATATGAGCAACATAAAAAAAAAGAAAAAAGGAGGAACCTTTTTTATACATCACATAAATTATTACAGACTAAGATGTAAATGTTTCTAACTTTATATAATTTTAATTTCATGTTGACTTGCTAGTATAATATACCTTCTGTATTATGTATTGAATTTTACTTGAATTATCTATATCACTTATTTGTTAGAATAATACAGGAATTAGATGGGAATGTTTTCTCATACGAAATGCCTTGGATATGTTGGTTGGATGGTGGCAATGGAAAACTTGATAGAGTGGGAAGAATAAGCTGCATGATAAGTTTACAATGGTACTTGGATTCTAATTACCTGGCATCTTGTCATTGATAATTTACAGATAATGGGATTTTATTCCTAGTCTTCCATTTTTGCTATCCATATGGGGCCTAAAGGAGGGAAGTAGGAGGAATAGAAAGAAGAGAGATAGAGAAAGACTGATTTTCACTCTGGTAGCTACTATCGTACTACGTTTTACACTGTTGGTTACTCCAAAGTGTAGAAATATTAATTATTTGTTTGCTTGCTTTATCTAATGCTATGTTTGGTATGGAGGATGGAAAGTGGGAGGGAATGGAAGGTATGAGGCAAGGCAAGGGAAGGGAAGGGATTCGGAGGTCTTGCTAAGTTGTTTGGTAATGTGGAAAGGAGAAGAGAAAGGAAGGGAATGATTCTAAATTGATTTACTATTAAATCCTTAATAAACAAGATGATGAAAAGAAATTTAAGGGAAATTTCATAAATTCACACATCTTAAAAAAGATGCCACTCTTTCTCTCTCCTCATCTGCCTATTTTGGGACAGCAAGCTAGCATGCACTAGCGTGTGCCGTGGCAGAAACTGGTTCCCTCCCCTTTTCTCTTGCCTTCTCCCTTCTTCCCTGCCAAACACTGAAGCAACCTCCTTCCTTTGCCTCTTTCCTCCCCCTTTTCCATCCTCTCCTTCCTCTGCCCAACCAAACAGAGTGAAGGAGGTTGCTTAGGAATTTAGTAGTTTAAAGCAATGTAAATTTATGTTGCGACAAGGCTAAGTACTTGTGAGGATAAGAAAACTAAACTTGTGAAAAAAAGGCGAAGATACTTAAATTTTCAAATTACTCCTAGAAGCATTGGCTAACCTACCTCTGGTGAAAGTATTTTTAAATGTTGTATATATTCAAAGCTGGTAATTTAACTAGTGGATCTTGGTATGATATTGAACATTTTTTTTTTTTTTCTGAAACTTCTGTTCTCCCTCTTCAAAGTTTCTCATTTGTGGTCTTCTCATGGTATGTCACATGGAAGGCCATCCCATAGTGCTGCTCCTTTGACTGTGTGGATATTAACACCACGTGGGGTATGGATTTGATCATTCTGTCCAAGCCTTGTGCTTGGTTGAAAAACGGAAGTAGTCACCCAATAACACACTTGGTGTATTAGAAATAACCAAAAGCCAATACCCCTTCTTCGTTCATTCACAAAGAATATTATGGTTGGTATAGCTGTACAAGAGAAGGGATATGTTGAACCTGGACTGGCTTAACCAACACTTTCTAAATAAAATACCACTAAATATAACTTAAAAACTTTCTAAAATCATAGATATTTCCTAATAAACTTCAGCTGGACTGGGATGGGCTCTCTTAACAATTTGGTTTCAGTTATAATAGTCCAGATAACAGCTGGTACATTGGGCTGGAATGGGTCCAATGTACCAGATATATTCTTTATTTATTTATGTTTGAGCGGCCCCCCCGGGGGGGCGGGTGTTGTGGGGGTTGGTTGTATATAGAACAACTGGAGCAGAGCCTCTGAAATTAAGGTTTGAGAGTCTAACTAGCTATCACATGGTTTACAGGCCTGGTGCTATTAAATATAAATATAAATAGTTATGTAATACCTGGCTATTGGATTTGGAGTGCTCATCTTCTTTTACTATTTTTTTGAAAATTTTGTTTTTTTGCTACATATCAACAGGTAATTTGCTTCTTAATTTAGTCTATGTCTAATCATACCAACACATATTTATACTTTGAAAATGCTCCCTCCAAGGTTTTTTTTCCCACAATTTTGTGCTTTTGCTCTGCCTCCTGCATTCAATTTGCTCTTTGGTTACTTAGTTTATATTGCCTGTACCAAAAATTAAACACAAGTTATGATTTCTTCAAAATTGGTAATTGTAATGGTTATGGTCACTATGGTTGTTTCTATGTTGCAGTTAATGCTTTTGTTGATATGTTCAATTAAAGTGTACTAATCAAGTGAATTCTGTCATGAAAAAGGGACCAGTGATGAATGATCTTGCCTCTTACTAAATTTTTTTATTTTTGGGGTGTTAACACTTAGATTTCCATCGCTTACTGTACTTGTAATTTGAATTCATAGGGAACCACGAGGCTTTGGATTTGTAAAGTTTCGTTATCCTGAAGATGCAGCAGATGCAAAAGAACGTTTAAACTATACAGTTATTGGAGGACGTGAGATAAGAATTGTTTTTGCAGAAGAAAACAGGAAAACTCCTCAAGATATGCGTCGGGTTACACGCACAAGGTGTTATAGTGCTGTAGTTTGCTGTATCATCTTTTTTCTTTTCTGGAAAACCTCATTTATCCTTTAAGCAATTGTTGACTTCATTTTGATTTATTTTTATGTATAGTGGAAAAGGAAGCTATAGGAGGCATAGTCCAGCAAGGTCCCCAAGACGCCCCTATCGCTGTCAGTTCATGTTTTATACTCTTTCCATTTATTTGACACTTTCGAACAGATTTTTCTTTTGTTTTTGGGCTTTGCATTTAATGCTCATTGTGACAGCTTTAAATTCTGTTGTCTTGTAGCTTCATAATCCATTTCTACCCTGCTAAATTGTCATGTTTTCTTTGACAGCGTACTCACGCTCACCTTCCCCGGCGAGAAGTGATTTAAGGTCTGGTTTCATATCTGTAAAAAGGGTATTAGTTGAGTTGTTTTGGTTCGAGATTCCTGGGCTTTCATTGCATATCTTACACTCACTAAGTTCTTTATGCTGTTCTGTTCAAAGCTTTCATTGTTGCTTCCTTTACCCTCACCATGCCTTCGTGTTCTTTGTGGTATGTAAGAATGTTTAATGGGCTAAAAAAAATTTATTACGTTCAATTATTGTTGGAATCATTCACATATTTTACATTTATTGAACTGTGATTTAGTAACTAATATGTTTGTGGGCATTCATTCCCAGGAAGAGTGGTTTACAATTCTGTAGAAAGAAAATTTTCCTTCCTATACTAGTAATCGGGCATTCCGGAGGATAGTTGAGCCCGGCCATTGTGTTTGTCATAAGATATTAGCACACTAATTGGTTTTATTTTTCAGTCATCACCATCCTCTACAACTGCTTTCCTGTCAACAGAAACTGTATCATTTAACTCAGATTGTAATACTCTTTGTAGTAGTGGTCCTTGCATAACAGACTAACAATCAAAATATGGTTGAAAGAAAAAATATTTATTTGATGGGGCTTCTTCCTATACCTATGATCGAAAACCTTCTTTATCCAGTTATTGAAGGGGTAGCATAGGAACAAAAGCTGAATTAGCTATGTCCGTAGTTACCAAAAATAATGGATACAATTTCATTCCTAGATCTCATTATACTTCTGTTTCTAAATTAAATATTATGAAAACAAATAGATCAATCAAAATACTGGTGAAGAAGTAACAAAAGTAATTGTCCTTTTGCTCCTTATATAGGTGGATATAATTTGGAGGTTTTATATTTGTTTTCTGAATAATACCTGGAAATTATTTTCTCTTGATATTTGTGTTTTTGAGCAATGTTATGGCATTCGAGGATGTATAATTTCAGGGGGTTTGAAACCCAATCACTTGTAATCTCTGCCCCTCCCTTCTCCTCCCTCTCTGCCTCTCTCCCTCTCTTTCTATATATACACACACATATTGTGTTGTCAGTAGTGTGTAGTCGAAGAAACCAGGTGGTTTATTTGCAATTGTTTCTCCCAGCTTCATGTTAGAACCTGCATGGGAGGGCTAAATATTTGCTAGACTGAACATGTTGATACCACCCCAGTCCATCCTTTTCGTGTTTGATCTGATTTTTTTTATGTTTATTTAATATGACCATAGAATGCATATAGTTTGTTGATTTGGTTTTTTTCTGTTGATCCCTTCTTACTTATCAAAATAAAATAAAAATCTGTGTGAAATTTTTTTATTTATTTCTTTTATTGTTTATTTACTTGGTTTGGGGTTGTGGGTTTGGTATTTTCTTGTGTAGCAGTTAGATGAAAATTTTCACTTTTACTTTCCGTAATGAGAAGGTTCTTGTGTTATTAGAATGATTTTCTGATTTTTACCTTCTCTTCATTGCAGTTTTTTTTTTTTCTTTTTTGGTTGTAAATTTGTTCCTGTATATTGATTGTGATTTTTCATTGATGAGAGGTTTTCTTCCTATTATTGAGAGGTTTAACTCCCAAAGTTTTTGCCTAGATGACCTTTCATTCCTGTGATTTTCCCCTTTTACACATTTATCGTTCTTTTGAGCATGATTTTATGTGTACTTGTGAACTTGAATGACATCTGCCAGTGGCCTTGTTCATGCAGATTCTAAGTGAAAAAGAGACTTAAAGTATTCAGAATTAATAAAGTGACAAAGATCATAAAGTCAAGACTGCTTGCTTACTTTTCCGTCAAAGCCTCTCCAGAAGTTACATTCCTAAATCACCTTCATCAACAATAACCTACAATTTGCACGGGCCTTTCCTATTTTATGCCTTTTGGCTTGTATAGCTTCTACCGTCTAATGGAACCAACTAGTTGAACATGGTTTGTGAAATGATTACAACTCCACAAGAACTTTGTTTTCTTTCTTATTTAATTGTTAGTTTAATATCTTGATGTTGCATACTATCCAGTTAAAGAAAGAATATAGAGCTTGTAGTTGGCCAAAGAAAGAATCATCTTCAAAGATGGAACTGATAGAGGTATGGTGGGTTGTTCAAGAAAAAGATAGTATGATGTTTTTAAAAGTTGGGGCCAGAGAGCTGTGAAGTTATCGGATGCTGATGGTACACCATTTTAAAGACTTAAACGATGTTTGGATCGAAGTTTCATATTTTTGTGCAGAAACTCTGTAAAGGTGCAGGTAAAGGTCAAAATTCAACTGCTTGGATTTTGAGGGAGGGTCTAAGTAAAGTTTCTTACTCCCAAAACAATCAAGTGTGCTGAAATTGCTATTGCGGAGTTGTATAATTTTTTGACTTTTGACAAGATTCTCTCTTGAGGGAGCTAGAGATGTTTTCAGTTGGTCTTGTATTTCTTGTTAGATGATCAACTATCAATCATTGATATATTATCTTATTTTGCAGTTCTAATATCCCAATTGATTTGTAGGTTTGTCTTTTCTTGTTCACTGATACAGGGACCGCAGGTCAAGGGATGATTATTACTCTCCACGCCGGCCTAGATCAGTTTCCAGATCTGTTTCGCCCCATGATGAGAGAAATGATAGGTCTAACCAGAAATCCCCAAGGCACTCTAGATCCATTTCTAGATCTCTTTCTCCACGTGATGAGAGAAATTACAGGTCAGACCACATCTCCCCAAGCCCGAGAGAGTATGGTCAGAGTCCCAGTGATAAGAGGGATCATAAATCCAACAGGTCACTGAGTCCAAGGGGAAAGGCTCGGGGTCCCTCGAGGTATCGTTCTCGATCCTACAGGTATGTTCCGTTTTCGTTGAGTTTTTAATTGGACAAGAAACAAATGACATCCTACTAGGTGGAGTGGTGATCTTCTGTACCAAAATGCTTTAGAAAGGCTTTTTGAGGCTTAGCACTGAGGTCAAGGCCTGAGGCTTAAGCGCAAAATGCTAGCAGTCAAGGAATTGAGAGTTAAGTAACCGTGTTTCTGCTCCGTGGCGGTCACCAGACTCGCCTTGAGTCTGGAATTGCGAGGGTTTAAGCAACAAATTGCACCAAAATTAAGTTTGACTTCTTTGATAATTTTTTTTTAAAATTAAAATTATAACACTGATATTTATATCTATTCTAGATTGCCTTGAGACCTGCATTGACTCCGAAATTTGCGAGCATTTAAGCAGCAAATTGCAAAAGACATAGCTTTGGCATATATAAAGATTTTTCTTTGTAAATTTGTGATGTGGGACATTTATATATATACATATATTCAAGATGTTGCTTATTAAAAAAAAAAATATTCATGATATTATCCAATGGATTGACTCTCTTACTATTTTTGCTATGCTATCCTGTGTATACTTAGTTTTCCATTTTCTTTAGTTTTATTTATTAAGAAATCCTAGGAAGCACGGACACTTCGTTTAGGGTGCCGTGTCCGTGTCGGACACGTGTCGGACACATATACTCCTCGGACACACCGGGACACGTGTCGGACACACCAATTGGCGTGTTTAATATTTTTATTAATATTTTTTCTAGTGGACATTTATTAGACACCTTAGGAACACGCGTGTCCAACTATTGGACACATTTTGGGACACGCTGGAGTTAAAATGTTATTGTTAAAAGAATTAAATAGAGTCTAATTTATAAATTTCAAAACTTTAAAACACCAAAACATAAAACACCCAAATCCAATTCTTCAAATCCTTAACTTGTTAATAGTTGTATTATAATTGTGAACTTATTTAGTTATTTTCATCTTATTTTTGGTGATTTATGAATTTTATGTTCACATACATAACAAACAAAAAATATATAAAAATATTTTTTTTGCCGTGTCCCTGCCGTATCCGTGTCCTCATTTTTTGAAAATGCTGTGTCCCGTGTCCGTATCTGTGTCCGTGTCCGTGTCCGTATCCGTATCCGTATCCGTGCTTCTTAGAAGAAATCTAATGATTCACTACTGCTCTTCTGTGCTTCAAGGCTTGTGTCTTAGCTTACTGAGGGTGCCCTCTCCTACCTTGAATACTGTATGAAAGTATGATTTTGTGGTCTGAAATACATATGTTCATATAAATATTCATACATATAAACTCTCTAATTCATTGGTATTTCTCTGCAGTCCTCGCTGATGGATGTTCGACTTGTGTTCCTGTCCTTGTGGTTCCTTTGCAGTGTGTGCTCTTTTTCAGTGAAAGCTCGATTACTGTATATATAGCCATTCTAAAAGGATGTTTGGTGGACTTGACTTACAATTAAGGATGTTACTGTGATTTTATTTTTGTTAGACTAATCCTTACTTATTTTAGCCGCAGGGGAGTATGTTATGTTTCAAGTAGTTTGCTCTACAATTAACTATTTATCAGTTTATATGGTGGATTTTGTTATTAGAATGACCGGTTTGGACCATTGTTGTTATTCACTGCTACTTTAAGTGACTTGCTGGTGTCAGACGAGCTTTACTTATTAAACCTTGATTTAGCTGGAGTTATTCATGTTTGAAGTGCTGATTGACTCCTGGTTTTTTGTTAAGTTGGCATGATTCAAGCAACTCTTGTTAAATCTATTTGATTTGATTCTAGTCTTCAGAGGTTGCCAGTGGTGGTATATTTTCTAGTTATTGAGGATGTTGGGGCTAGAAATGTCATATTTCTAATGCTGTGAGAGGCATCACCTCTCAAGAAAAGCTCACGTTTCTTGGGAAATTTTTGTTGCCAAATTCCGTGTGCAAGTTTCATGTCAATTCTCGGCTACAGATTCATGATTTGCGAAAACTCTTTCGGCAGATGATTGTGATTTTTCACATTGATGCTACCCTGATCAGCTAATTCTGATTATTTTTTTTGTTCCTTTTTCTTTATGTCTTTTCCGGGCATTCTCAGTTTTGTTGCTCGATTTTCTTTGCCACCATCAATATTATCTGGTTGTTGTGACTGGACTAATTGGACGCTGTTTGAATTGTATTCGGTCTTAAGCCCCGGACTGTTTGGTAAACCGAGAAGGTTTGGCATTAGCTGGAAGTGGAGAAGTAATTTTTGTTGCAGTTGCAAGTTACTTTGCAATACATTTTTTTGGTTGCCGTTGCAAGTCATACTTTACAATACAAGAAACCCCAATGGATATATGAAACTGTAACTTGATAGGTCTAGTCGAGAGCAATGGTGGCAATATTTGGGCCATTTACAGAGGTTTAACTATTATCTTCCAGAAAGGTATGCAAGAGAGAGATCGAATTTGACTCTCAGCAGGCAGTAACAGCAACTCAAGATGATTCCACTCACTACCCTATTGTCAAAGCTTTGATTAAAGACTCTAGGTTCCTCCTTAGCAGAAACAGATGCTCCATTAGTCATATTCACAAGGAAGGGAACCAGTGTGCTGGCCAAGAGGGGAAGAGCTTAGGAAGAAATAGTAATTTTGGAAGACCCTTCGGATCAAGTGGGTCACGATTGGCATGTCCCAGGACAAACTTTAGTTTTATTTTTTTAGTTTTCTGTCTTTAATTCCGTTGTATCAAAAAGAAAAAAGTAAGGTTACAGTGTAAATCTAGGTACGTTTTCCGCTGCTGGAGGTTAAGGTTGTACATCTGGTCCTCCCAGATCCCGTGGTTACATTCGAGTGCCTCAGGCTTCGGCTCAAGTAATTCTCATCAAGCACGATACTATAAAAGTGCAGAAAACAACAGGGTTGCATCTGGACTGAAAACAAAAAGGAAACACAATCATTCTGATAATGCAAGTACTATTTATCAATGATTTGGATTGAAATAAAAGGTGATGTCTTGGAAGCATCTCCCATGAACAATCTCACACAAACAGGTAGGTGGCATCCCACACCCTGCAACAGTTCCATTAGAGGTTTTGGCCGAAATTATTAAGAGCAGGGGACTCTGGATTTCATCTTTGCCACTCACTTCCAAGGACATGCTTTCTCGAACTCTTTCTGCTCTTTGCGACATAAGTCAAACTCATTTGTATGGTAGTACATACAACCGGCATAAGCATCCATCTCCTTTGTGCACGTCTGATGGAGTTCTTTCAACCTGCAGGGGGCAAATATCATATAATGTAGAGATGTCTTAAAAAGTTCTATGGAAGTTCTTGTATGATCTCTCACACGTATAAATCTTATGAGTTTTTAATATAATAAAAAAAGACAGTCCATCCAAAAGTTCTATAGAATCTTACATATAGATGTAGTTTCACTTGGAGTTCGACTATCGTGTTCTATTGAGCAAGGAAGAGAGATGAATGATTATCCTGGGATGCAAGCTTGACGATAAAATTCCAATGCTAATAATGTACTACCATGCCATGGACAAAATGTTCAATCTCCCTGTTGTCTCAACAAAAGCGGAAAGCATGGATTGAATAGGGTTACACACTAGACAAAGCCCTGAATAGCATTTCAGGTCTAATTTTATTTGGATCCTACATTGTTGAGAGATCTAGGGTATGCCTCATAATATTTTAGTTGCTACCCTAATCCTGCATTGTAGAGTCGACTGTACATAATTTGGATATCTTACCCAAGATTTAAGAATGTAATACAAACATGCTTCCTTAATTAAATAGCCAAACGTTGGTGAGAAGACCCATTAAAGTTTATTAAACTAATGCAACGAAGAAAGCAAGCAAAAGGGGGAAAAAAAGAATTAGCATAATAGTTTCAATTAATGGTAAAATACAATTACCCAGTCCCTAAATTGCTATTTAAAACCCTTCATTAATATGGATAACCTTAGGTTACTTTTCAATTAGAATTTCAACCCTACAATTGACTGAGGTTCACTAAGTAAACTTGGTTCCTAAAATCACAGTTGAGAAGGGAAAGAACTACCAGTGAAGTGGAAATCTTTCTTGTGGATGAGTCTCGGAGACCTAATGGAAAAGAAATGAGAAGAACTCCTGTGCTATGCATCTGGAAAAACACCAATTGAAAATACTGATGGATTTTGCGTCACATTGATGTCTCTGATACTATCCAGTCCACTTAATAACATAATTATATTGATGAATTTCTATATCACTTAACAAATACTCAGAAGGTGTATTAAGGAAATGGAAAAATGTTAAAACAATAATAGAAACAGTAACTATCAGTACAGTAGATGGTTTTATTTCCCTCACAGGGCCTAAAGATATCAGATATGTATGAATTAGAAAAAAGAAAAGAAGCTCATGCCAAGCTTCAAATTACTCTCATGTGCAGGACCTGAGTGAAGTTTCTAATCATAACCCAGTAATTGCTTGTAGTCTTCTTCTAAGTGGCTTAAAATAGGAAGATGTACATTGAGGACAGAGTAAGTGGCACCAATAAATGCTAAGCTCCCAACAAGTCAAACTCAACCATTGTTGACTTCAGCAATTCATTATTTCTACCGTTGTAAGTTTAGAACCGGAATCTGAAAACAGCAACCCAATCCATTCAGGCACCGTATGGATAGCCGCACATATGTTGTTTTGGGACCAAAAATTGAAGTCTTCCTTTCATTTATAAGAAATTTGAGTCCTCAGTTCAAAATTGGAATCTGAAAACAACACCCCAATCCATTCAGGCACCGTATGGATGGCCTTTCCAAAGTACTTATGTTTTTTTGGGAAGCAATATTTTCTTTAATCTTTTCACTTGAAAGCAAGTTTAAGTACCTCCAAAATGGCAAACCGCACCTAAATTTTTTTTTATATATCTGTTTCGAAAGTATAACTGAGTTACTGAACTAAAAACTAGTTTGGCTTAGATAAAGCAGTTTTGGGACAAAAATTTATCTACTTTTTAATGTTATCACAAGCTCAGATCCTCACCTCCTACTCCCAATACATGATTGATCAACAAACAGATACAATAAGAAGGAGAATGCTTCAACATTCCAAAAAGATCTTGTTCCAACTCAAAATCAATGAAAGATCAATAACATTCAGCTCTATATCTAGTCAGATTCGATCGTTAGACCCTAAATTCATCACTTTTGTGCAAAACATGTACAATGTCCAATCTCAAAAAACTTGTCAAAAAAAAAAAAAAAAAAAAATTGTCAATCTAAAAAAAAATTGGTTCAATTCACTACTTTATGAGAAATTCTAGTCCCTGTTTCAATTTAAAATGAAATTCAAAAATAAAAAGCCCTAAATTTGTTTGATATTTGAGATGAATTTTTCATTAACATTCTATCTAGCTCTCACAAAACGCAAACAATAGTGCCATGAACACTAAATAATATGAGTAGAGGTTCATAAGCAGACATGCATATGAATGCATATATATACACATATATGCAAGTATGTAATTGTATATGCTAATGAGAAGTATGTTTGTGCTTACAGGCTAAAGACGCAGCGAGTGACTTTCTGGCCTTTGTCGAGGCATTTCTCGGGGTTCGGATCGTCCTTCTTGCATTTGAGGAAGGCAACGTTTTCGCCTCTGCATTTGGTCGCTATGTGCTTCGCCGATGCCATCAATTCCGCTGAAGTCGGGATCGGATTTCCCACTGCATCCACAGTGCTCGCCATCTTCACCTTCAATCAATCGAATTTCTCCTGATCAATCCAAAACCGAAACTTTCAACAAGCAATCATCAGGAAAAAAACTGACCATTTTTGGTTGCTAAGAAAATGTAGAAAACAGAAATGAAATGCAGAACTCTTATAACAACAGTTCATAAGTTTTCGCTTTCATTTTCCTATGGATTCCTGAGAATCAAACAGAAAATTATCAGATCGAAATCTCCGTACCTTCTCTCTATTAGTTAGCTTTGAGTTTTGCTCAAAATGATGAATTTAGGGCTCTTCACAGTGGAAAGATTAGAGGAACCAGTAATGCTAACATGCGCGGTGGGGACAACATGCACTTGTGGAAATAAATTCTATTTTGAGGGTATATATGTCTTTGAACCATATCGAACCTATTCTTAAACCTCTCCCGACCCATTTCCACTTACTCACTAGGAATCTGGATTGGCAGCTCCGAAGATCGAACTGTAAGTCCGAAATCATCACTACTTTTATCTATCGATTCTCTAAATTCATCGAAATATATATTGGGTAGAAAACGCATGTATATTTATATACAGTAGACACACATCTATGTTTATATACACAGTATATATGTGTCTGTAATATACAAATTTTCTGCGTCTGCAATATGCAGTTATATGTATGCTTATATGTATTTGTATATGCAGTTTACATATGTATAGCTAGATATGTGTTTGTAACGGTATATATACATATATTACCCTGTATAAATATATGCATATATGGGTTATATATACATATGCAGTGGTGGAGCTAGAAAATTTAATCAGGGGCAACCATTAATCACAATTTTTCTGATATATGTAATGCACAAAAAGGGATCTTTAAAGCAAATTACTATTTAAATGGGTTATTTATAAATTTTAGAGGGGGAAAATTGATAAACTTTTCTAAAACTATATATAAAAATGGAGTTTTTCAAAATCTGAGGTTGGACCTATGCTGGCTCTGCCAGTGGATGCTTGTGTATATGCATTTATATATATATAGTCATAGAATCATAGACATATGTATATGCTACTAAGCACGGGATTTCATGTTCGATCCCTCCGCATGTCCCGTGGCCAGCCATGTATAAAGTTTATCTAGTTATGCATGCAATGTATGAATTTTATCTAGTTTGTGTGGATGGTGGCCTTTTATGAGCTCAAGGGAGTAGTCGGTCGAGGCCTAAACTCTTAACTAAAAAAAAAGACACACGGATATGCAATGTTTTTTGATTGTGGAGTAATAGAGACACATATATGTATTTACACAGTTACAAAGGTTTATATGTATATTAACTTTGTGAGTGCTGTGAAGCTTGTGATAGTTGAGTGAAACTTTCATTATATGCAGTTTTCTTGAAAATTTAACATGAAAAGCCTAATCAGTGGATTGTTACACCATTTTTATGTGTTGTGTGGCTTTCATTTTTCTTGAGTGGAGATAAAAGGATAACCTGATAATGCTCAGTTTTCCTTGAAATTGAATTTAAGAGAGGATAGTCGATGTTCGAATGGGCATATTGTCTTCCTGCTACTGCAATGTGTTTGCTTGTCTAAATATGTATTTACTTCTTCAAGTCTGTTTTTGTATAGTTATTGTATTTTGTGGTTGAAAAAGTCTAATAATTTGTGTTTTAGAAATGGCAGTGCGTCATTTCCCAGGAAAAGAATGAGTGTCAGAATATGGTTTGATTGAGCCTAGACCAAAAACCTCGGGCTCGTAGTTGTTATGGACTTGGTACCAAAATATTCAGCAACTCCGGGTCTTCCTTCTTTTTTCTTTTGATAAGTAAAATAAATTGCATTAAGAAGCATCAAGGAGATACCACCCATGTAAAAAAGATGCCTTATACAAAATGTGCAATCCCAGGTCATCTTTGCCATGCCACATGCCTCACGGGAAAGAGATGATGTCATAGAAAATACAATTATAATTAGAGGTGGTTTACCTACAGTCATGACTGTCGGTCACTCACCGTTGGATGTCCAGCTGATGTGGAGGCCATCCAATAGTGAGTGACCAACTGTCGTGACTGTCGGTAGCATTTTTCTTATAATTATAAACTCTCTATAGGTGGCATAAAGAGTCTCTTTCTCAGTGCATTTTGTTCTGTCTGTTGGTAGTGCTTTCTTTGAATTTCTTTGTAAGCAGGATAGAGTTTTATTGAGCTTTCAGCTCTCATATGCTACTGGCTGACCTTATTTGACTTGCAATTAGTAGAGAAATAGTAAAGGCAAGGATCTCATAGATCAAGGTGGGCATAGAGAGGAATGGAGACTTTATCCTTGTCTTGAAGAATAAATACAAATCCTCCATTTTAAGTGGGGGACTTTCTTCTATATATATAAAAGCCTACGCTTGAGATGGAAGCTTTATATTTTCAACAATATGGACTCTATTGAAAATGGACGCTTTCAAAACCCTCCACTTGGAAGTTAGGCTTTATAATTATCTTTTTTCCCCCATTACCTTTGTGGCATGTGAGGTGGCAAAAACAGCTCTTGTGAAATAGTTTGGGGTCAACCCTACTTGGGATTTTTTTATTTTTCTTTTGGTGGTAACATGTTTCAGTTATTTGCTATGAAAGCTTCATGTCTTTGCTAGGAGTATCTGTTTCTGCTGACTTGTTTGGCTTTTTTCATGTTCAAATTAAGAAATGGGTCAGAAAAAGAAGACTGCTTCAATGTTCATCAGGCTTGTTTCTGCTGCTGGGACTGGATTCTTTTATGTGAAGAGGAAGAACCCCAGGAGGATCCTTACAAAACTTGAATTCCGGAAATACGACCCGCGGGTGAATCGTCACGTTCTGTTTACTGAGGCAAAGATGAAGTGAGTGAGATGCTCTTCTGTGACAACATCCATCTCTGCACTTCCCTTATCTTAGATCAGTATGATGTTGCTGCCTTACCTTGTAGACAGTATTCGAACAAAGTAGCGTCACATACATATAAAAGTTATCTTTCATCCTGTTTTGTTTTCAGTTTTTTGATTATCATCTCTTGCTTGGAAGTGCCAACCTTGATCGCTTGACGGACATGCTACTCTTCTGGGGACACTTTCTAGACATTGTTCAGAAGTTGGGCAACTTTGTCCGCCAAGTGCAGCCTTCTATTTTATTTATTATGTGCATATTTTAGATATCATCTGGCATGGAAATAATTGATATTGATATGTTAAATCATGATTTGATTTGGCACTCCATCAATTGGCTCTGAACTGGGTAGAAATTTTCAGTCTTCTGCTAGCAGAAGCAGAAACAAATTGGTGCTGTGGCCTCTGACGTTCTGTCCCAAAGCCTCTATCCAAACTCAAGAACCAAACAATTTGTGAGAAAGAATTTGCAGTCCAGGGCATGCATTCAATCATCTCTCTCTTTAGTGACCCGTATGGAAATGGATGATAGTTGTGTCATTGACCTCTAAAACTGGTGATCCTAGGCGCTGTAAAGGAATTTATTGGTGAATTGGAGGAAACAAGAAATGATCAATAATATCGAGTTAATCTTCATGTTTCTTCCTATCTTCATGCTATACAGCCTGTCTGTGGTATCTCTTTGAAAATATATGTATCTATCTGGGAAGATTGTTACTCTTTTGATTATAGTTGTTATCTTATAAACAGAGGTTAACAGTTCGAAATGAGAATGGAAATAGACCAAATTATATGATTACCCATTATGGCATAAGTGGTCAATCTGTGTTCTCTCTCTTCCAACTTTTGAACTTCTAGTTTGAACTTTGAAGTTAACAAGAAGCTGAGTTTTTTAAACCAAACCCAGGCCGTACAGTAACTTAGGTTGTCTGAGAAGTTGCGGGCTGAAATTTTGTTTCCATCCCACAACTTCTAAGATCTACATGCAAAAATTGCTACTCACAAAAAGCGTGGGAGGAAAATACGACTTCAGTGAAGTTGTGGGATGGCACTCCTGCAAAGACACAGGATAGTTGCTGCATACGGCTACTGTCAAAGATCCTACCTGTGGCAGCATTGTCAATGCTTTGCTTCCACAGCTAGAGCAAGCACCCTTGGTGCAACAAAAATAAAGAAAGAAACACCAAGTTTTCTTCACCAAAGCGTGAGCCATTTCTCTAGTTCTTTATGGGATACCAAATAGAGTGTTGACTCCATGCCATTTCTCTTCAGCAGATTGAACTGGCAGTGGAGCATTGGAAATGATTGAACCAACTGGGCTAGGCCAGAGCCCTTTTCCCAACGGTGGGAGGTCAAGGTATGTATATTTAACACCGGTGCATGAAACATTCTTTGGAGAAAACTGCTACCTTAGTGTCGGTCAGTCTGAAGGCAGCTGTCTGCCTGAGTGATTTATCCTCACTGATGGCTTGTAAGTGTTTGTTAGTTTTTGAAAGAATTACTAAGTGTAAGGAGTTGTTTGGACATAGCTTATTTTACTAGCTTATAATTTAAATAAAGCTTATAGCTTATTTTTGAAATGTTGTTTAGCTCATCATCGAATAAATGGCTTAAAAAAATTATTTGCCAAACTTTCATTTAAAAAAAGTCACCTATAGACTTTACTCATTTTTATAAAAATTACTTAAAAAAATAACTTATAACTTTTAAGTTGCAAGTCAAAATACTCCCAAGCCCCAAAAGGCCTTGGATTCTCCCACGTCGTCAAAAACAAAAAAAAAAACAAAAAAAATGGAGATGATTGATAACGTCGAATTAGTAACAGAATGGTATATACAGCTCAACGAATTGACTTCTAATGTTCCCCCTCTCCAATGAATGATGCCACATTGGTGCCCTACCAGAGGATTTTTGGGTGCCTTTCATTATCATTTCTCTCACTTGCGGGGTTGATTTCTTGAAAAATGAAAGGTTAATTGCACTTTTCTACTTTACACTAAATTTTATTATTAAATCTCGTATTAGAAGTTTTACTTTTAATTATAATAATTACGTACTTGTACTTTTAATTTGTTATAATGCAAATATTTAGTCTAGAAAATAGACAAAAAATTCGCATGTGATATCCACATAGCTTTTTTCAAGGGACAAATATGTAAAATTTAATTATTTTTCATTTCAAACACTCACACCTATCGCACATGAGTTGAATTGAAATTTTTTTGCATGATTCCTAATTATATAATATACATCACAATTAGAGTGATTTGAGAGAAATTTGTAGTAGATTATCAGGAAGAAACATGATTTTATATCTTTGCCCCTTTGAAAAATATAATGTGCTTATCATACGCAAATATTTTGTCAATTTTCTAAACCGAAGCTAGCTGAAGATTGGCATTTTAACAAATTAGAAGTGTAAAGGTTTAAATGTTACAATTAAAGACGAATGTCTTAAAGTAAATTTTGGTGTAAAGTATAAGGGTATAAAATGTAATTAATCCAAAATAAAGTCAGACTCTGTGCTTTGTATTATCGATTGTTTACCACTGTATCGATGACGCTGCATATTAAAATAGACTGACAGTACACTTCAAGAAACAAGGGTAAGGACTCGTTTGGTACAATTTTTTTTGATAAGTTTTTTTTTAAACTTATTAGTAAAAAAGTTAGGTTTTTTTTTATTTTTTTATTTTTCTGGCTTTATTTTAGCTAAAGATAAGCAAAAAAGTAAAAACAAAAAAGTAAAAAAGCCAAAAAAATTTAAATTTTTTGCTTATAAGCTTAAAAAAATTAGACAAAAAAATTGTATCAAAAGAGCCTAAAGGTCAATTTAGGCAAGAGGCATATCAACATTACCACGTCATTGATAGATATAAGTCAATATAAACAGGAGGAAAATTTTGTTGAAGAACTTTGGATTTTCATGGAGCTATCAAATCGATTTATAGTTTATAGTCAAATTAGACTCTGGGCTTTATAATTATTATTCAACAATTAAGTCGTGTATGGCGACGATGTTACTAAATGATATAGGGATTAGTCTCGACTTAAAATGGACTTAGTATGCTTGAGAAATAAGGGTCGTGGTCAACCGTATAGTGTCATTGTGGTCGGCTGAACCTCAAAAGATTTCAAGTTCGATTTCTCTCATGCAGTGGTCATTTATGGTGTCGATGAGTTGCATACTTGATGGTACTAAATGCTCCAAGAAATTAAGGTCGTGGTCAACCGCAAAGTTCTCTGGTGGCCGGCGGTAATTAATGCGGTCTCAAGTTCAATCTTTCTCATACCTTGTTAGTAAGAAAAAAGTTCAGTAGTTCGGTAATGTGAGTTATTCAGTAGTCATTTCTATCAGATTCTACCATGTGACATGTTGTTTTTGAAAGTCTTTTTATTTTTTCACAAATTCTACTGATGTAATAAAATACTACGTGTCATAATTTCATAGGGATGCTGCTAAAGATCTAATGCTACCTAACCACTAAATTTTTTTTTTTTTGCTAGCCATTATTTATGAAATACATGGCATTTATCTTTATATCGAATCATAAATAGTAGATCTGCAGAAGTTTGAAGGAGTAGTCAAAGATATCATGTAACACAAATAGTGGATTTGCATAAGTTTGAAGGAGTAGTCAAAGATATCATGTAACACAAAAAAATAAAAAACAAAAGGTCATGGTCAACTTAGGCAAGAGGCATACCAATATTACTACGTGATTGATAGATTGGTCAATATAAACAGGAGGAAAATTTTGTGAAGCCATTCTAATTCCTTTTCATTACTAGGAAGGACTAAACGAAGCAAAACTTCGCATTGCGTACTCAAAGCAATTGACTTTTACCAATGCATGGTCTAAATAGTGGAAGCCACTGACTGCCTAGATACATAGATTTGAATTTTGGAGGGATACTGCTATTTGTAGGGCAACAATGGCTTTTGCCAGGGTGAGGTACAATATTTTTTGGCTGGAAATAGGGTTATCCTTTGGCCGCGTTTGTTGATAGGAAGAAGTGGGTTGGGATTGGGATAATAATTCTTAGGGCTCACAAGTCTTGTGTTTGTGTTGCCAAGGAGGATTGTGTTAGTTATATGATTTACACAATTTGTCCCATGTGTGAGGGATAAAATATATCGCATGGATATTAGCAATCCCAATTATCAAAGGGATAGTAGAATAAGACTGAAACAAAATTTGCATGAGATTTGTTTTATCCATTTTTTATTATTTTTTTATCTCGATTCATGTTTCTTCCTATCTTCATGCTATGGTATCTCTTTGAAAATTTATGTATCTATCTGGGAAGATTGTTACTCTTTTGATTATAGTAGTTATCTTATAAACAGAGGTTAACAGTTCGAAATGAGAATGGAAATAGACCAAATTATATGATTACCCATTATGGAATAAGTGGTCAATCTCTGTTCTCTCTCTTCCAACTTTTAAACTTCTAGTTTGAACTTTGAAGTTAACAAGAAGCTGAGTTTTTTAAACCAAACCCAGGTCGTACAGTAACTTAGGTTGTCTGAGAAGTTGCGGGATGAAATTGTGTTTCCATCCCACAACTTCTAAGACCTACAAACAAAAATTACTACCCACAAAAAGCGTGGGAGGAAAATACGACTTAAGTGAAGTTGTAGAAACACCAAGTTTCGCCAAGGCATGAGAGACATTGAACTGGCCTCATTATAGCATTATGGTAACGTTTCCTTTTCTACTTTCTAGTTCTTTCCAGGATAACCAAAAAGAGTGTTGACTCCATGCCATTTCTCTTTAGCTGATTGAACAGGCAGTGGAGCAATGGGGATGATTGAACCAACTGGGCTAGGCCAGAGCCCTTTTCCCAATGGTGGGAGGTCAATGTATCTGTACTTGCCACCGGTGTATGACATTCTTTGGAGAAACTGCTACACTAGCATCGGCAGTGGTAGCTGCCTGAGTGATTTATACTTATTGGTGGCCTATAAGTGTTTGCCAGTTTTTAAAAGAATTACTCACTAAGTGTTAAGGAGTTGCTTATTTTACTAGGTTATGACTTAAGCTTGACTGATGACGTGGCATTAGTTAAAGAATGGTACATACAGCTCACAGATTGACTTATAGTGTTCCCCTCTCCGATCAACGATGCCACATTGGTGCCCTACCAGAGGACTATTGGGTGCCATTCATCCTCATTTCTCTCAGTTGCCAGATTGATTTCTTAAAAAATGAAAGGGTTAGTTAGATTTTGTATTTCTACACTTTACATGAAATTTTATATTATAATTTTTATTTTTAATTATAATAATTAAGTACTTACATTTCTAATTTGTTATAATATTAACTCTTTGTTTAAAAAATAGATAAAAAATTCACATGTGATATCCACAAACTCTTTTTCAAGAGATAAATATGTAAAATTTAATCATTTTTTACCCCAAACACTCACCCCTATCACTAATGAGTTGAATTGGGATTTTTTTTTATATGATTCCTAATTATATTACATATACTAAAAAGTTGATTACACTCATGATTTTAGAATAATTTGAGAGAAATTTGTAGTAAATTATTAGGAAGAAGCATGATTTTATATTTTTGCCCCTTAAAAAATATAACGTGCTTATCACATGCAAATATTTTGTCTATTTTCTAAACCAAATGTAGCCGAAACTAACTGAATGTTGACATTACAATAAATTAGAAGTTTAAGGACTTAATTGTTATAATTAAAAATAAAAATTTTAAAATAAAATTTAATTTAAAGTGTAAGAGTTCAAAATATAAAATCCAAAATAAAGTCAAACTGTGCTTTGTATTATTGATTGCCTACCACTGTATCGATGACGCTGCATACTAAAATAAACTGACAGTATACTCCAAGGAACAAGAGTAAAGGTCAATTTAGGCTAGAGCCAAGGCTTAGGCAAGAGGGCATATCAACATTACCACGTCCAAGGCCGGCTCAAACAACTCCTTAGAATGAGTTTTACGGTTTTTCTTTTGTAAATAACTTTAGACTAGATAAGAAAAAAGATTTAAAACTAAATACACTAATTAGCTAAATTAATAATTATCACAAAATTTAGGCCTAAAATAAATATATTAATGATTATCATTTTTTCAAGATAAGACAAGTCAAAAGTCTTAACCCTAAATTACTCTTTCTCCCTAAGAACTAAGAAGTAAAGAAGTCAAAAAGTGACTCTAAGCCTCTCTCTATATCTATTTATTAAATTATTCAATTTTATCAAATTTTTGTTTGATTTTTCTATTACACATGTTCGATTTTTATTATTTAATCTTGTTCTTGTAGATATTAATTATAGAAGTGAACTTGTATGATTACTCTATCAATAATTTTTTTTGTAATTTAGATTGATGAAGGTCGTATGCTAATATGAGACTTGCTTGACTACTCTTACACTTGTAGTTTTATAAAAAATTTCTTTGCTCTCTCCTACACAATTTTTTTCCTAATGACTTGTCCTACTTTAGTACTCTTTCTTGGTGTTGTACAATAGTACTCTATTTTTATTTGGATACCTTTAAAAATTAATGACGAGATAGCATAACTTATTGAAAAATCTTTTAGGATTGAATATTTGAAATAAAAATTTTAATAACAATATTAAAAATATAAAAAGCCTCATAAATTTTTTTTGCCTTAGGCCCCAGAATGGGTTGAGCCGCCTCTGACCACGTCATCGATATATATAGGTCAATATAAACCGGAGGAAAATTTTGTTGAAGAACTTTGGATTTTCATGTAGCTATCAAATCGATTTCTAGTTTACAGTCAAATTAGACTCTGGGCCTTACATTATTGTTCAACAATTAAGCACGTCTATGGCGACCATGGTACTAAATGGTATAGGGATTAGTCTAGACTTAAAATATACTTCGAAAAATAAGGGTCATGGTCAACCGTAGAGTGTCCTGGTGGTTGGCTGAACCCATACGATTTTAAGTTCGAATTCTCTTATGCTGCTTTGTGGTCATTTATGGTGTCGATGAGTTGCATATTGGGCGGCACTAAATGCTTCAACAAATTAAGGTTATGGTCAACCACAAAGTTTCCGGTGGTCGGCGGTAGTTCATGCGGTCACACGTTCAATTTCTCCCATGACCTGCCAGTTAGAAAAATGTTCGGTGGTTCAAGAGTATGAGTTACTCGGTAATCATTTTTATTAGATTCTCTCCTGTGTCATGTTTTTTTTCAAAATTTTTATTTTTATCACAAATTCTACTAATGTAATAAAACACTACGTGTCACAAGGATACTACTAAAAATCTAATGTTACCTAACCACAAAATTTTCTTTCTTACTAGCGATTATTCATGAAATATATGACATTTATTTATCTGGTTTGTATAGAATCATAGATAGTAGATCTGCACAAGATTGAAAGAGCAGCCAGTGACACTATGTAACACACAAAAAAAAAAAAAAAAAAAATGAAAAAAAGGGTCATGATCAACTTAGGCAAGAGGGCATACCAATATTACCATGTGATTGATAGATTGATCAATATAAACAGGAGGAAAATTTTGTGAAGCGATTCTAGTTCCTCTTCACTATTGGGAAGGACTAAACGAAGCAAAACTTTGCATTGTCAACTCAAAGCAATTGACTTTTACCAATGCATGGTCTAAATAGTGGAAGCCACTCATGGAACATGACTGTCTAGATATATACATAGATTTGAATTTTGGAGTGGTGCTGCTATTTGCAGGGCAACAATGGCTTTTGCCAGGGTAAAATACAATATTTTAGGCATAGATGTTGTAGCCACTAATGGCTGGGACTTTGGCCGCGTTTGTTTATAGGAAGAAGAGGGTTGGGATTTGGATAATAATTCTCAGGGCTCACAAGTCTTGTGTTTGTGTTGCCAAAGAGGAATTGTATTAGTTATATGACTTGCACAATTTGTCCTTTCTACGAGGGATAAAATATATCCCATGGATATTAGCAATCCCATTATCAAAGGATAGTAGAATAAGACTTAAACAAAATTTAATAGCAATAAATGCGTGAGATTTGTTTTAGCCATTTTTAATTTTTTTTTATCTCAATTCAATTAAATAACAGATAAGACCATATTAAAGTACGAAATAGTATCGGAATAACTTGCATGGGACACCCAATCCCACTAAGCCTATTCACAAAGCAAATAACACTTATTTAAGTGTAACAAAATGGAGAACATGAAATTTTAGAACGAATTGGAATTAAAGAGGGTATTCTTTATGGGTAATGATCCATATACAGAAAAAAAAAACTTGCAGACAAATTATATAGAGTGACACGGAAGAGTTATGATCTATCAATCTAAAATAAAGCATCCACCAAGATGTTTTTTAATTATAAAACTGTCATTATTACTTAGCTGCCAAATCATTTTAGTTCAAAATTTGAATAGTATTTTTCTTTATCGTAAGTCAAACAAATACGCGCGATTCCACCCTTTATGCTAAAGGATTAAATGAGAATTTCCTAAGCCAAACATGTGGCTTAGTTTAATCCAATAAGTGTACTAAGATTAAAGACATAATTCTTGAGATTAGCTGCATTTTAACTGCTCATAATATACAAATCTTAAGTTGATAGACTCATTATCCAATGAGAGAGGAGCAGCAGCTAAAACCACAGTGAGATGGAATTGATACAATCAATGCATTTTTCACAGTAGAGAAATATACAATACATTATCATATCTTGCTATCCATTTGCGATTGCTGCTTACGTGGCCCAATAGGAAGAGGCCTACCCATGTCGAATCCTGGAACATTGTCTCAAAGAGTACTACAGACTATAAAAGTAACCGAAAGCAAAGCAAAAGCTCTGGAGAGGCCACCCTAGTTCGGACGTTGGACCCTCGAACCCACTTCCTAGTTCCTACACAATACACGTCCTCTCTCTCTGTCTCTCTCTCTCTCTCTCTCTATATATATATGTACATATACTTTTTATGACAAAGGCAGCAGTGGTGGCAAAACTTGCACCAAGCAAACACCAGCACTTGGAGTAGGACTGGCACACTCTCTCTCTCTCTCTCTCTCTCTCGCCCTCTCAGAGAAAGGAGTCCACAATATAAATTTGGTTGGTGTCTGGGCTCGTCATCTTTGAACCTATTGTTACCTTTCTGGAAGTCTCAAGCTTCGTTTATAATTGCATATATACATGCATGTAATGGCTCTCTGTACATTCTCATTTCCCGGGAATTTTAGCCTGGCAGCGGCTTCAGATCTCCATAAACATGGTCCTCTCACTCCTAATATGTTCCGGGGAACAGATCTTCAAAGTCAATTTCGGCACAAGCTCAATCAGGTTTGAGATAACTTTCTTTTATAGAAATTACCAGAAACTCTCTCATTTACACGAATCAAAGATTACTTGGGATTTGCACTTACCATAAGAACATGGTTTTGGTTGATGTTTTTCATTCTCTGTTTCAGTACATATATATATCTATATTGATTTGGAATTGTATTTATTTGTGTGTCAGTTTAGGATAGAGAGATTTTTGAAAGATATGGCTGTGTTTTTGTACTGGTTTGGTTTCACAGGTCAAGAAAAGGCCAGGTGGGGTTTGGGCATCACTGTCAGAGAGTGGGGAGTATCATTCACAGAGGCCACCGACGCCTCTCTTGGACACTATCAACTATCCAATCCACATGAAAAATCTTTCCACTAAGGTAGTATACTCACACACACACACACACACACACACACACACACACACACATATATATATATGTAGGGGTTTAAATCAAACGTTTGATGTAGGAATTGAAGCAACTATCGGACGAGCTACGTTCGGATGTCATCTTCAAGGTTTCCAAGACAGGGGGTCACTTGGGTTCAAGCCTAGGAGTTGTCGAGCTAACCGTGGCTCTTCACTATGTCTTCAATGCTCCTCAGGACAGAATATTATGGGACGTTGGCCATCAGGTGACAGTCTCACCTTATCATCTCCTTAAAATAGTGAAAAACAGAGGAAGCTTGTGGGCAGAGCAGTCCTTAATTTGGTATTAAACCCCACTGAAAATTTTGCAGACTTACCCACACAAGATCTTGACTGGGAGGAGAGACAAGATGCACACCATCCGACAGACAAATGGCCTCTCTGGATTTATGAAACGCTCGGAGAGCGAGTTTGATTGCTTTGGCACCGGTCATAGCTCGACCACCATCTCGGCCGGCTTGGGTAATTCTCTGTTTCTGCTCCGATTTTGAGTATTCCAAGCAGAAATCAGAACAAGAATTTTATAGCCTGTTTGGAACTTGGGGGAGGGAAGGGAAGGAAAGAGAAAGAGAGGGATAGAGAAAATAAAGGAAAATAATTTTTTCTTTCTTGTTTGGTTTTGTGAAGAAAATGAGAGGAAAGTGAAAGAAAGAAGAGAGACAAAGAGAAAGAGTGATTTAAAATTTTCTTTAATTTTTCTTTTTTTTTTGTTTGGTTTTGTGAAAAAAATGATAGGAAAGTAAAAGAAAAAAGAGAGGGAAAGAGAAAGAGTGATTTAAAATTTTTTCTTACTTTCCCTTTTCTTTTCCTCCTAGAATCAAATAGGATAAGAAAACCCAATAGTATTTTGTTTTCCCTTCGCCAAGTTTCAAACAGGCTGTTAAATACTAGACTCTAATCCTCTGTTTCAGCAGCTCTATTCATTCGTTCGCTCATTTATTTATTTATACATCATTTCCCCCAAGTAGGTTGGATTTGTAATTGTCTATATTTCATATTAGCATCACTGTAATGATGAATTTTAAAAAAAAATCGATCTTTGGTATGTGCTCTGATTGAGTATTCCAACTGAAATTAGAACAAGAATTTTATCTACTAGACTTGTATTAGTCTCTAATCCTCTGTTGCAGCAGCTCTATCTGTTCGTTCGCTTTCCCCAAAGTAGGTTGGACATATTAACATCACTGTTATTTTGAATTTTTAAAAAAATTCGATCCTTGGGATGTTTCTGCTCTGACTGAGTATTCCAACTGAAATTAGAACAAGAATTTTAAATACTCGACTTGTATTAGACTCTAATCCTCTGTTTCAGCAGCTCTATCCGCTCGTTCATTTATTTATTTATTATATCTCATTTTCCCCAAAGTAGGTTGGATTTTTATTTGTCTCCCTCAGTAGTATATTTCATATTAGCATCACTTTCATGATGACTTCTTAAAAAAATTCGATGTTTGTGATGTTTCGGGTGGACAGGGATGGCTGTGGGAAGGGATTTGAAAGGGGGAAAGAACCATGTAGTAGCTGTAATAGGTGACGGGGCCATGACAGCAGGTCAAGCTTATGAAGCCATGAACAATGCCGGATATCTTGATTCGGACATGATTGTGATTCTTAATGACAACAAGCAAGTCTCTTTACCCACTGCTTCTCTAGACGGGCCTATTCCACCGGTTGGAGCTTTGAGCAGTGCTCTAAGTAGGCTACAATCAAACAAGCCTCTCAGAGAATTAAGAGAAGTTGCAAAGGTTAGAAATGCTCCAATAGAGTGCTAATGGAGAGACATTGATCCTGATGATGCTTTCGCTGAACCGGGTTCTATTTTGATTGAGATTTTTGCAGGGAGTAACCAAACAGATTGGGGGGCCGATGCATGAACTGGCTGCGAAAGTTGATGAATATGCTCGTGGAATGATAAGCGGTTCTGGATCAACCATGTTTGAAGAACTTGGATTGTATTATATTGGTCCTGTTGATGGTCACAACATAGAAGATCTTGTTGCCATTCTTAAAGAGGTTAAAAGCACTACTTCTACAGGGCCGGTCCTCATCCATGTTGTCACTGAGAAAGGCCGAGGATATCCATATGCTGAGAGAGCTGCAGACAAGTACCATGGTAAAAACAGCAAAAATTAAGTAGTTTGGAGACAAGTTGGGGATGATTGAAATTGCTAAGAACTTGTGGCATTCTGATTTGCTTGCTTATCATTTGAGTAGTGCAGTTCATCATCTAACATCAGGTTTTACAATATTATGGACAAATATGCTCATTTACAGCCTGTTTGGAACTCATGGATGGGAAGGAAAAGGAACAGAAAGAGAAATGGATGGGGAAGGGTTTTTCCTCCTCTTGTTTGGTTTTGCAAAGAAAATGACAAGGAAGTGGAAGGAAATTTCTTTTCCCTTTCCCTCTCTTACCATTCCTTTTTCTCTTCTAGGTATAATCAAATAGGGAAAGGAAAGAAAATAATCATTTTCCCTTTCCTTCCCTGCCCTTCCTTTCCACAAGTTCCCAACAGACTGTTAATTTCCATGTGCCCATCTCAATGCATTCTATATCCATCTTTAAATTGAAATTGAGATACTAATGCGAGTTCTTCCCTTGTGAATCAGATACCTTTGAATAGAACCTGGATTTTGTTTTTGCAGGAGTGGCCAAATTTGATCCAGCAACGGGAAAACAGTTCAAATCCAGTGCTAAAACTCAGTCTCACACGACCTACTTTGCAGAGGCTTTGGTTGCAGAAGCAGAGGCCGATGAAGATGTTGTTGCAATCCATGCTGCAATGGGCGGTGGAACGGGCTTGAACCTTTTCCTTCGCCGATTCCCAACGCGATGCTTTGATGTTGGGATAGCAGAACAGCATGCTGTGACTTTTGCTGCAGGATTGGCCTGCGAAGGCCTTAAACCTTTCTGTGCAATCTACTCATCTTTCATGCAGAGGGCTTATGACCAGGCAAGCCAACACCTTATTCACTTCTATAAAAGTTTCAGATCATTACTAAACAATGTCGAAATCTATGCTACCTAAAATACAAATCGTTCTAGTAAGATAGAACAAGAGTGAGAACGTGGCGTGTTTTAAAATGTGATATGATAGGGGTATACTTGTATAAATTATACTCAGAATTTCAAATGCTTCTAGAGCACCTTTCTGAATTTGGTATCCAATATAATACATATAGGCCGTTTTTTTTTCAAATTAGTTATGAAAAAACATATTTCTAGGAGTATTATGACATATTGCTTTTGCTTATTGTTTTGTCAAAACTCCATTATCATCAGATTTTAATTCATTATATTCAATTTTTTTTCCTCCTTCGATAACCTTTACGCTTCTTTTGGAACCCAAATTTTTGGTGAAAAAAAAAGGTGAAGGAAAATAGAACAAAATAAAATAGTAATTTTACTCTATTTTTCATCATGTTTTTCTTTTCTTTTACTTTTCTAACCGAAAATTCGCGTATCAAACAAAGCGTTAAGAAAACAAATAGGAAAAAAAGAATGGGAACGCATTGAATTACTAAATTCACCGTTTTAGAACGAAAGTGTATCACATTTTAAAGCATTGATTTGAAAATGTAAAATCACTGGAGGCGTTTGCATTTTCTAGTAGTAATGGTTAAGATTGGACAATTTTCAGCCAAATTGTCTTTGGTTTATACCACAGGTGGTGCATGACGTGGATTTGCAGAAGTTGCCTGTAAGATTTGCAATGGACAGAGCCGGGCTAGTTGGGGCAGATGGTCCAACACATTGTGGTTCTTTTGACGTCACATTCATGGCATGCCTACCAAACATGGTGGTGATGGCTCCTTCCGATGAAGCCGAGCTCTTCCACATGGTTGCAACCGCTGCCGCCATAGATGACAGGCCAAGCTGTTTCCGTTACCCAAGGGGAAATGGGGTGGGTGCAGAGCTGCCACCGGGGAACAAAGGCATTCCTCTTGAGGTATGGCTCAACAGTGTTTCCACTTGCTCTAGTGAACATATTAAGAAAGGTTAATTACACTTAGCACTCCTAGATTTTATATTAAATTTTATTTCAAGACCTGTATTTTCAATTATAACAATTAAGCTTTTATATTTATAATTTGTTACAATGTTAACCGTTTGAAAAATTTACCAAAAAAAAAAAAAAATCATATGATAACCACATGACCTTTTAGAAAGGATAAATTTGTAAAATTAATTCTTTTTCATATCAAAGGCTCAAATAAATTGCATGTGAGTTGAATTTAGAGTTTTTATATTACAAAGTTAATTATACTTATGATTTTAGAGTGACTTAAGAGGAATTTGTTGTGACTTTTTAGGAAGAAATATAATTTTATATTTTTGCCATTTGAAAAAGACAACATGCTTGTTATATGTCAATTTTTCATTAGTTTTCTGAATATAAGTTAGCATAAGGTTGAAATTGTAAAAAATTAAAAGTATAAGAGTTTCATTGCTACAACTAAAAGTGAAGGTACTAAAGTAAGATTTGGTGCAAAATGTAATTAAATCTGTTAAGAAATAAAATTTCTATATATGGTTGAAAATTTTGCAACAGGTTGGGAAAGGCCGGGTTTTGATTGAAGGGGAGAGGGTGGCTCTATTGGGCTATGGAGCAGCAGTTCAAAGCTGTCTGGCTGCAGCCGCCTTGCTAGAACCGCATGGTTTAAGGCTAACAGTTGCAGACGCGCGATTCTGCAAACCATTGGATCGTGCTCTTATTCGCAGCCTAGCAAAGTCCCACGAGGTTTTGATTACAGTGGAAGAAGGATCAATTGGGGGGTTCGGGTCACATGTTGCTCACTTCATGGCCCTGGATGGCCTTCTTGATGGCACGACAAAGGTATGAATCTAAATCATAGTTGCCGGAAAGCTCATTTGAGAGGGAAAAACACTTTTCTGGGTAAATGCACTTCTGGTACTGGTACAAAATTTGTTTGAAAATTTTGAAAAAACGTTTTGAAAACTTTTGGAAAGCAGTTGAGAAACCTGGATGAAATGTTTAGAATATTTGATGGTAACTCTTGGGAAGCTTTTGAGAAATGCGGGGAAAATGTTTATGATACTTGACGGAAACACTTGAGAAACTAAGAAAAAATACTGTGAAAACTTAAAATATTCATTTATATATATATATATATTTTTTTCCCTTTATGTTTTAACTAGATAACTATAGAATTATTTATGTAGGTTTTCACTAATGGGTTTTCTCTAAGTTTTTAAAGGTCTCATTTGAGTTCTGCGAAAACTTCTTAACAAGATTTCTATTAAGTTTTTCAATTGTTTCACGTTTCTCTTTATATTTTTGGGCTGTGTTTTTTACTTTCATTTCTCTTGACGTCTCCCACTTCTACTTTCCAGTTTGGTAACTATGATTTGAATTACAATTTTTAACTTTTGAGCATTGTCTTAATCATGGTTAACTTGGAGGCGAATACCAAAAATTTTGAGATTTTTTCAATTTCCATTAGAAGATGTTAGGTTTTCTGTCTCAATGGAAGGCTAATAGTGTTCTTGAAACTCTTGGTGCAGTTGAGACCGTTGGTTCTTCCTGATTTGTACATTGACCACGGATCACCGGCCGATCAACTGGCCCAAGCTGGTCTCACACCATCTCATATTGCAGCGTCGGTTTTCAATATAATTGGACAGACAAGAGAGGCTCTGGAGATCATGTCATAGAAAGGGATTTGTCGGGTTTTCAGTTTCTCTCAACAATGTACAAAATGGGATGAGAATAAGAATTTAAATTTCATCTTTCTCCAAACACTGTAAAAATTATTCTTAGCAAATGATCAAAGCTCAAAAGAAAGAGGGTCTCTTCCTGATTAAATATCTGAAAAAATAGACTTAGAATCATAACACTCTTGTAATGTCTTTCATGGTGAATCCATTGGTAAGGCCAACCTCTCGGATTTGAATTCTACATTTTTTTAGTTCCATGAAATCAAGTTGATTTTTGAATACATTAACACAGCTTTATAAAAAATAAATATAGGGTTAAATTCACTTTATTCGTTTGCAATATACCCTCAATTCCACTTTAAAAATTGGCAATCAACCCCTTGAATTTTTGTTTAAGTGCAACTTTGGCCCTTTTGTTAACCTACCGTTATATACTTAATGAAGAATCTTAAAAAAATAAGTATAATCCTAAAACAAAGTATAATTAGTAAGGCAAAATTTAGATTTTTAACAAAATAACTTAAATGGGTGTGTTAATTATTTTTTTTGTGAAATGAGATTGTATATATCGTCTTTAGGATTAATTATTAACACACCCTTTGAATTATGAATCAGTTTAATTAATATTAATCAGTATATAAAAATAAAGTATAATTAGTAAGTAGATTTTTAAAAAATAACTAATTTCACTATAATAACACACCTGAAATTAGTTATTTTCTTAAAAAAATTTTTGTATTAATTAGTAAGATCAAAAATCCTAAAAATAAAGTTTTAGTAAGACAAAAATTAAATTTTTAAGAAAATAATTAATTTCACTAAAAAATAACTTGGTGTGTTAGTAATTTTTTAGTGAAATTAGTTATTTTTTTAAAAATTTAATTTTTGTCTTATTGATTATACTTTATTTTTAGGATTATACTGATTCACACTAATTAATTATATATTAATTCATAATTCAAAGGGCGTGTTAATAATTAATCCTAAAGACGTTATATACAATCTCAATTCACAAAAAAAAAAAGAAAAACTAACACACCCATTTAAGTTATTTTATTAAAAATCTAAATTTTGTCTTACTAATTATACTTTGTTTTAGGATTATATTGATTTTTTTAAGATTTTCCGTTAAGTATATAACGGTAGATTAAGGAAAGGGCCAAAGTAACACTTGAACAAAAATTCAAAGGATTGATTGCTAATTTTTAAAGTGAAGGGACTAAAGTGAAATTGAGGGTATATTGCAAGGTTAGAAAGTGAATTTAACCCATAAATATATATCCATCCAAACAATAGACTCCTGAATTTGCTAAGCAAGACATAACCCCACTACTTCAGTGGGTATTTTTTCACGAAAGAATTGAAATCGAAAGCCAGATTTGATTTGCATGGTGGCAAGTATCTAAACCAAGTGTGTTTCTTCACGCTAACGAAAACGATATGCTAAACATCCATATTTAAGGTATGAAAATGACATGTTTCTTAGAATTTTAGTCATATATATCCCAAAACTTACGCAACTCATTGAAAGATTTCTTGAACTACACTATACATCCCCTGAATACTATATTGACTTTCTAATGAAAAGGAAAAAACTCTATTATGATCAAACAGTCATCCTCCTGCTCAGTGGTAAAACCACTGCAAAGGAGATGATATTCTTCTTGCCTTGCAGTTGACTTAGGAGGGCTAAAAAAGGCGGCCCAGTGCTCGGGACTTCTGTCATCAAATATACGCAATCTTATCTAATATACTGAAAGGTCGTTTCCATGTTGATAATGCATGATCAACAAATACCTGGGTTAAGCTTACTTGACTAAACAAAGTCTCCAAATGGAGAAAATATTCAATCCAACAGTAATGCCACATCATTTTGCTAACGTAATTTTACAAGTCAATCACATCATGCCAAATGAATATGCTGAAATCAAGTCACATAAAATTAAAGAGTGATTTTCTCTAATTACCCCACTAACTGATGATGTGCCATAGTAATTAGGATTTTAACACATGCATTTGGCATGATATGATTAACTTGTGATATCATGTTAGCAAAATGACGTAGTATTACCATTGCATTGAATATTTTGTCCTCCAAATTGTCCTAATTTCTACAAAATTGGGAAAAGGAACTATCAACAAAAATCAGGTTTCCTGTGAGATATAGTGGGATGAAATGGGTGTCCAGGTATGAATCCTCATACGTGAACACTGTTATATATAGATGGTGACACACATCCATTGCAGAAAAGGGAAGAAGGTGCAGGGATTTGGAAATTCCTCATATCAAGACTTGTTCCTATGCCTAAGTGCCAAGCATATAGCTGGAAAGTTGCCTAATTAGTGGAAAATGCACAAGCATTGTGGTTGTCAGTGTGATATGTTTGGGAGGGAAAAAAGTCCAATAGTCACAAAATTCTTCAATACTCATGCATATCAAATTCTACCATGTGTTATTTATTGCAATAAAAGTCTTTTTATTAATTATAAATTTATGTTGATATAATAAAATAACCCATATTTCAATTTAATAGAAATGAGTATCGATTATTTGATACTACTTGACCATTGAACTTTTTTCCGTTTGGTTGGGTCTTGAAATGAGAAAACTTTGGGTTTATTTATTTTCTTGGAGCTAGCAGCCATTGCCAAAGTAGAGTTGGGTAGCTTTTGCCAAAATTAGTGCTTTCTTGAGCCATTGTAATTGCCCAATTAGTCAAAGTATGTCTTAACCAATCACTTAACAACCTGTTAAAAACGGAAAGTAAGTGTAGGTATGGTTTGAATTACAATTTTTAACTTTTGAGCATTGTCTTAATCGGAATTGAATTCTCTCCATTTCATGAATTGGAATGGAGATCTCTATTTCATTGATTTAGATCTTAACACGTCAGCTAATATAAAAATAAAGGGTTCAGATAAGTTGACTTAAAATTTATTTAAAAATAAATGATTTTATAGTTATATATAAGAAAATAAATTTTAATACAAAACAATGTAGTTTTAGTAAGACATGTGATAAGATAACATCTAAACCATTGATTATGGAATGAAGATTTCCATTCCAATTCATGGAATCGAGAGAATCCAAATCCGTCTTAATCATTGTTAACTTGGGAGGTGAATACCGAAAATTTTATGATTTTTTCCAATTTCCATTAGAAGATGTTAGGCTTTCTGTCTCCACGGAAGGCTAATAGTGTTCTTGAAACTCTTGGTGCAGTTGAGACCGTTGGTTCTTCCTGATTTGTACATTGACCATGGATCACCGGCCGATCAACTGGCCCAAGCTGGTCTCACACCATCTCATATTGCAGCGACGGTTTTCAATATAATTGGACAGACAAGAGAGGCTCTGGAGACCATGTCATAGAAAGGGATTTGTCGGGTTTTCAGTTTCTCTCAATAATGTAGGTTGAGAATAAGAATTTGAATTTCATCTTTCTCAACACTCTAAAAATTATTCTTAGCATAATGCTCAAAGCTCAAAAGAAAAGAGGGTCTCTTCTTGATTAAATATCTGAAAAATAGCATAGAATCATGCTTCCTGTAATGTCTTCGTGGTGAATTCCATGGATTTGAATTCTTCATTTGATCAGTTCCATGAATTCAAGTTGATTTATGAATACCCTAACACAAGCTTTATGAAACAGAAATATATATCCAGCCAAACAGTAGACTCTTGAAATTTCTTTTTCTGTTTGTTTCCGAGTGATATCTAGGTTCAAATGAAGAGCAATAGGACATAACCCCACCACTTCAATTGTTATTTTTCACGAAAGAACTGTAACTGAAAGCCAGATTTGATTTGCATGGTGGCAAATGTCAAAAGTATGTTTCTTCACGCCAACGAAAACGATTTATAATGCTAAACATGCATATTTTAGGTATGAAAAGGACATGTTTCTTAAGTTTTATACCCCAAAACCTTCTCACCTAATTAATGCTAGAAGCGTCCTTTATGATTTTTCAGCTCCCTTCATTGTATATTGGTTGCAAATTGGGATCATACTCATAAGGTTTAATTTTCAAAGTCAAGAAAAAGTCACAGGTATGGATTTTTTTTGGGGCAACTTTGCAGCAAAATTTGAATCTATTGAGAGAGTTCCAACGATTGAGCCATACATGATTGGAAAGATTTATGAATTAGTTTCCAACACATCAAACAATGCATAATTGGAAAGTTTATAGAGGGAGTTATTGGCTATTTTACTGAAGCATGCCAGTGCACTGCTAAACCAGGACTTCAACAAATTATAGTTTCTTTTGATCTAATCTATGCTCAGCTCGGTTCTGGCACTCTTTGAACATTCCAATAAGTTTTTATATGGGTTTTTCATATATTTTTGAGGTTCTTTCAGATTTCTAATTCTTCTTTTAAGTGTGGTTGTTTTCAAAGTCTTTTCATCTTCTTCTACTTGGTTTTGACATAATCAACCTAGAACTAAATTCTAGCTTTGGAAATATGCCAAAGGATGGAGTGTTGTTTCGTGCCAATGCTATATATTCTCCTATCTAGGTAAAACAATATAGAATGTTGTTAGAAAAATTAGCTCATTTTGTGCCATGTAAATTGAGAGTTAAAATCTCTTTATGTCTTGGTTGAGTCTTGAGTGTATTGATCACATTGTAATGAACTTAAATGTTAGGATTTTGCCTCCATAAAGCCTCAAGGGAAGAATCAATAAGAAGTGGTTGAATTTTGAGAAGATGGGAATCTGCCTCTTGCAGATCAGTTCTCTTCTAGTTGGTTTTTAGCCATGATATGATTTGAATTTGAAGATACTCATCAGAGGAAAAATTGTAGATCTTCGAGTCTTCTTTTTAAAGAAATTTGAATGTCATTAATCTGACATCTAGGTAAAAATTTATGACTAAAATACTAAAAACTATCAGTACAACTAGTGCAGCCTGCTCTTAGGCGGACTCCACCCCACTAGAGCGGGGTTTGAAGTTTAGAAATTATTTCTTTCAGTGAAGCTTGCTCTCAGGCGGACTCCACCCTGCTAAAGCAGGGTTTGAAGCTCAGAAAATGGTCTTTCTAGTGTAGCCCGCTCTCAAGTGGACCCGTACCCCACTTTAGTGATATACCCTCCAAGACAACTCTGACAAACCCATAAACTTGCCCATACACTTGTGCACATGCGAGAGCATGGGCAAAGAGAATGTTTTGAAGTTCAAAAAGTAATTTTGTCTTCTCCATGCAACAAAAGGAAAAACGTGGGGAGTAAGGGCTAGGGACTTTGCTACAAAGATGGTACATTACAACATGGGAAGGTATGGGCTAAAGAATTTTTGAATCTCAAGAGCTTGAAATATATCTTTCATATATACACAAGTGGTGAGGATGAACATGTGTGGCTGTGGTGATCCCTTTACCCTAAAATCGAGTGAGCCACTCTCCTCCTATCCAACCACTCTCTTACCATCCTTAAGGTGTTGCTACAACTCAGAAAAGAGAGTGTTTGAGTCCTCTGTTTTGTTGCACCCACCAAGTGTTCGATAAAAGGCCTAAAAGGACTCTCCTTCATTTCCTCCATCCAATTTAAGAGAGACTATGGTGGCTTGATGGAGTTCAAACCATTGGTGATTCATTGAGGATTTGATGAGGTTCCAAGTGCTCGTGAACGTGTTCATGGATTCGAAAGAGTACAAGGTGTAGATGCAAGCCAAGTGTTGATGATTCAACAAGTGTAACAGTTGTAATACACTATTGTATCTTGTTTATACTATAGTGCTTGGTTGGAACTAGGCTAGGCCCTGTAGTTTTCTCCCGGAAGGGTTTCCACGCTAAAATTCTCTTGTGTCTCGTTGTTGCTTGCTTTGAATGTTTGTTGATGTTTATTATTCATGTATTGCTAGAATGTATGATCATGGCATAAAATTGAGCGAGACCTATTCACCCCCCCTCTAGGTCCAACATAGTTGTTTAGTCCATCTTAAGGTATAAATCTATATTACCTAGAACACATGCGGTTTTTTTTCAAATGTTTTGACAATTTTAATGAAACTAATCTTTGGCTTTTGAAGAACAAAGAGTTCTTATTGTTATCCTTTGCTCTCAACCCTTTTGGTGGACTTTTAATTAGGTGGTGAGCTTGCTACCCGAGTGTTCTCTTGTGTTTCATCCTCTCTTCTATATTTTTTGGGGTCATAGTTGGTATAACAGAGCTTAGGTTCTTAATGACTTGTGTTCGTCATCGTGAACGTGACATATAAGACATTGAGATGGATGATTTGAGGAGATAAGTGAAACAACTCCAGTAACGTTTACAATGCTTTGAACATCTAAAACATGATGATAAGTGTCATGACTCGAAGTAAAAATTATCTCATAATGTGAGGATAAAGGTTACCCTTTCACATTGTGTTGAAAGACCTTCATCTCCCAACTTCTGGATATTATGCAATCAGAAAGACCGAGGAAAGGATGAACTTGACATACAAGACATTGAGATGGATGATTTGAGGAGACAAGTGAAACGACTCCAGCAACATGTACAACACTTCGAATCTCTAAAACATGATGATATGTGTCATGATTCGGAGTACAAATTATCTCATGATGTAAGGATAAAAGTTACCCTTTCACATCACACTCCAGGACCTTCATCTCCCAACATTTTGATATTATGCAATCAATAAATGAAAAACCGAGGAAAGGATGAACGTGATATACAAGACATTGAGATGGATAACTTGAGGAGACAAGTCTAACAACACTTGCAATGCTTCGATCCTCTAAAACATGACAATTCGGAGTACAAATTATCTCATGATATAAGGATGAAGGTTACCCTTTCACAGCGCGCTCAAGGACCTCATTGAAATATTGAGGGAAGGACTTATCAACAATCAGTTTGGTGTAGCTATGAGTAATAAAAAACTGAAGGAAAATTATCACTCTATCCAATTCAAATTGGATGAAGTGATCATAGATGGAGAATCTATCTTCTCTTGAACCACTTATAGATTGGAAAACTCCACAAATCTTTGATGAGTACAGAGAAGATGGAGATCTAATCGTCAAGACAAAGCAACCTCTACCATTTGGATTATGTGAAAATAAGGTGAGAGATGAATTTATTCAAAATATCTATGATGAAGAATTTAAGGATTCATTTGTAGTCAATCAAAATCAACAAGATGATTGTGGACAAGAACAAGGTGAGAACTACTTTCATGGTGAAAACTACGAAGGGCAATCATGTTGATGAGTTGATCAAAGTCAATTGTATTTGAGAATGATTGCAAATTAAAAGATGAGGTGAGTTCTGTGTTTAATTATTCATTTCGTACCAATTTTACCTCATTTGACAAAGGCAAGAACAATCGCTTTGATTGGAATCAATCACCAATTTTGGATGAATACTCTAATGATGTAATGCAGAGATAATATGAACAAGTATAATATCAATCCAAACAAAACATAAAATATAAGAGAGAAACTAATTCTTTGAAATAAACTCTTTGTATTTACAGGAGAAACAAAATCATAAACCTAATAGGACTCCAATTAAGCAAATATAAAAACTTACTAAAAATAATAAATTCAAGTTAAGCCCAAATTTCGATACCAGAGACCTAAAGAAATATTTTAAAACAAAAGGCAATGAAAACAAAAATTTCTAGACAAAGTTATTTTTAAAACAAAAGTTTTCTTTAACTGAACCAAGGAGAGGATTAGTCAAGGCATGTAGAAACTAGATTAGGGGTGTGTCTTTGACAGAACCGGAGTGAGAATTAGTCGAGTTGCGCGCAAGCCGGCACAAACACCCGACTGCAGAACCAAAAAAAAAAAACAAAATCAAGTTAGATTTATGAAGACATTAACACAGCTCTATGAAACATCAATATATATCCGTTGACAGTGGACTCCTGAATTTGCTTTTTCTTTTAGTTTTCGAGTGATATCTAGGTTAAAATCATGAAGAACAACAGGACATAGCCCCACCACTTCAATTGTTAATTTTTTCACGAATGAATTGAAATCGAAAGCCAGATTTGATTTGCATGGTGGCAAATATCTAGATTATGTTTCTTCACGCTAAGGAAAACGATTGTAATGCTAAACATTCATATTTGAGGTATGAAAATGACATGTTTCTTAGTCATATATATCCCAAAACCTTCCCACCTAATAAGAGAAAACTTACGTAACTCATTGAAAGATTTCTTGAACCACACACTATGGATCCCTCTGATTACCATATTGACTTTGTAATGAAAGGAAAGAATTCTAGTATGATCCAACAGTCATCCTCTTGCTCAGTGGTAAAACCACTGCAAAGGAGATGATGTTCTTCTTGCCTTGCAGGAGGGCATAAAAAGGGCAGCCCAGTGCTTAGGAATTCAGTCACTGGGGGTCAGATATATGTAGTAGATATATGTAGCCTTGCTGTTCTCTTATTTCATATTCAATTAAATTTTGCTTTTTTAAAAAAAAAGACATATGTAGTCTTATCAAGTATACGGAAAGATTGTTTCCATGTTGATAATGCCTGATCAACAAATACCTGGGTTAAGCCTACTTGACTAAATAAAGTCTTCAAATAGAAAAAAAGTCTAATAGTTAGGTAGTACCAACTCTTCAGTACTCATCTCTATTAAATTGTAATATAGGGTGTTTTATTACATCAATAACATGAATTTATAATTAACGAATAGACTTTTAATACAGTAAATAGTACATGTAAAATTTGATATGCATAAGTACTGAAGAACTTCGTACTACCTGGGCATTTTTCCTTCTAAATGATCATAATTTCTATAAAATTAGAAAAAGGAACTATCAACAAAAATTAGGTTTCTTGTGAGATATAGTGGGATGAAGAAAATGTTGCTCTTTGCCCACACGCAAAAGATTTTGTTGTATCTGCATATTGCTTATACATAATTGGGTCATTTCATGGAGGAAATGGGTGTCCAGGTCTGAATCCTCATACGTGAACACTCTTATATATAGATAGTGACACATCATTGCAGAAAAGGCAAGAAGGTGTAGGGATTTGGAAATTCCTCATATCTAGACTTATTCCTATGCCTAAGTGCCAAGCACATAGCTAGAAAGGTGCCTAATTGGTGGAAAATGCATAAGCATTGTGGTTGTTAGTGGGATATGTTTGGGAGGAAAAAATGTCCAGTAGTTAGGTAATATGAAATTCTTTAATAATCGTGCATATAAAATTCTGTCGTGTGTTATTTATTGCATTAAAAGTTTTTTCATTAACTATAAATTTATATTGCTGATATAATAAAACAACTATTATTTTAATTTAATAGAAATGAGTATTGAGCAATTGATATTACTTGATCATTGGATACTTTTCCATTTGGTTGGGTCTTGAATTGAGAAAACTTTGGGTTTATTTCTTTTCTTGGAGCTAGCAGCCTTTGCCAAAGTAGAGTGGGCTTCTACCCTCTCTTATGCTGTTTAACATGGAAAATTTTTACTCGAGGACAACATGGCTGCCAATCTCCATTTTTTTGCTTTTTAAATTTTAACGGAACTTATAGTTATCAAATGAATTGAAGCTAAATAGTTGAAAATATACAAAAATAATAGTAAAACAAAGAGAATAAATTCGAATTTTCTTGGTTTAATTGTGGATAAACCTTGTGATTGATTGTTGATTCGTTGAACAGATTCGACGTGTTGCTATTTATTTGTCTGGCTTGCTTCGGTCATGGTACTACATTTGATTCGAGATATATGTGGAAGTGGATTGCCAATCCCCCTTTTGGGATAGAAAAATACCAGGCATTAGTAGTCTGGTCTAGGGGTGTTTAAAAATTCACCGGATCCATCAACCCGACCCGATTCCCTGACATTTGGTTAGTTTTACTCATTAATTTAGATGGATAATGAGTGAGATTTTTAAATTTTAAGTTTTTTTAGTTCGGGTTTTGGGCCTTTATTACTGTTGCCCACTCAACTAAACACGAAACAAATTGACATTTTTTTACTATAAGAGATGATTTTTTTTTAACCCAACCAGATCACCCACTGAGTCGAAATCGGTTCCAAAGATTGTGAACCCGACTTTGGCGGTTCAGTTGGTGGGTCACTACTCGACCTAACCCGTGAAATAGATAAGTGGCTTTTTGCAGCAACAGAAAACCGTCGCTAAATGAAATAGATGAGCTGTTCCTAATAGTATCAGCGACGAATTGCAATCAAAGTGCATAGAAAAGCTACTTTTGTGAAGAACGTCGCTAAATAGATCACCTGTCGCCAAGAGAGATTTAATTTTAACCGCTGCTTGTAGTCATCAGCTAGGGTTTTATTCACCGTCGCTAAAAACTTTATTACTGGAACTATTTTCAACAGTATTTCACTAAGAGATAAATACCTTTAGCAACAGCAACTTGTCATTTGCGACGGTTTATAAACTGTCGCTAAAATGTCCTGAAACTGAAACTATTTCCGACAGTAAATTCCGTTAGCGACAGTGTTCTGGTTGCAAAATTTTTACTTGTTATAATTAAGTATTTTAGCGACGGTCGCAAATAATCATTTTTTGGAAAACAAATATAATTCCCATCCCTGAAAAAATATTTACCTAATAACAAAAAATTTCACGAATCCATAAATTATATCCATTCACTCAAATCCATCCACTTACAATTAAATAGAGTCAATAACATTGAAAAATTATTTAAACGAAAATATCTGTACAGACAATGTACATAACAAAAAAGAATATATACAATTTCTTCAATCAAATACAACATAGGCAAACTAAGACGTGGCACAATTCCATGACCCTTAGCAAGTCAACGCCACTGTAAAACTAGTGTGTTCTCATTACTTAAAAAAAAAAAAAAATATTTGAGACATAAGTAGTCTAGGAATATTTAATAGTGGCTACACCTAAAAGAATCAATTTGAATGTAAAACTCTTTGCTCTTCCATAGGTTTTAGTACAATTGACCTTAACACGCTAAAGAAATGGGAAAATCCTTAAATTCTATGCAAGATAATGGATAGCTCAGGAAGTCCTTTTGTCAATGCGATTTAAAGGAAAAATTAAATTCATCTAATACCACTAAAGTCACTATAGAATCAGAATAGCATGCACCTAACTGCAGAATGAGCAAAACTCAACCATCCCTTATGCTTCGTTTGGAACTTAGATTTTTGGTGAGAAAAGGAAAATATGATCTTTTCCTTGACCTTTATTTTTTTTTTTTGTTTGTTTGTTTTTTCTACTAAAAATTTGGGTTCCAAACGAAGCTTAAATGTAAGACCATTGATTGTAGTTTTCGAAGTGGAGTCTGGATTATTCATAGGATATCCCACCGGGGGAGGGGAGTCTGAATTATTTCACCCTTCAGTCCAATGGTCAGATTTCATGCTCTTTCTCTCATCCTATCTTTTATCCCACTTTAATAAAACGTAGTATAAAATATTCCACTTAGAAATTTAATCCCATGGAATATATAATCTCGTACATTATGCCACGGTATTGCTTATCCCCTTAATCTCATCCAGCAAACAAACATACCCAAAAGATAATTTGAGTCGGTTTCTTGATGGTTTTCATTCAAGGAAATGCTTCATTGCTCTTGTTTTCTCACCCTTAAAATGGTTTAGATTCATTTCCGTACGACCTTGTCCACATAAAAGAAAAAGTGGATTTCTGCTCAACCATCAAGTTATAAGCTTCCATTTGATGAGTTTTATAAGCAACACATGAAAATCAACATTAAATAGAAAAAACTACACAAGCTTCTTGATCAAGAAAAAGAAACAATGGAGATGAATTTTCCAAATTACAATGTCAAGACAAGAGGCTTCTGAATTCAGTTTAAAAGAAAATCCACTCACCAATTATTATCACATAACAGGAAAATCAAAATACAAAATTAATTTAATGAATTATGACATGACGAATGAAAACTTTAACAAAGTTAATTTAATGAATTATGACATGGTGAAGTAATGGTTGTCGAAATGGAAGCACCAAGATTCCCCCCAGGGTTGGGTAGGTGGCTGCTACTCCATTGTTTCTCACTTCTTTTTCTTCTTAATATCAATAAATATTGTTATTAGTATTATTACCGTTAAGTTGCATTAGCATCTAAGCTCTAATGCCACACTCACCGTTTCCGGCAGCTAATGGACCTACATGGGTTGCATGCCAATAATCCAATATGTAATGCTGTTCTTACAAAAAAATTCATACAAAATTTGCATGCAAAATAATATGGCAGTGGCTGTTTTGTAAGATAAAACCATTATATGGTGGGTGTTTATTTTGAAATAAAAGACTTTTATTACGACATTATTTTATATAATTTTTTTGTTTGTATAGCATTATCCATGCAATATTAGATCAGGAAACCCACTAGAAAAATATGTATTATAAGCTTAGAAACATATTATAAAACATTGATCCATGCTTCAAATTACGGGAATTGCATCACAGCAACCAGAAAGCTTAAGGCTGAAGCCATCCAACCAAGAGTATGTATGTTTGGGATATGTGGCCAAACTTTTCTTGCAACAACCATTGCCATTCTAATTAATGACGGGGTTTGGAAAACTAAAATATCAGAATAACCAATGGGTAATGTTATACAAATAGAAAATTTATACAGAATGATGTGTTTGAATGAGAGTTTTTCACTTCAAAATTAAAAACCTACCATAACGATTTTTAATTACAAAACTATCACTGTCATTGTCACTGCCATTACTACCGCCACATCATTTTAGTGGAAGTTTCAGTACAATTTTTGTGCAAGAGTAGCACTTTTCATAAACAATATGACATGACAACGATTTGGTTAATTGATGTCTTGAAAGGGAACTTGCAAGAAATTTGAGCACCATATCATCCGAGTCGTCCCTCCGCCCTCTTTCAAAATGTAGTTGGTCCCCCTCCTTTTAACAAGTCCAGTGGGTACGTTCAGAATCTAATGCTTTGTGAGGGGAGGATGAGGGGCTGACTTGGTGCTCAACAGGACCAAATAATTTCTCGGGTACGTGGTGTTTAAATTTTTTGGCTAAAAGACAAAAATCCCGTGGATACACATAGACAAAATCATCTGCATGCCACTAACCAACTAAAGAAATTTGAAATTGTGTACTAGTAACGAATCAAATGAGTCCCATGTAAAAAACCAATGTACTTGGGGGATTGAGCATGAGGGAAGATTAAGAGAGAGATCAAGTTTGGTGGATTCTTTAAAATGTTTTGAGATAAGTATACAAGGTAAGCTCAAAAGGGGTAAATGCATAACCTAGCCCAACGCCTTCACATCGCTGAGTGTTGGGTTGTGAGTTTGTTTAGGTTTATTTTAATTGGGTGTTTAATAGGTTCAGTATATCAATCCATTTAAGTCCATTAAAAATGAGTGTTTTATTACTAACCCAATAATAACTCATTTCACAGAATAGTTGGACCCAAACCTATTTAACACGGGTAGAGAGTTGGGCGAGTTGATAATTATAGGTTCACTTTGCTAGCCCTAAAGTCTAGTAAACATACCTACCCTGACATTTGTTGTTTCCTTCATTACATTGAAACTTTTTATTCAAGAACAACATGAATCTCCTGCTTTTTAAATTTTATCAGAATATATAAAAATGATAGTCAAACAAAGAGAAGAAATTCGAATTATCTTGCTTCAATTGTGGATAAACCTTGTCGTTGAGTGTTGAAAAGATGAGATATGGGGTGGGATTGGATTGTAAATCCCGTGGCCTTGGTTATCTCTTGTTTGGGATAGAAATTAGTATCCTGGGATTAGTAGTCCGGCTGATAGTAGATTTCATAGAAAATGAGCGAGTCATATTACATATCTCGCTCGAGAGTCCGGATTATTTCCCCCCTTCAATCCAATGGTCACGTTTCATGCTTCCACTTTTGTCCCCCTTTAACGAAATATAGTGTTAAACATTTCATTTAGAAATTTAATCCCGTGACATATGTAATATGGTGCTTCTGGAAATTAGCCATGGACAAGAGTACCCATGGATATCGATGCATGAGATAACTACGTTAACTACTTCTTTGCAAATCTACGACAAAAGAACAAGCCCTGTCTTTTGCTGTTTCCTTTACATGAAAAACCTTTTATTAGAGGACAATATGTATGCCAATCTCCATTTTTGTTCTACAGTTTCCATGTCTGTTTCCAGTTGTTGGCTGGGATTGGATTGCCAATCCTTTGGCGTTGACTATCTCCCGTTTGGGACAGAATGCATCATGGGATTAGAAAGTTGTTGAGAACACAGCAACCCTGGAACTATTCCTGCAGCACCTGGACAAAACTAGAGCAGCAAAAGAAAGCACAAAACAGCAACAAAAACAAAATAACACACATCAAGAGAACAGGGGAAAACTAGATTTTTTCTAAATCTATTTTTTTCTGTATTTTTTCTGAACCTGAATACCCTGTATCTATATGGAATAACAATTAGAGTCCTAAAAAAAAACTACCAAACTAACTGTTGAAATTATTTTCAAAATATATAATATATGTAATAGTTTTCGGATTTTTCCATTTTGGTTTTGACTGGCTTTGAAGAAAGTCTTTATTGCCTTATTAAATGAATCCCACATCGAAAAGTGAGAAGTTTTGTAAGGCATTTATAAATGCCAACAACTTTCTATGTATTGCTTTAGAGCAATGATTGGGTGTAGCACTCAAGTGTGAGCATGTATGCCAAGCCACATGTGCGCCACGCGCACATCTTGCGTGCGAGTCGCGTGGCGCAATGTGGCGCTTTAGTGGCGCACTTGGCACTTGGACACGTGGCACGTGCGCGTGTGGCGTGTGATCAAAACCATTGATTTTTGTCAATCATAATGATCAACGATCGGATGGCTAATACATAAGCAAAAAAAGATCGTATGGTGAGAACCACACCTGATCATAGAGGTGTGATGTATGATATGATCAAATAATAAATAGATGCGATCTACACCGTTAGATTAAGAAATGGGCGATCCGACGGCTGTGTTTAAACCTGCAAGTGACTGTTAGAAATCAGTTATTATTTGAAATCTAACAGTCATGTCTGGTCCAAAAAGACACCAAAATGTTTATAAAAACATGGCAAATTCGCAGACAAAAACATATAATTTTTCATACAACTTCTCTATATATTGAAAGGCAATACAGTTCTTGATTCTTTTCTAGTTTTATTATTCATCATCTCTGAAGTCTGTTTCTGCAGAAATAGACATTCAGATTCTTGGCAGACTTGATAATCAGAGGGTATTCGGGTCTGATTTCGTGTGTGCAACACGCAGTCAGAATTACAGATTTTTTTGGGCTCCATTGTATCCTGGAAGCGATTCGCCATTAACCTGGTGCACACTAGATTCTGAGAATTGGTGGGGGCGAATATCGTCTTAAGGAAAGCGATATTAATCGTGCCTTGGATGCGATTATTCATCTTCTTCTTTCTTTTACAGATTTCTGAACTAACACTAACTTTTACTAAACTCTACCACCTATACTCCTAACTCAATCCAAATAAGACAGACTCCAAATTAAACCAAACTACCTGACCAGTTAACATAGCACATCAAATAAATTAATTCCTAAATGCTCACCGGCTCTACCCCTCCGGCATTGTGCAAGAGTCAGTGATGACTCCAACACTCCCTCTCAGTGCTGACTCTCTGCTAATCACGCCAAGTTGCCTCCTAAACTTGATGAACTTCTTGTAAGTCAACCCTTTTGTGAACAAATCTGCAACTTGTTCATCAGTACGAATTGGTTGCAAACAGATCTCTTCTTTAAGCACCTTTTCCCTAAGAAAATGATAGTGGACTTCCACATGCTTTGTTCTAGAATGGAAAATTGGATTTTCTGCAAGTTTAATAGCACTTTCATTATCACAATTTAACCCAACCATGTAATCTGTGGATTGATGCAAGTCTTTCATCAATTGCATTAGCCAAACACACTCTTGTGAAGCCATAGCTGCAGCTCGATATTCAGCCTTAATTGTTGATAACGAAACCGTTGGTTGTCTCTTGCTACACCAAGAAATGGCTCTAGAGCCTAAACTGAATATGTATCCTGTGGTCGACCTTCGAGTAGAAAGATCTCCAGCATAGTCAGCATCACACCATCCCACAACTTCACAGGTTCCATCTTTTTCATAAAGCACACCAAAACTAACTGTGCCTTTTACATACCTCAATATTCTCCGAACTACTTCAAGATGTGGTTTCCTTGGTTGTTGCTTGAATTGACTTACAACACTAACAGCTTGAGCAATATTTGGCCTTGTTAATGTCAAATACAGCAAGCTCCTAACAAGTTGCCTGTACATAGTGGAATCTTTAAGTTCCTCTCCTTCGTCTACTCGGAACTTTGCATTAACCTCCATAGGAGTGGCAGCTTGTTTGCACCCTGTCATACCAAATTGCTTCAGTAAATTTTCAGCATATTTTTGTTGAGATAAAAATATGCCTTCCTTAGTTCGGTTAAGCTCTAATCCAAGAAAGTGCTTGAGCTCCCCCAACTCTTTCATATTGAAGCGCGTCCCAAGGTTGACACGTATCCTTGCAATTTCCTCTTGGTTATCTCCAGTTATTATCAAGTCATCAACATAGACTAGCACAACAGAAATTTTACCAACTGTATTCTTCACAAATAAGCTAGAATCTGACGGAGCCACCAAATACCTGATTACTCTTAGAAATAGTAATCTTTTGGCTTAAATTGTTAGTTGATTAGTTAAATTTGGTGTTAATTTAGTATTCTAACTCCTAAAACGCGTTAAAACTCTTTTTGTACACTTTTTGTAGGATTTGGAGCTTAAACTAAGGCAAATGGGCAATCTTGAGTATGACCGATCGATCGCTCGATCGATCGCCCGATCGAACGGTCCACGGAACGTTTGATCGGCCGATCGATCGGTGATCCTGCGATCGATCGGTGATGCTCTGTTCAACCTTCTACAGCAAACTTCAGAGAGGGCGTTTTTGCGATCGATCGGGCGTTCGATCGGTGACGTCAGAATTCTCTCAACAGACGACACAGAAGCAAACTTCAGAGGGGTCGGTTTTGCGATCGATCGGGCGTTCGATCGCCTTGACCGTTCGATCGGGCGATCGATCGGTCGTACACCGATCGATCGGTGTGTACAGGCTCTGTTTTTCTGCAGAGTATAAAAGCTTTTATTCAAGACAAAAAGAGGGATAGGTCATTTTCTGCAGAGTTTGGACGGGAAGAAGGCTCCAAAAAGTGGATTTTTGTTATCTTGTAAGGTTTTTAGTTAGATCTACTCTTAATGCTTTGTATTTAATGTCATTTATTGCTTTTGGATCATTGTAAGTGAATGTTTGATATATATGTGAAGTGAATGATTTTCTACCTTTTCTAGCAACTTTCCATCATTTTCTTGGCACTTTCTCTCATTTTCTTGGCAACCAAACACTAGTTCTTTATAGTTTAATGGTAGATTTGACTCCTTTTATGTTAGTTAACATGGATTCTAGTAGCTAAACACCCCTTGGATGTGGTTGTGAAGATCCACCAAGGATCTTCAAAGGGTTGAAAATGGGTTGTATGAACTTCAAAGTCATATCCTCAAAATTATATGGTTTCATTTGATTTAGCATGAGATTCATTAGAAAAACTTAGATTCATAACCCTTTGGTAATATTTATGTACAAATCAATATTTGGTATAGGTATTGCACATGTTTAAGGTTTGATTCTAGGGTACCAATTATATATTCCCTCTCTAGGCTCAATCAAACAAAGCCCACATTTTTATAGTCGACATTTTCCGAATCAAGAATCCAAGGTGTGATTCTTGATTTGAGTTATAAACCTCTCATTGGAAACCTTTGTTGTGAATTGGTGGATCAAAACAACCATGTCCAAGCTTTTCTCCTTAATTACATAAAATTAGCTTTTGTTGTCTTTCATAGTCACTAAATTATTGTATGAAGCATATAACCATCATCATCTCAAAACCAACATATTTTCGGTCTATTTTATGTTAAGAATTTTCATTTGCAATCCATTAAGATAAGTACCCGTGCTAGTTGAGCTTTGTTGCTATATTTGTAGAATTCCCTTGGGAGAGAACGACACCGGATCCTCCGGTTTTACTACAAGCGCGACCTCCGTACCCTTGCGGAGTGGCCCCAGTTGAAGCACATCTGGAGGCGTGCCAATACCCACTAACAGTAAGGAATTCTGCAATTTTCCCATACCAAGCCCTCAGTGCTTGCTTCAACCCATATAGCGCCTTGCGTAGTTTGCACACATAACTTGGTCTGCGAAGATCCAAAAATCCTTTAGGTTGCTCCATGAAAATTTCATGACTTAACTCACCATGTAAGAATGCATTCTTCACATCGAGTTGCCACAACTTCCACTCCTTACATGCAGCAAGAACTAACAACACACAAACTGTGGTAATTTTAGCCACCGGACTAAAGGTCTCATCATAGTCATAACCAAACTGCTGAGAAAATCCATGAGCTATAAGATGTGCTTTGTATCTCTCTACAACTCCATTAGGCTTTGTTTTAATCTTGTAGACCAACTTACAAGAAATGGGTGTCATTCCAGCAATTCGCGGCACCAAATCCCAGGTTTCATTTTGTTTTAAAGCCTGCATCTCCTCTTCCATTGCCCTGTCCCATTCAGGAACTCCCCTTGCTTCTTCAAATGTTGTTGGTTCCAATAAAGTAACCACTCCATTATTAGCAGCTTCAGCAAATGATGTATCTACATACCTTTGATTTGGCTTATGCATCCGGGATGACCTTTGCAAATTGTTCATTGTTTTTGACATGTCTGGAACTTCCACATGAGACTCCCTCACGTCTTCAACTATGTTTGGTTGATGAACACCTAATTTTCATGGATTTTGATCTCTTGGAATTAAATTTGAAGAAGAATTCTCTCTTTCAACTTCTCAATGTGCCAGCTCATGTGACTCCACTTGCTCCAAATCATACTCCACAGATTCAAGTTGAAGTGGCAATCCATACTTTAACCTCTCTTGTATATCAACTTCAAGTTGCTTACTGTCCGGAAGAGTGGCCTGATCGGATGACCACCACGATGATGCTTCATCGAACACCACGTTCCTTGAAACATATACGCGACTTCTAGTAGGATCAATGCATCTCCAACCTTTTCTCTCTGAATCATACCCCGTAAAAATACACCTAACAGCTTTCTTGTCAAACTTGCTGCGAAGACAATCAGGTACAAATACATAGCAAACTGACCCGAACACTCGAAAATGACTTGCAACTGGTTTAACATTGAACAACTTCTCATATGGTGAAATGAACCCGAGCTTTGCTTGAGGAAGCCTATTAGTCACATAAGTTGCTGTGTTCATACATTCAGCCCAAAACCGAGCAGGAACATTCTTGGCATGCATCATACTTCGAGAAGCTTTTGCCAAATGCCTATTTTTCCTTTCTGCCACCCCATTCTGTTGAGGTGTATCAGTGCACGTACGTTGCCTCCATATTCCACATCCACACAGATATTGTATAAATTCATTTACTGTGTACTCACTACCATTGTCTGTTCTTAAGCATTTGATCTTAACAAAAAGCTCATTCTCCATTTGCTTATGAAACTCAACAAACTTCTCATATGCTTCAGATTTTTCCTTAAGAAAATAAACCCAAACATAACGAGAGAAATCATCAATGAATGTTAGCATATGACACATACCTCCAATGGAAGGAATTCTCACTTTACCAAATACATCTGAATGTACTAGCTCGAGAGGTCTTTTGGCATGGTAGGTAGACTCTTTATATGGAAGCTGATACGCTTTCCCGTATTGACGACCAGCACATATGGTGCCTTGTCGAACTTCTATCATAGGAAGTCCTTTTAAGATATTCTTCTTCATCATGACACAAAGCTTGCTGTAGCCTACATGTGCAAGACGAGAATGCCACAAATCAACTATGTCATTTTTTTGAGTCTTCTCCACATATGCTTCTTGGGCAGACATCACGTAGACTGAATCTACTCTCTTCCCTTCCATAAAAGGAGTGCCAACAACTTCCAATTGCTTGTAAACTTGAACATTATTAGGGCCAAACATAGCATAATTTCCAGATTTTGTTAACTGAGAAACAGACAACAAGTTTTTCTTCATATCTGGAACATGATAAACACCTTTCAGCAAAGTTTTCTCCTCTCCTATCCTACGAACACATGTGGCATCTCCTATATGAGTGATAGCCAACTTCGTATTATTTGCTGTGACCACCATTCAGTTTCTGGTATACTCAGTTTTAGTTACAAACTTTTGCTCATCGCCAGTCATGTGGTTTGAACAGCCAGAATCGACTATCCAATCCTTGGAATAGTCTATACGATCTACATTGTTTGTACCAAAAGTACTCTGAGAAATTAAAGCATCTTCAATTATGAAATCTATTTCACATTCACCAGATTGTTCTTTTGCAATGGAAAGAAAAGCCTCCCATTCTTCCTCGCTTTCTTTACCTTGTTCTTGGTAATTCTTTGTCGCTGTGGCAGCATTTCCTTCCTCTTTCTTTCTTTCTTTTTGGCAATTTGCAATCTCTAGCATAATGACCAGGTTTATCACAATTAAAACACCGGTACTTATTTGAATTATGACCTGATGTTCGCTTTCCAGGTTCATGATTCCATGATGCTCCCTCATCTTGAGAGGTTTCTTTCTTTTGCTTTGCCTTACCCTTGTTCTTACCCTTTTGGTGCCTCTTCCCATGGCCAGTGAAAAGCACTTCTTCACTCTCCTTTACAGAGATACTAGCCATTTGCTTAGCGAAACTTTCTTAATTAGCTAACAAGCTTTCAAGTTCAAGAAGATTAGGCTAAGTTGGCCATCCTTGGATTGCAGCCACGAATCCTCTAAATTCAGGCTTTAATCCTCGTATGACAATTCTCCGCTTACGTGCTTCAGAAATGGAAGATTCCTCATCAAGCTGTGCAATCTCATGACAAAGTCCCTTCACTTTCATAAAGTACTGTGATATAGTCATATTGCCCTGAGTAAGTGTGCTGATCTCATTCTCCAACATCTGCAGTCTTGCATCATTTGTCTTTGAAAATAATGTTGCAAAAGCATCCCATGCTTCATTTGGAATCCTGGCTTCTCGAATATGATCCATCAACTCTTTTTGGATAGTTGCTTTCAAGATGAACATAGCCTTACCAGCTCTGATCTTCCATTTTTGTGAAGCCTCTGCACCTTCTGCATTGCCATTTGGAGGATTAACTTCAACCCCATTCACAACTTCCCATAAGTCTTGCCCCTGGAGATACGACTCTATGCAAGACTTTCAATATGGATAGTTTGTATAACTTAGCTTCTCAATGCCATTCACAGAGTTTGTGAGATCCATTATTCCAATCACCCAACAACGAATACTGAGATTAGATCCTCGATCTAAAGCTTCAACGTTTGGTCCTTGACCACAAACGTTTCAGATTTCAAGTTGGGTCTTGATTGATGGATGAAACCACCGGTCCTTGACCGAATGCTCTGATACCACTTGTTGAGAACACAGCAACCCTGGAATTATTCCTGCAGCACCTGGACAAAACTAGAGCAGCAAAAGAAAGCACAAAACAGCAACAAAAACAGAACAACACACAACAAGAGAACAGGGAAAAACTAGATTTTTTCTGAATCTATTTTTTTCTGTATTTTTTCTAAACCTGAATACTCTGTATTTATATGGAACAACAATTAGAGTCCTAAAACAAAACTACCAAACTAACTTTTACTAAACTCTACCACCTATACTCCTAACTCAATCCAAATAAGACAGACTCCAAATTAAAGCAAACTACCTGACCAACTAACATAGCACATCAAATAAATTAATTCCTAAATGCTCACCGGCCCTACCCTCCGGCATTGTGCAAGAGTCAGTGATGACTCCAACAAAAGTAGGGTGGTAATTCATATCCGGAGAGTCCGGGTTATTTCCCACTTCAATCCAATGGTCATGGTTCATGCTCCTCATTTTATCACACTTAATTTAATGAAATATAGTATAAGATATTTCGTTTAAAAACTTAATCACATGATATATGTAATCCCATCCACCCCTAATCCCATCCTACAAAGCAAAGACACTGAAAAGATTATTTTCTACCTAGTTAATGCATATTATTGGGTCACTTCCTTAGGCCACATATGGTGCTTCTATGATATATGTTCTTCTTCTTCCTCTATATCTCTGTTAAGCTTCCTCCTTCCTCAAATCAGTATTTGTCAGTTCACAACCACCTTCTCCTCCGGCCACTCTCAAAGTAGCAATCTCCTTACACATCCTACTCTCCATTCCTCATTCTTGCACCTTCTATCTCCTTGCGTCCTGTCACTCTGTTGGTGTAGGAAGGTTCTGGGATATTTTCAATTCATCTTAATCATCTCATCAGTATAGGCAAAGAAGGGAGCTCCTTTTCTTTTCTTTTCTTTTCCTGTCATTCTACCCTCAGTTTTCTTTCAGCTAAGTCATGCCTCCCTCAAACATTCGGTACCTGGGCCCCCTCCCTCAATAATATGGTGACCATTTTTGTTGAAAATCTGTCGATGAATATGAACCAAACCTGGCTTACAAACATATTCAACAAATGTGGGAAAGTCCTAGTTGTCTTCATACCAAAAAAGTGAGCTCCAGAAATTGGGTCAGATTTGGTTTCGTTAGATTCAGTTTGGACAAGGAAGCCTTGGAGGCCATCAAAAGGTATAATGGGGTGTGGCTCTTACACTACCAACTGAAAGTGCAAAGAGCTAAATATGGAAAGGACAGAAGGAATACAGAAGGAAAGTCTCAGCAAAATTACCAAGTTAACAAGAACTCTCAACTCAATCCGAAAGCTGGTGTAAAGATTCAAAATAGTCTCATGGCATTCAGGGACAAAAGAAGCTACAAGCATGTTGTTGTTGATGAAATTCCAAGACAGAATGTACCTGTAAAAAATTCGGAGAAGATAATTGAAGCAGTTGAATTGGAAGAAGAGTGGATCAGGAAATGTGTGATTGGGATTCCAATTGATCACAAAGCATGCACGGCATTGAAAATGTGATGAGAAGTGAGGGAGTTTTCGGCATTAAAATCAATCATCTGGGAGGCAAGAGGATGCTGTTACAATTTTCCTCTACTGAAGAAAAAACTGGCTTTCTTAGTGATGGACGGCAATGGCTTTATCAATAGTTCTCAACTCTATATGAATGGTCATATAGGGAATTTAACTACACAAGGAATGTGTTGTTGAAAATTTGGGGGGTCCCTCTTCAGGCATGGAATGATTCAAACTTCAGATTAATTGGCAAGAACTGGGGAGAGGTAATCTATGTTGATGGCAAAACATCGTTCAAAAGGGACTTAGCTAAAGGCAGAGTACTCATCAAAACTGAATGTTGTTCTTTTATTCGAGGAAAAGTGAAGTTGAAAGTGGGGAATTTCATTTATACAATCAATGTAATGGAGGCAGATTTTTCAGTTATCCCATTTAATCCTCAAAGTTCTGGTAGAAGCTCCCCTCCCCTCTGAGTCTATACCAGTTACTGAAATCCAAAGTAAACCAAGGGGAACAGAACTGGAAACCATTAACTTTCAATCCCTTTCTCAGGCCATCCTCCAGACATGAAGGTGTTGAAAATTCATCTTTAGAGAATGAATGTGACAAGGAAGAAGATGACGACATGGAAATTATCAGTCAGGTGGATGAATCAATCACTGACAATGGGATTGAACTACTGGTGCGTCAGTTCAAAATTTGAGTCTAATTGCCCGTTTGGTTTGATTTTTTTGCAGTTTTTTTAATTTTGTTTTTTTGGCTTATAAGCCAAAAAGTTAAAATTTTTTTAGCTTTTTTGCTTTTAACAAGATAAGATAAGCAAAAAAGTAAAAAAAAAAAGTTTCAAAATCTTGATTTTTTGGCTTATAAATAAAAAAAACTAAGTAAAAAAAGTTCAAAATAAGCCATATCAAACGGCCTTTAAATCAGAGTGAGGAGCTCAATGAAGGCGCCTCTAGTAAACCTAAATAATAGCGCACACCTGCTGCTGGAAGCAGCTCCATTCCAAGACTCATTAAGTGCATCCATGCCTACAGACAACGAAGTCAGAGCCATTGCTGTAAGGACCTAAACCTTATTTATTATAAATTTTCACACTAGCATACATCATGCATTTTATAAGATAAAATTTCTGAATTTAACCATTATTTATTTGCATTAATTATTATTTTATTTAATTACACAGGACGTTTATTTGGGTCATAGAATTTAAGGGCCAGTTGATCATATGGAAATTAATCTTAACCTTAGATGTCGAGTGGTGATTTGAGTGTAATGGAGCCCATGGTATTATGGTGGACTTGAGAGCTTAAGTGAGCCACGTGTCCGAACTTTATTCTATTAGTTGCGGTTGTGAGATTGATTAAAGAATATTAGGCTCGCACAGCAGATTTGGTGGAGTAATTTACGTATATTCTCCTTTTGTTCTTATCGATTTATGTTATTTGGTTAGTGTGTGTGTGTGCGTGCGTGAGAGAGAGAGAGAGAGAGAGAGAGAGAGAGTCCGCCGTTCCTCAGTGTATGTGTGAGACAGAGGGGCCTAGGGTTTGAGAAAAGAAGAGAGAATATTTGGCAGCCATCTCTACGGTACAAGTATCAGTGGTAGGAGGTAAAGAGTCAACAGTAGTGCCGGTCTTTATTGTTAAAGGTATGAACTCTAATCTTAGGCATTGTTGTTATAGCTAGAACACAATCTTGAAATAATTGAAGTACTCTATACAGTTGATTTGGGTAGGCACTGTAAACTGCCATGATTTCGGAGCTATTTCGGATTTTGAGTTGGCTTGGGTTTTGGTTACAACTAGTATTGATCTGATAATTTTGTTGTAATAAATTCTGTTTCAATGCATATCTAGGAGTTGATTGGAGTAATACACAGTGGGTTTGTGGAAGTTTGTTTATTGTTATTTGTTTTGGAGTAGAACCAGTGTGGGTTGCCGAACAAGAACATAACTGATTCTTGAGTGGAAGACTTTGGGTTTAGTACACCACGGTGGGGTGCACTATCCGGTGAATCAGTGAAGAAAAAGAAAAAAAAAATAAAAGACAAGAAAGAGAGTTGCAGGCACACATGAATACGTAATGGACGAAAAGATTGAATTGGTTGATGAACACGGGTAGTTATCCAGTGTGGCTGAACCAAGTGTTTTACGATAAACTTAGTGATTTTGATCAATCGGATAGATTGTTGGCCTTAGAAATATTCTTAGTTTAAGGTTTTTTCGGCACGTAGAATTCTTTTTTTTTTTTTTTTTTGGTGTTAGTTTATGCTAATTCTAATCATAGAAGTTTAATTATAGGCTTTTATATTATTGTCATTCAGGATATGAGCACTTTATTTCCGATTGTTTTCTTTTGAAATGCAATTCGTTTGAGAGCAAGTGAGTGGTTTTGCTTTGTTGACTATCTTTCTAAAAATCATGTCCTATCTGAACAAATATTATTTTATGATTTGTCTATCTATTGTCTTATTTATTTGAAAGTATGTTTTACGATAAATTATTTAGTATTCGACATTGGTGTTTGTTGGTTAGAATTGGTATTGGATTTGGTTTGATTATTGGTATTGTAAACTCCAGGAAAAAAGTCCACCTTGCGAGTGCCTCTAGCAACTAGAGAATAGGCCTAAGGAAGGTGACTCTAGTTTCTCAATGGTGAGAAATAGGCTTGGTACGTCTGGGTGATCTTCACCGGATTGACTTAGGGAAAAGTCCCGGTTTGCCACACCGTGGTGACCCTGTGTTTAATGTTGGATCCAACTGGGTTATAGAATGCCTTCAGATTTTATTTCTGACCATTATTATTTGATTGCATGGTTTATTTTTGGATACTCTCACTATATGAATATTTATTTATTATTTTTGGTTAATTAGTATCATTTTGGGAAATTTAAATTTGATTATTTGATTCTTTATTTGGAATTGGTTATTTTTGTTATAGGAACATAAACCTTTTTGGACAAATTGTGTTTTTGAAAATATGGACTTATATGTTTGAAACTGTTATATAACTTAATTTATTTTTACTTACAAAAATTATGTTGAGCCTTGATTTCAAAAGTTTATTTATTATATATTGCATTATCATTCGCTAGGCTGTGAGTTGACCCTCCCTTACTAAATATTTTCAGGTGAACATGAGTAAAAGTAGTCATGAACTTAGAGTTGGGATAGTTGCTTGACCTTCATAGAATTGTCTTGAGTCACATATCTAAGTATTCTAATTAGATGTTTTAGTAGTTGATTACATTGTAAAAATGTAATTTCAAGTTCCCAATTTGTGTTTGTTAATATTAAAATAATTATAAATAGTTTTAATTAATTTACTTTTAACCCTAATAAATTTTATTGAGCATTTTGTAGGCTTTTAGATAAAAGAGGGAGCAAACTCACATGAAAAGAAAGGAGTCTTCATTGATTGGAACTCATCCACATAGGCAAACATTCATTTTTCAACAACTCCACCAAAACAAGCAAGACATGTTTTTGCTTTTGGATAAAAGAGGGAGCAAACTCACATACAAAGATGAAAATTGACATGGAAAGAAAGTAACTCACATGTAAATTCACATGAAAAAATGAAAATTGATATGGAAAGATGACAATTGACATGGAAAGAAGACAAAAGAAAAAATTAATAATTAAAAAAAATGCATAATTGTAGGGAATGAATGACTTCATCTTGTGAGTCTATAAATAGCAACACCAATAGAAGCAAGAGGGAAAGCTTGTGAGGAGGCAAGAGAGAGAAATATATATGTAGGAGCTTCCACTTATTTATAAAGTCATTTTTTTTTTCAGTCAAGTCTCTTCAATGTTATGAGTAGCTAATTTTATTTTTGGAGCCAATTGTGAAGATCATCCGAGAATTTTGAAATATCAATAGAGGTAATTGGTATTTATTGATAATCAAAATCTAGATCTTTGAGAAAACTTAGATTCTTGATTATGTTTGTAATATCTTCCACCTTGACAAAACAGCTAGTATATACAAATTGATGGTATGAATCTATGGCGTTAATTTTGCTATTCTAGATTTAATTATTATTGAAATTATATTTTTATTGCTAAATCTTTCAAATCAAAGGCTCAAGATGAAGCCAATGATTTGAGTTACAAAATCTCTGTTGATATTTCGGGTGAATCGGTGGTCCAATCAATTGGATCCAATACCGTTTTTGTTATTTAAAGTCTAGTTCCATAATCATCAAATCTTTCAAAGCAAAACATTTTTTTTTATTAATATTTTTCTACACCAACTGTCTAGATCTCAGTGATACTATTTTTGGTGGAATTCAAAAAGGTTGGCTTAGGTTCCAATTGAAACCATTACAATACTACGGTATTTAGCACGACTTAGTCGATATCTAATTTTTTACCTTGGGTGAATTTTCAGCTCTAACTTTGTATGTTTTGTTAACTGTTCTCTGTGGATTCGATCTCGACTTACCGAGTTATTACTGCATCACAACCGCACACTAGCAAATTTCAATCACATTATGTACTATCAAATTTTGGTGCCATTGCTGAGGAACGGTTTTAATTAAAATATATGAAAATAAAAAAAAATTGAAATATAAAAAAATAATAAAAAATTCAAAAATAAAAAATAAAAAAATATAAAATAAAAATAATTTTTTTAAAAAAATTCAAAAATAAAAAATATAATAACACCTTTGTGGACTACAAATTGATAATACCGTTGCTGGATTTTGGACAATTGATTGCTTCCCTAGCTTGACGAAGGAATTAGATGGTGTATACCAACTAATCAGTGGTTTATACTTACTTTTTATTTCGTTCCGTTATCAATTTGTACATTTGTTTATATTTAGTTTTTTTTCTTTAATTTAGTCATTTATTTTTAAGTGGTTAAACTCTTTGGTTGGCATACTTGCCTATTACTGGACAAAGCCATTCAAGTTGGGTACAATCTTTTCTGTTTTTATTTTTCACGTAACCCATCTAACTCATCTAGCCATTTAACTTATTTACAGTCTTTATTTATTTTTCTCTCTTTATAGTCTTTATTTATTTATTGCTCTTTTATTTACACTTTTTATTTATTTTTCTTTTCTTGGTATTTTGGATAACCTTATTTTGGGTTGTTTCACTGCCTATTTAGGTTGGTACCGCCCACTAAGGTTACTAATACTAAAATTCTTAACGTGTGTTTCTTTTTGTTGTTTTTATGTGCAGGTAAATTTTCTTTCTTTTTAGCGTGTTCCCTAAAAAAAAACAAATAATAATTTTTTTTTTCTAGAAGTCATTGAAAGTCTTTCAAATCTAAGATTAAGCAAGTCTCCATTAAAGTATTCAAAAGAAAAAAGAAGACAAAGGTGGGACTTCTCTTTAATTTTGTGCAAATCCCCACTTCTCTATTCTCTCTCTTAGCCTACTTGGGTTATTCTTCAATTTTTTACCCCTATCTACCCCATCCCCCTTTCTATTGACTCCATGCCTTGATTTTGATGGTAACAAAACTTTGTTTAAATGTCTAATTACTTTACTTAGTGTGCAGATAATATCATGCATTAATTAGACTATGACTTGAAGCTTGAATATATTAAAGAACTAATGAAGCTTGTCAAGAAGATTTGAAAAGTGTGTTAAAACCTTAAAAAGATGGAAGAAGCTATATGGATTGAAGAGTACTGGATATAATCAAATTGAATTGATTTCATCTCGAAGAGATTGAAGGTGTTAAAGATTAAGTGGAGTGAATATCACAACTATTGGATGATCTTTTGAAAGATTTGATGAAGTCTCGACAAATCAAAGGAAGCCATAGATTAATTGAACAAGCTCTTAAAGACCCACATGCATGAAAGAAGACATTTAAAGTCTTAGAAGCCTAATCTAGTATATCAATGAAGTGTTTGAAGGATTAGAAGAAGATTGAAGAAGTCTTGCAAAATGAAGCCTATGAAATTGGTAGGAGTTGACACTTAGACCACTAGGAATTGATACATGAAGACAGTGACTTGAACTTGAGTATCTATATTGACAAGAGTCGACACATTCATTCCAAGAGTCGACACTTAGCTCATTAGGTGTCGACATATAGACCATCAAGAGTCGACGCATGGAGACAGTGAGCATGACTCTAAGAAATCCTTAAAAGAATCAACGCATGAACCTACAAGAGTCGACACAGGGAGATAGAGTGTATGATTTTGATAAATCATCAGAAGAGTTGACACATGAGTCTACAAGAGTTGACACATGAAGACAGAGTGCATGACTTTGTTAAATCATCAGAAGAGTTGACACATGAGTTGACAAGAGTTGACACATGAAGACAGAGAGCATGACTTAGATAAAACCCTCAAAGAGTTGACACATGAGCTGACGGGAGTTGACACATGAGGACAGATTGCGCGACTTTGAAAAGGTCTTAAAGGAGTCGACACATGAGTTGACATGAGTCAACACGTGAAGACAGAGTGCACGACTTTGAAGAAATCCCTTAAAGAGTTGACACATGAGATTACAAGTGTCGACACATCGAGACAGATTGCATGACTTTGAAAAAGCCTTAAAAGAGTCAACACATGAGCCCAGAAAAGTCGTCACATTGAGACAGTGCCTTGGAGATATATGCTAAAACTTGAAGGAGTCAACATTTGATTCCTCAGGAGTCGACACACGGAGATAGATTGCTTATAGAACAGTGTTCAGAGCAACAAGGAGTCGACACTTGTAGCTTAGGGTTCGACCTATGCCATTGTAATGGTAATATTTTTGAACGTTATACTCCATCGTTTTTGCATGTAATGGAACCTCCACTACCTCCAATGGCTAAAATCAAAGCTAAGGCATATATATATGACCTCCACAACATATATACATGAAGAAGAGAGATATACAAGTGCAACAATCGAATTTGAAGTCATATACCCTAGCTGGTATTGTTGCTTTGCTGAGATATTGGGGTTTTACTGATATACACTGATTCCATTCACTCTTTAAGAGAGATACTTTGTGTAAACCTCATTTATTCTATTTAGGTGGGTTTGTAAACCTGTGAGTTTGAGTGTTCTTATTAAAAACACTTGTAAGTTTGAGTGAAGCTTGAAGAAAATCACTTGGGGAGATTTGAGAGCTTGGGAAGAGCTGTTGTGAGAAGTGAGCTAGGCACTGGATCAACTAGCACCTACGTCGTAATTGTTCATTGCATAGTGGAAGAGCTTTCTAGGAGGTCTTGAGGGTGAGGACGTAGGTCACGAATTGTAGCTAAACCTCAATAAATCTTTGTGTTCATTTTGTGCTTTGTTTTTTATTTATTATTTGAGATAGCCTAAACACAGTACACATACACTTTGATTTTGCTATTAGATTGATTAATCAGATTGCTTAAATAATTTTTAATTAAAATTACTAGTGATTATTTTTGAAACCTAATTCACCTCCCTCTTGGGTTACACTCTTGAGCCAACACTTTCTTGTGTGCTTGATAGGTTATGTACATTTATATGTCACAACACTACTTGAGGGAGTAATCATGGAAATGTGTCACCTCCCCGACATTGAATAATGCGGGATTATATGAATCCTGCAAGGCAAACTCCCACATCATGCATAGTATTTTTTGAGTATCAAAACACCATTAATCTGAGGCTAGGAATGCTACAACTATTGCCTACTTTTTATGGTATGAATTCTGAACGTCCATACATTTATATCAAGGATTTTGAGGATGCATGTTCGATATTTCAGGATAACTCTTGTCCACAGGAAGTTTTACTTTTAAAACTATGCCCGTTCACTCTGAAGGATAAGGCCAAGATATGGTTTAATTCATTGAGGCCTAGATCTATACACTCTTGGCATACATTACAAGGGAAATTCTTGAAAATTTTTTTTCCTGAACATAAGACCGAGGCGATTCATCGCCAAATCTCTCAATTTGCCCCAACTTTAGGTGAAACCTTTTAACAATGTTGGGAGAGGTTTAAAGATTTGTTGTTGTCATGTCGACATCATTGATTTGCCGATTGGCATACCATCAACACTTTCTACTCTTCATTGACCCCTCAATTGAAGATGTTTGTGGAGTCTATGTGTGCAGGGACCTATCTTGATAAGGATCCAATTAAAGCGTATAACTACTTTGACTACCTAGCTAACTTGGCTAGAAATTGAGCCACCACTAGGACCCAAAATCCTAAAACTAGACCAACCACGCAACATGAAGGGGGTAAATATCAACTTAGGAAAGTTGGTGATCTGAATGCTAGAGTTAATTCACTTTCCCGTAAAGTAGAGGCTATAGGGACGTCTAGAGCCAATGCCGTAGAGGTTAAGCTTATAAGTTCATCATGTCTAGTGTGTGACACTTCGGAGAATGACACTATTGCATGCCCAGTCTTACCAGTAGTGTGAGAGGCATTGCATGGCCAAGTCAGTGTGATTATGTCAATACTGAGGGGGAATACAGACCAAAGGAGTGGGGAAAACCCTTACTCTAATACTTACAACCTGGGCTGGAAAAATCATCCTAATTTTGGTTAGAGAAATGAGGTCCTAACAACCCTCAAGTTTACCAAGGAGAGTTTCAGAACCTTCAACCTTTCCAAGCCTCACAATCTATGCCTTACCAACCCCAACCCACACAGTACCAACCTCCTTACAGATGTACTGTGGATGATAATGTTAACCAATTGTGTAATGATTTGAGAGGAGTTGCCAATAGGGTGGATAGGACTGAACACAAGCTTGATCAACATACAAGTATCTTGCATGATATTTAGAAGAACATTATTGTAATGTCTTAGGCTTTGACCCAACAGGTATTAGGGAGATTTTCGGCACAACCCCAACCGAACCCAAAACATGCCAATTAAGTTAAAAATAATTATGAGTAGGTGCAAGCCATCACAACCTTTAGGAGTGGGAAAATTATCGATAAAACCTTTCCTCCTAAGACAGAAAGTCAAAAGGGTAGTGATAAGATTGTGAAGCTGGGAAAAGAGCAAGAGAAAGAGAGGGTGAGAAAGAAAGTGAGGAAAAGTAAAAATATAATGAGAATCATTGTGTGCCTCTCGTTGAATCTAATGATGCATCTAAAGATGCAGGCATTGACATCATGAAGCATGCCCTGTTTTCCTATTGTTTGACCAAAGCTAAAAATGAATTGCTAATTATGAGATTCATGAGATCTTTAAACAGGTTAGGGTCAATATCCTCATCTTAGATGCTATCAGATAGATTTCTTCATATGCCAAGTTCTTGAAGGACTTGTGTACTATTAAAAGAAGACCGCATGTCAGAGAGATGGCTATGATGAATGAGAGTCAGAGCGCCATTTTACAATATAAAACTGTGTCGAAATATAAGTACCTTAGTTGTCCTACTATTTCGTGTACAATTGGGGGACATAGAATTGATCGTGCTTTGCTTGACCTAGGATCTAATGTTAATCTTCTTCCTTACTTGGTCTATAAAGAACTAGGGCTAGGAGAGTTGAGCTCTACTCAGGTAACTTTGGAGTTAGCCTATTGATCTATCAAAGTTCCTAGAGGCATTATTGAGAATGTGCTTATTCAAGTAGATAATAACTACTATCCTGTGGATTTCATTGTGTTAGATACTCAACCTATTGAGGCTGCCAATGCTAAACAACACATTCCCGTCATTTTAGGACGATCTTTCCTAGCAACCGCCAATGCTATTATTCATTGTAGGGATGGGTTGTTGAAACTTTCATTCGAGAATATGACCTTAGAGATTAATATCTTTATGGTCGGTAAACATATGGGAGAGTGCGAGGACATCAGAGAAATATACTTCATTGAGTCTATTATCCAAGAGCACTTTGAGCATGAGTTTTTTGAGGATTCTTTAGAGAAGGCTCTAGTTTTAAGTAAGCCTCATGACCAGTTAGAGAATGACTGTGTCAGTGTGGGGGACCCAATTATTGGAGGGATAAGAGAGCAAGTAATGTATGCAAATGGGTCACTGGACCCCATCATTTGAGCCTCTGACCCCTAGTGCTATTAAATCGGTCTCTTTTGAGCAACAACCACCCCATTCCAGAAAGAAAGGCTTTGCCATCCACCTTGAAGTATGTGTTTTTGGGTGAAGGTGAATCTTATCCGGTTATCATTTCCTCTAACCTATCTGAAGGCCAAGAGGAATCTTTAATGAGAGTGCTTAAATCCCATAGGAAGGCCTTAGGTTGGACTATAGTGGATCTTCACGGCATTAGTCTTCTTATGTGTACTCATCGTATATACCTTGAGGAAGAGTTTAAGCCTGTGCGTCAAATACAAAGAAACTTAAATCCAAACATGAAGGAGGTTTTGAGAGGTGAAGTGTTGAAGCTTCTCAATGAAAGTATTATCTATCCCATCTCTGACTCTAAGTGGGTTAGTCTAACCTAAGTAGTGCCCAAGAAATCAGGCATAATGGTGATGAAAAATGAGTTCAATGAACTAGTTCCCACTAGGATTCAAACTGGGTGGAGAATGTGCATTGACTACCATAAGTTGAATGCCACGACTAGGAAAGACCACTTTCCACTCCCTTTCTTGGATTAAGTACTTAAACGAGTGGCAGGCCGAGCATTTTATTGCTTTTTAGATGGTTACTCTGGTTACAATCAGATAGAGGTTGCTTTAGAAGACCAAGAAAAGACCACCTTCATGTGCCCCTTTGACATTTATGCTTAAAACAGAATGCCTTTTAGCTTGTGCAATGCACCGGCCGCCTTTCAAAGGTGCATGATGTCTATCTTTAGCGATATAGTGGAGAGGTTCTTAGAGGTCTTTATGGATGACTTCTCTGCGTATGGGGATGCTTATGAAGTTTGTTTGGAACACTTTGAGAAGGTGTTAGTGAGATGCGAAGAGAGCAGTTTAGTTCTCAACTGGGAGAAGTGTCATTTCATGATTACAAAAGGTATAGTTCTTGGACATATAGTGTCCAACAAGGGGATAGAGGTAGAAAAGGCTAAAATTAAAATGATTCAAAAACTCCTTCCCTTAAGACCGCTAAAGACATTAGGACTTTTCTTAGGCATGCTAGTTTTTATCGATGATTCATAAAAGGGTTTAGCGTCATCTCTAGTCCAATGTGTCATCTATTGTCCCAAGAGGTTCCATTTGAATGGATGTCTGATTGCCAAAAAGCTTTCGACAAGCTTAAAGAACTACTAACTGCTGCCCTTATTATTCAATCATTGGATTAGTTCTTTTCTTTTGAGTTGATGTGTGATGTGAGTGATTATGTAGTTGGGGTAGTCTTGGGACAAAGGGTAGACAAGAAGCCACATGTTATTTACTATGTGAGCAAAACCCTTAATAAAGCCCAAATAAACTATACCACCACAGAGAAAGAGCTTCTCGCTGTGGTTTTTGCAATGGATAAGTTCAGATCATACTTAGTCGGATCATTAGTCATCATATACACTGATCATTCCGCACTAAAGTATTTGCTTGCTAAGCCCAATACAAAACCGCGACTCATCCGATGGGGGTAGAGAATGTAGTAACTGACCATCTTTCAAGGCTCCCTACCCAAGACTCCTTTCCCATTAATGAATATTTTTTAGATGAGCATCTTTTTTAGGTGCCAGCATTGTCACATGCTACCAATCCTTGGTATGCTGATATAGCCAACTTTTTGGCTACTGGTAAGATTCCCTCACATTGGTCCAGTCTTGATAGAAAGAAATTTTTTAGAAATGTGAGATATTTTTCTTGGGATGATCCATACGTGTTCAAGTATTGTCCCAATCAAATGATTCGTTGGTGTTTTCCTGACAATGAAATTCAAAGTATTGTGGAGTTTTGTTACTCACAAGCGTGTGGTGGGCACTTTTCTTCACTCAATACAGCCATAAAGATTTTGCAAAGCAGTTTCTATTGGCCTACTTTGTTTAAAGATGTTCATATCTTTGCATGTCATGTGATAGGTGTCAACGTTAGGGAGTCTTTTGGGAAGGCACATAATGCCTCTAAACCCCATTATGGTTTTTGAGATATTTGATTGCTAGGATATTGATTTCGTGGGATCCTTTTCTAGTTCGTTTGGTTACCTTTACATTCTTGTGGCCATAGACTATGTGTCTAAATAGGTTGAGGCCACTGCCTCTGGCACCAATGATCACCGTGTGGTGGTCCGGTTCTTAAAAGAGCATATCTTTTCACGCTTTGGTATGCCACTTGCTATCACTAGCGATGGTGGTTCCCATTTCTGCAATAGACATGTTGGATTGTTAATGAGAAAGTATGAGGTTGTTCATAAGGTTGGTACACCTTGTCATCTCCAAACTAGTGGCCAAGTTGACTTAGCTAATATTGAGATTAAGCAAATCCTTGAGAAAACTGTTAACCCTAACCGAAATGATTGGTCTTTGAGGTTAGTAGACGCTTTGTGGGCTTATCAGACTGCTTATAAGACTATCTTAGGTTCCTCTCCTTACAGACTTGTGTACGGAAATGCTTGCTACCTTCTTGTTGAAATTAAACAAAAGGTTTATTAGGCCTTTCGCCAATTTAATGAGAACATTCATGAGGCAGGCCAAAATAGGAAGTTGCAACACATGAGTTAGAAGAACTTTGTAATTATGCCTATGAGAATGCTAAGATATTTAAGGCAAAGATGAAATTCTTTCATGACCAACACAATCGTAGAAATTTTTTTTTGATTGGTCAAAAGGTCTTGCTTTATAATTCCTGGTTACACTTGTTTTCGAGCAAGCTTCAAAGTAGATGGTAGGGATCTTACATTGATAGGGACATATCACCATATGGGGCAATAGAAGTTGAAAATCCCAGTAATGGGAATGTTTTCAAAGTCAATGGGTATCAACTGAAGCCCTACCTTGAGAATTTTGTAAGTTTTATTTTTATTTTGTATTGTTATTTTCTATAGTTTTGTCTTTGTAACCAGTAGACGTTAAAGAATTGGATAGAGTTATTTCTTCAACTCGTAATTATGTTGTGACTTCACATATAGATGGTTGAGTGCTTACATTTGCATGTTGCATCTATTGAATATTTCCATTTGGAATTCGAGGCCAGATAGTTTGTCGTGCAAAGATGGTGAGGAGAGTTGATGTAACGACCCAAATTTTTCGAACCGTTAATAAATAAAATAACCAACTTCCAATAAGATTTAATCATGCTACAATCCCAAATGTACCATTATAAGTGGCTCCAAATTTAATTCTTGAGATAAAATTACAACTTCAAATAATTCACAAAAATAATAATAACTCTTCCTAGCTTGACCTTGCTTCTCGGAAGCCTTCCTTTCACTGGTTTCCCGAAAATAGCAACCCTTTCCCCTTGTTCTCTCTTCCTCTCCCTCAGTTTTTCTTCTTATCCCTTAGTTTTTCTTAGCGCAAATGTGAGAAGTCCTCGGCCGAATGGCCTCCTATTTATACTATAATGTAGACCTCCTTGTATTGACAACTCATCTACCACTTGTTAACTTACATGAGCATGCTTAATCATGTAATGACATCTTTTAATCCACTTGGTAGCTTGCAGGAGAAGACATGGACACGTTCATCACCACCTGTTGGTGTTATATGAAAAAAAAGACTTCGACAATTCATAATACATTTGTTTACTTCACCTGGAGAGAGGCTTAAAGGTTGACACATAAGATACACTTGTTAGCTTCAAGTGATGCGAGGGTCATCATTCTAACAACTTGTCTCTCTCTCAATTGCTTCCTTAGCCGGCCCACTGATCACACCACCTATATCCTATTATCTTGCATGAACCAATTAGAGCTCGGCAAATCATTCCACCCACAATGGAATTCTCTAGTCGACCATACTCCTTCACCACATATATATCTATTGTTTTGTATGCACTTTTAGCTTCACAAATCACTTTATCCTACTCATAAAACTCCAAAATATAATATAACTTTAAAATTATCTTAACCACCATTAATACTAACGTGTAAAATAAATGAGGTAATAAGTCACACGTGCACTTAAAAATAATCACCACCTCAAATATTTATCTTAGTAAAACTACCACGGGTTTAGTAATAAATAATTCTAAAGTCATCACAAAATTTCAGGGTGTTATAGTTGAGCTCCAAGAGGAACAATCTCAATCTCTCACTGGTCGCAATACTCTAGCCTGTAAGAAAAGAGCAAATATACTAAATAGGTATCATCGTTGTGTTAAACACACGTGTGTAGATAAAAATTGCAAAAGGAGTAACTGACTAATGTCGGGAAATCAAATGGTTTACTTAAATATTATTAAAAGACGAGTAGATGTTGAGGCATTGAGATGCCTTGGAATCACCAGAACGATAGACTATCTTTATTTTGATGTCAAAAGTCTGGCTCGACTTTGTAATAATTATTCCTCTCAGAGTGTGTTAGGTTGTGAGTGTTTATTTTTGTGCTTATGTTTATCTGTAAATATGACTAACAGTTATTTTGCAGATGTTTAGTATATTTAAAAAAAAAAAAAAAGAAAAAATGAGAAAATCATCATACACAAGGCTGAGGTGCGTACACTTTGACCCTCTTAATGCATTTGTGATATATATATAAAAAAGTTTGCGTATCTTTTATAATTTTGTATAGTTTAATGTGAAATGCAAATGTAGATTTTGAGAACTTGTCTGACACATGTTTTTATTTACCCTTAACACAGTTTTTGTTTTATTATTTCTTTTTAACACAATTACAAGATTTTATCTTAATGCATCAAAAGAGGATATTTTATGTTACTGATTATCATATCATGATAAGTTTAGTATTTTTACATATTGTATAGTTTCATCTTTACAAAAATAGAGATTATTCACCAAGTGAGTTTTAAAGCCAATCACGCCTTTCGGAGTGTTTACATTTACTCTTGATAAATTTTTTCTATATCACTCATTCAATAGCTCTATTATACTTGTATTTGACTCAATTGTTTGGATTGCTATGGTAATTGAGTATGTTGAATTATTAAAATTTTGAGCTGTTGTGCACTTTCAAAAACAAATTGAGGCAATCTTTGATCTTTTGAGCCACAGATTTTTTTCTTGACATAATTCCCTTAGAACTATCTTTAAGCCTATTTCTTTGTCTCTTGCTACATATATCATTGCTAAAGTTGTATCCCTAAAAAAAAAAAGAAACAAGTATATTAACTTGTGCAAGTTGAATTCAGAAATTAGTGTTCTATTTGTAAAATGAAAGAAAGAGTAATTAGCAACGGATGAAAGAAAAAAAAAATGAAAAAGGGGAGTAGAAAGAAAAAAAAAAGAAGAAAGAAGAAGCAGAAGAAGAGGTTGTCTGTTGAAAAAAAAATCAATTGAAATTGGAAAATTGAAAGTCCATATTCATTGATCAATTCACGCCTTGATCACACATGTTTTGAGCCTTTTATCATTTCTTTCTTCCTACCTTAAAACTTTATAGCTAAGTTACAACCTGAACAAAGTCTTCAAGGATTTGAGGTATATATTGCTTGTTCATTCACTGCTTATAGAATTCACTTATCAATTGCTTGTGTGATTTTAACAGTGAGAATTCTTTCATGGAACTATGTCAAATCGTCTCTCACTTTGTATATTCATGTCATTTCTTTATGGTTATCTCTTTGATTTTACATTACATTTACTCTTTTGCAAGGACAACCTGTGTGAGATGCCTATGTTCTTTCTTATTTCCGAGAGAATATCCAGTGAGGTTAAATCAAAACTTAAAGGATATACCCGTGTTTTTATATTGTAATATTTTTCTTATCATGTAATGATCACACACACACAAAAACCTCTCATATGTTGTTCTAAGACATTATCTTGCTTGTGTATTAAAGAGTAGGATAGACAGAACAAGCTTGTGTTTTTATACATGTCATACTTTATCCTCATAATCCTTAATTGTAGGTCCATTTTGATGTTTGTGGGTACCATCATTGGAAACCCTCACGAGACACTACTCGTCTACTAGGGGTAACCTAAGGGTTTAAAGGTTTGGTGTATATGTTAAATGCACTCGTGATCTCTTTGAAAGTTGAGCATATCTTTTTAAGTGTGTTTATTTGTTTTGCTAGGGACTAACAAAAATCATTTTTTTTTTTGGGGGGGGGGGGGGGGTGTAATTACATTGTAAAAATGTAATTACAAGAAACTAATTTGTGTTTATTAGCATTAAAATAATTATAAATAGTTTTAATTAATTTACTTTTAATCATAATAAATTTTGTTAAGCATTTTTGTAGGCTTTTAGATAAAAGAGGGAGCAAACTCACATGAAAAGAAAGGAGTCTTCATTGATTGGAGCCCACCCACATGGGCAAACACTCATTTTTTACCAACTCCACCAAAACAAGCAAGACATGTTTTTTCTTTTGAATAAAAGAGGGAGCAAACTCACATGAAAATTCACATGGAAAGATGGCAATTGATATAGAAAGAAGGCAACTCACATGAAAATTCACATGAAAAGATGAAATTGATATAAAAAGATGGCAATTGACATTTAAAGAAGACAAAAAAAAATTAATAATTAAAAAAAGAATAATGCATCATTGGAGGGAATGGATGACTTTATCTTGTGAGTTTATAAATAGCAACACCAAGAGAGGCAAGAGAGAGATATATATGTAGGAGCTTCCAATTATTTATGAAGTTATTTTTTTTTTTCAAGTCAAGTCTCTTTAATGTTATGAGTAGCTAATTTTATTCTTGGAGCCAATTGTGAAGATCATCCAAGGATCTTGGGATATCAACAGATGTAATTGGTATTTCTTCGTAATTAAAATTTAGATCTTTGAGAAAACTTAGATTCTTGACTATGTTTGTAATACTTTCTACCTTGATAAAGCAGCTGGCATATACAAATCAATGATATGAATCTATGGCGTTAATTTTGCTATTCTGGATTTAATTATTATTGAAATTATAATTTTATCGCTAAATCTTCCAAATTAAAAGCTCAAGACCAAGCCAATGATTTGAGTTACAAAACCTCCGTTGATATTTCGGGTGAATCAGGTGATCTGATCAATTAGATCCAAGACCGTTTTTGTTATTTAAAGTCTAGTTCCATAATCATCAAACCTTCCAAAGCAAAACATTTTTCTTTTGGTTACTATTTTTCTGCACTAACTGTCCAGATCTCAGCGGTACTATTTTTGGTAGAATTCAAACAGGTTGGCTTGGGTTCTAACCGAAGCCATTGCAATACTACCATATTTAGTACGATTTAGTTGGTATCTAATCTTTTACCCTGGGTGAATTTTCAGCTCCAACTTTGCATGTTTTATTAACCGTTCCTTGTGAATTTGATCTCGGCTTACTGAGTTGTTACTGCATCACAACTGCATACTGGCAGATTTTAATCATATTATTTACAAGTGATCAATCTCCCACTAAAGACTTCAAAGCTGAAAGAGGTCTTAGACAAGGGGATACATTATTTTCCTTCCTCTTTCTTATTGCTCCTGAAGGTCTTAATCTTCTCCTAAATAATGTCTATTCTCTCAACTTAGTAAAAGGAGTTTCAATTGACAGGGACAATATTCCAATAATGTAGCTACAGTATGCTGATGACATTTTGTGTTTCAATCATGCTGATTTGGATGAGTTGAAGAACCTAAAAAGGATCTTGAAGTGTTATGCGTTGATCTCTGGCTTGAAAATTAACTACTCAAAGTGTTGTGTGTATGGGGTTTGTAATGATGATTTTTTTTGAACTCTGTGGCTACTTTATTTGGATGCAAAGCAGGCAGCCTTCCTAAGTCTTACTTGGGGCTGCCTATAGGTGTAAATCAGGGACTTGCAAAAGACTGGAAAGGGGTTATATCCAAGATCAAGTGGAGGCTATCACAATGGAGAAGATCATCCCTATCCATAGAATGTAGAATTTCCCTGATAAAGGCCACTCTCACCAACATTCCTATTTACTTTCTGTCTTTGTTCAAGATGCCAACAAAGGTTAGATCACAAATTGAAAAGCTTTTCAGAAGTTTTCTTCGGGGTGATAAAGACTCCAAGAAAAAGATCCATCTAGTTAAATGGAGCTCTGTTACCTTAGGCAGAGGTTAAGGAGGACTGGGCATGAGGCCTCTCCAAGTGATGAATGTTACTTTGTTGGTAAAATGGTGGTGGAGATTTGGATTGAGGTAGATGCATTATGGAAAAAAGTCATATGCAGCAAATATCATTTGGACAATCCTATGTGGATACCACATAACTCTAGCAGCAAAAGTCCATCTGACATCTAGAAAGGAATAGTTTATGCAGGATCCAACAAAGATAGCTTAAAATCCTAGTGGACAACCTCAGAATCAACATTGAATCTGGGATTTCAACAAAGTTTTGGTTTGACCCCTGGTTTGGCTAGAAGAAAATTGCTGATTCATTCCTTAAATTATTCTCACTCTCATCTAACCAGAAGGTGATGGTCAATAATTGCTATGAGAGGCAGCCCAATGGTACTATTAAATGGGGGTTGGAATTCAAAAGAGAGCTAAGAGCATGGGAATTGGATGATCTTCAAAGACTACTCAGCTCAATTGCAGCTGCAAGGCTTGTTGAGAATGGAGAGGATTCTCTCACTTGGAAAGCAGATTCTAGAAATATCTTCTCAGTAAAATCTTTTTGCTCTGCATATCAAAACTCTCTTGGACCTTAATCCCCCTCCTTTTTTATATGGAAAAATGCTGCTCCATTGAGAGTTCAAGTTTTCACTTGGCTAGCCCTCCAAAGGAAAATTTGTACCAAGGATCTTCTTCTTCATAGAAATATCATACCTCAAAGTTCAAGCTTATGTTGTCCTCTGTGTAAGGAAGATTATGAAAACTTAAATCATCTTCTTCTTAACTGCAGAACTGCTTGGTTGATCTGGAGTTCTGTTCTTAAATGGTGGGGAATTCCTTGGGTAGCTCCTTCTTCTTTCTTTGATCTGCCCTATGTGGCGGGGATACAAGTTTTCTGGATTAGGCTCCACAATTTGGCATGCTCTTTTCTTGGCTACATCATGGAACATATGGCTTCTGAGGAATGATATTGTGTACAATGGCAAGGAAAGGATTGGGCGGAAGTTGTCTACCTAATCAAGCTTCACTTAGCTCATTGGATTAAAGGAAAAATTGGCTGAAATGCATTTTCTGTCATGGACTTCATTTACAACCTCCCAGCCATCAAACAACTATTCGGCAGGAAATCAAGTTGATCGCTTACCAACTTACTCTTGTCTTGGCGTAATTTTGTTTTTCTTTAGGTTGTGGAGGTTTGGTTCTTCATTGTGTAGGCCTAGCCTGTTGTGGTTCTCTCCACTCCAGTGATGCCCACCTTGTTCCCATTTCTTCATATTAATATATTCCATTTTTCTGATAAAAAAAAAAAGGGCTTACGTGCAGTGGCATGGTATACCATTGCCAATCCATTTAATGGCTTTAATTCAAAGAAATGCTTCATTGCACTTGTTCACCCATAAAATGGTTCACATATGTTCTAGACTCATTCCCATACTACCTCGTCCACTTTAAAAAAAAAATGGATTTCTGCTCACCCATCTAATAAGCTTAAATTTGACGAATTTTATGAGCAACAAATAAAACTCACCGTTAGATGAAAAAATCAGGCTACTTGATCATGAAAAGGAAACAAGAGAGATGAATTTTTCAAATTACAATGTCAAGATAAGAGGCTTCTGAATACAGTTTCAAAGCAACCCCTCTCAACAATTATTATCCCATACCAACAAAATCAAACTAAACAATAAATTTAATGAAATATGACTTGAAGAATGAAACCTTTAGCTAATGTGAACTGCTACACATACTCGAACCACACCAACTCTTAAAAATTCAATTAGTTCTTTGCTTAGTTTGAAGCAAACAACAACCATTATATTAAAGCTTTTCTTGCTAATTTGCTGTAACAATTACACAAAATTAAATTATAATAAGAAGAAAATCAACCACCAAAAAAAGAAAAAATTGAAAAAAAAAAAGCAATCATATTGAACAATTTTTATTACGTCTGCGCCTTCGACTGACTACTCTCTCGAACTCATTCAGGACTACTATTGACACAAGAGGCGTGAGGAGATGAGGACAATCAACCCGACCCTAGTGGTTAGATTGAACAATGTTCATGTTGCCATTAAGACAACCCAAACTCAGGCATTAACAGCCTCAATTTATAGAATTTTGTACTATTTCAGTTTTTAAGTCCAAATGCATGTCATTGTAAACAAACGAACGGTGAAAGGGCCCAAATTGATATTTCGGAACAACCAAATGGGTTCTGAAACAAGCTTTACTAGTATGTATAAGCAACACACAAACATTGCCATTAGATAGCAAAATCAAGCTACTTGATCATGAAAAAGTAACCACAGAGACGAATTTTCCGAATTACAATGTCAAGATAAGAGGCTTCTGAATTCAATTCCAAGAAACTCCACTTAACAATTATTATTGCACAACAGAAAAATCAAATAAACCAATTAATCAAATGAAATATGACTTGAAGAATGAAACCTTTAACCAATGTGAACTGCTACACATACTCGAACCACACCAACTCTTAAAAATTCAATTAACCACACTGCATTTCTTCCGTATCTCTCCTGCAGTTCCTGTTAGCACCCCTATTGCACCCATTCTCTTCATTGATTTCTCAAACTCAGCGAAGAATTTTCCGGAGGCAAGCATCTCATTAACAATGTTGCTAGAACCCTTGTTAGTTAGAAGTGCAGCATCTGATTGGAAAAGACCTTGTTTTAGCTTTAAGGTGGTGAAGTAATGGTTGTCGAAAGTTAGAGAGCTCCCTGGATCCATTCCTACAAAAGTGGTGTTGTCTGAAAGGTTTTTGCATTTTGTTTTCAGAATAGCCGCATAGGTTGGGTTTAGAGAAGGATCTGCACCGCCTTTTCCCGTGAAATTGTACAGCCTCTCGCTAAATGAATTGCAATGTCCAACTCCAATGGTATGTGCACCTGGCCAAATTTAGTGAGTTGGTAGTAATTGCAAAATAAAACAAAAAAATAAAAATTTTGCAAGACCGGCAATCCTTGTAATTTAAGATTTTCTGATTTCACAAAGCAAACACATGTAAAATTTACCTGATAATACAACAAGATCATGAACTGTGAGACTTTTGTTGGCAAAAGATTGTTTGAGGGTGGTGAAGTTGGAGGTTGGTGCAGGGATATTGGCAACGACTTCTGAGGCACGCGAAATTTTTCCATCTCTTCTGCCAGTTAGAACTTCCCACATTGATGTCTTGAACTGCAAGAATCACCAATGGCACTTATTATTTTTTTTTTGTTTTACTCAAATGTTTTTCTTCCTTCCTAGTCTACGCCACAGAGAGGTTTGGTACATTCATAAATAGCTGTTTGTGCAACTATATATGTTCATAATGATATACATATCTATATGTATACATGTATATATATATCTTTATGATGCTTTACAATGCTCTTACATGCATATAATCCTCCGATAAACTTTTGTTGAGTTCATGTATTTGAAATCTAAACTTAGGACTTACTTGGAATGAAACTGAGTCTCTAGCAGCTAAAGTGACTATGTCTGCACAAGAAACTGTTCTAGGACAGGTTTTCTCAAGTTGGGTCTTTATTTCATCAATGACTTTAAAACCTCTCAGTGTTTGGTTTGGAACTGCTGCCTTCTCAGCTGTGTTATTTGCTGTAGAGTTCAACAACACCGAGGCATCGCAACCCTGAGACACGAACCAGCATATTAGACAAGCCTTAACAAAGGTCATCAACTGACGTATAGCAATATTCATATGTGTCATTACAAACTGTCTTGGCATATATATTTCTGTGAATGTAATTAATATTAGTGCAGAGATTATGGAAAAAAACATGAATTACCCTAACAAAGCAATCATGGAAATGCATCCTGAGTAACTGAGCTGGCAATGCTGGATTATTCGCCACTTGTTTCCAAATGAGCTTCTGAACGATCTGCTCAGCTTGGGGACAACTCTTCTTGTAAAAGTTCTTCCTCAACTCACTTCCATGGCAAGCTCCTAGAATTCCCAACACTACTATGGTGAGGATGAAGAAATTGAAATTCGCCTTCATTTCTCTCTCTCTCTCTCTCTCTCTCTCTCTCTGTGCACACCTCCATGTTCAGATCTGATGCATCCTTATATACACACCTAGTGATCTTCTCTTCCCCGTGTAAACATTAATAATTCATTGATCTTTGCAAGAAAACCGGCAAGCAACGTTTAGAAAAACCAAAAAAAAAAAAAAAAATGAAGAAAACTTCAATTATTCGTTGCAATTTCAGTCAACACGTGCATAAACCTTCACGAGCAATGCCGGCGCCAAGATTCCCTGGTCTGGCATTGCTGTTATAGTTTAATCGGTCCCTAACGGTTTTTTATTTTTTTATTTTTTTATTTGTAGTGCATAATCAAGCTATTTGCTTGTTTCTCACTTCTTCTTCTTCTCCTTCTTTATAACACCTGTCATTATTTGTAACACCTGTCATTGTTAGTACTATATATACATATATATTACTGTTAAGGTGCATTTTCCACAAGCTCTAATGTCACACTCATGCGAATACTGCAAAATGAGATCAAGGAATACTGTAATCTTAGAAATGCGCTAATTGCATCTTGGAGAAGTATAAGATGATTTAAAGAGCCCCATATTAAAAACATTCATCCATGCTTCAAACAAATTTTGGGATCATAGCTTCGCAGCTACCACAAAGCTTAAGGCTGAAGCCATCCAACCAATTGTTAAGTAGGGATGTGTATTACATCGAATGGGAGAGACGAAGTTCTTCTTGCCTTGCTGTTGATTTAGGAGGAGTAAATATAGACTCAACTAAGAGATAATAATCATCGGTTAACGCATGAACATCTGTTCCGAGGTTAATTGAGTTTCAGACAAGAAGAGAAATATATGAAAAAAAGTCAAATTTGATAACCAAATTAAAAGCCTGTATGCCAATATCAGGAGAAATTATCTAAGGATGACCGTCATATCACATCATCAGGGCTTTGCGTTGTGATGGTTTATGAATGTGATGCCAAGTGCAGAGAGAGAGAGAGAGAGAGAGAGAGAGAGAGAGAGAGAGAGAGAGAGAGAGAGAGAGAGAGAGAGAGAGAGAGAATGCTTTTTGAGAAAAGAAAATGCTATTCTTCCATAAATTCTATATAGAAAACCATTCCAGAATAATGTAGTAGTAGCAGTTTTGAAATTATGAGTCAAAAGTATGGGTGTTTAGTTTTCAAATGAAAGGTCCACAAATTGCCACTTCATTCTGTATAAAAATTTTATACAAAAATTTCGTATGTATAGCATTACTCTTTGAGAAATTATAGGCATTATCATAGCTGAATAGTTGAGTTTTCAAATTTAGTTCCTGCTACACAAAAAAAGCACACGTATAACAATTTGAATGAAATGTCACCTATGTAAGCATAATGATGTGGTGTAACGTTTATCCTAAATAATTACTCCAATATCAGATAACATCAATGTTATCTCATTTTCATTGAGCAAAATTATTGTAATTGTATAGTTGTTGATAATACCTGAGTGAATAAGAAAAATATGGGTTAAGTGATCACTCAAAAAATGTGCGATAAATAACTGCCATTGTACGGCTGCGATTTATTAATAATTACCGGGTGAAGTCCGAGGTCGATTCACAGGTATAGAAAAACTCACCTTGGTTCAGAAGTCCCAAAGAAACACTCTAATAAAATAAAAAGAAAATAGTTTTGAAGAGATTGATTTGTCTAATCTAAATTATGAAAAAAGTTTAAAACTAATAAAAAAAGTCTCGAGATCAATTGTTTCAATCAGTTGCTTCACCCAAAATTTTAATGGAGGTTTTTGATAACTCAAATCATTGATTGCGTTGTGAGTCTTTGATTATAAAGATTTAGCTATAAAAACAGTTATTTTTTAATAATCAAACCTAAAATAAATCAGGTTTCAATTCATAGATGCATGCTCTCGACTTGTTGCTAAGTATAATCAAACATTTCAGTTTTCGTAAATATCTACTCTAGATTGAAGTAGTTTTAGAATCAAAGATGCATACCATTGATTCATGCAGCACATATAATGAACACTGGTTCATGCATAAGTATTACCGAACATAGTCAAACATCTAAGTTTTCGTAAATATTTGGGGTTTGACCCCAAATAATTAAGAAGAAGAAGATTTAAACATTAAAATCGAATTTACCTCCATTATTCATTCAAGATTTTTGATATTCACAATTGATCTCAAGATGATATCTAAGTACTTAATGCCATGATAGATATACAAAGCTATAGATTGAAAGATTGAATATGATTATAGCTAGGGATTGAAAAACTATGAAAAAACTATTGAATCTGATTACAGGAATTAAAAAACTATAAAAATTGTGTAAAGTACTACTTTAATCTACTCTTAAAACTCTCAAAGAAACCCTAAAACTAGTAAAAGAAAAATACTCTCCCGAACTAGGCCCAAATTTGCCCCAAATAGGCTATAGAAAGTCAGAATTTTCACGACCCATTCGAACAGGTTTGAACGAAATATCTGAATAACTCGAAAAGTTACATGAAATTGATATATTATGAACTTCAGTAGCTCTTTTGGTTTGAGAGATATGGCTTTTCAAAGTTTTAACTCTGCGTGCTTCAGCAGCTTGTGCCACATCTTCAATAACTTGTACTCTGACATCATTCTCTTGAAATCTTTGCCCGAAATACATCCGAAGTCCTCAAATTTAAGCTCAAAACCTATAAAAAGAAAAATAAACTTAATTAATACTAAAATATATTACTAAAATATATTTAAAAAGGCATATACAATTCTAAATAAGGTTAACAAACCACAAGTTAAGATGTAATTATTGCACTTTTGGAGTGCAATCATTAAGCCTACTTGGCTAAACAAAGTCTTCCAATGCTTCTAATTTCGATAGGATTGGGAAAAGAGCTCTCAACGTATCAGGTTTCCTTTCGGGTAGTGGGATGAAGAAAACATGGGGCCATTTCTTTTCTTGGAGAAGCCATTGTAATGTTAATGTTGGGGTTTGGAAAACTAAGATATCATAATAAACAATTCCACAAGACAAAGATTTAGTTAATTTTATCTCTTGAAGTGTATTTGGGAGAAATTGGAGCATCATGTTATCCGCACTCATCCTTCCTCCTCCTCCTAGAATGTAGTGGGTCCTACCCTTGCTAGGTGGATGCAGCGCGTGATCCACTGCATTGTAAGAGGAGGATGAAAGATGACTAGGTACTTAAGAGGACCGAATAATTTCTCGGATACTTGGTGTTTAAACTTTTTAGCTAAAAATAAAATATAAAAAAATCTCATGGATTTACATAGACAAAATTATTTATATGTAGTCGAGTTGACTTAAATAGCAGGGATAAGTATCCATTTTTATCTAAACGGTTGCGTGTTCAAACTTGATTGCGATAGTAGTTGCATGAATAAGATGTTAGGATGGGGTTGAATATCTGCTTGTACTTCAATGGGGCTGTGGTGCCTGGCTTACCTTCCCTAGAGTCATTAGCGAAAAAGCCCGAATTTCATGGTATATGGATTTATTTTCACTTTAAACCCTAGGTTTGGTTTATTTACTTAACATACAATCAAACATTCATCACCATGCGGATAATGGAAAAGCAATAAAGAACGAGACACAAGATTTAGCGTGAAAACTCAAATCGGGGAAAAAACCACAACCGTTAGGCAAGCCAAACACTATTAAGGGCAGTTTATATAAGACCAACTTACAACATAATACTGAAACTCTATGGATGCCATTCGAAACCCCATGAACTTCGGTTGTAACTCTTTTGCTCGACTCCTCGATTTTATGTTCTTCAAGCCCTTGAGTCTCTAACACCGAATCACCACGGTGTTGTTCATCATCTTCGACATCCACTTAGATGATCTTTCCGTTTCATTCTTCAATCAATAAAGAATGGTAGATGATCTAAAAAGGTCTAAGACTCTCAATCTATTTTCTAATTGTTAGCTCTGTATATATGTTGTCTCTATTCTGAGTCTATTTATCCCTGTCTATATAAATTCTTTAAATATCTCACTAAACGTATTTTACTTAGATCATCCTTCTCTGTTGGCCTCACCGTAAGTTTGTATCTTTTGCAGATATAATTAAGATCACCTCTTTAATTGGTTGGTTTGTGCTTTAATTTTCTTGAGCGTCCTTAGGAAGAAGTCAATGAGGTGTAGATGGACTCTTGGTTCGAATTGATCTCAGCAGGTTGGATCAATCCATCTTTGGTTAGATCGACTTGGATCGAGCCAACATCAATCTTAACTTCGATCTAAGCTCTCTGACGCCGGAAAATGGAAAAAAAAGGAGGTAACACAAGTGAACACTCAAGAAATGAATTAAGCGCGCCACCCTACAGAAATCCACTAAGGGATAAGAGCAAGCAAGAAGAACTCCTTCTTCTTAGAAAGCCAACGGCTAACTTTCAAAAATAATCTGAAAATTCTCTACCATCATTACCACTTGCAATAGTCTCATAAATACATATCTTATTTTGACAAACACACATAGACTTTGACATACATACATACTTGATTGAAGACAAAGAAAGACAACCAACTTTTGACTACCACTATTTAAGGAGAAGACAAGAAAAACATGTAAAACACCTTTAAGACTCTTGACAAAACACACCTAACAACCAAGAAAATCAAAAGGGGTGGGCTATAGAAAATTAGGATTGTTGAATTTTCGGATGTGTGCAGACAGCTCAGACACCCTTCAGTAAAATAGCTATATCTCTCTCCACAAGACAGCAAATCATGCTCTGTTTTTTTTTTGTTGGAAAATAGATTCATAGAACTTTCTATCCATGTAAGATTTGCACGTTGATTCACTTCTAGTAGGTACAGATTTCAATGCAAAGTCAGCTCAAAACAGAGTCTGCACAACTAAAAAAACAGGTTTGGCAGCCCCTCTGTTTTGACCATTTGGCTCATTGTTTTTTAAGCCAATTTTGACTAAGATCCTCCGGTATCATACGCTTCTACAGCGTGTGAACTTGTCTCTAAGTTCTCCTTACTTTCTTCATCATGATATAGTGACAAATCTGCCACATTGAAGGTGGCTGAAACGCCATAGTCTCTTGGTAGCTCAATCTTGTAAGCATTTTCACCAATTCTTTGAAGCACCTTGAAAGGACCATCAGCCCTTAGTTTAAGCTTACCATGACGACCTCGTGGAAAGCGTTCTTTGCGAAGATGGATCCATACCAACTCTCCTTCTTTGAATGCTGCAGGCTTATGGTGTTTATTAGCACTTTTTTGGTACTTTTGATTTTGCTTGAACATTCGATCCCTTACTTGTTCATGCAACCTTTTGATTTGTTTGGCTCGCTCTTTAGCATCGCCACTGAAATTTTGAGTGGTAGCAAGTGGTGCCAAGTCCAAGGGACTTATAGGATTGCGCCAATAGACAACTTTGAAGGGACTAGTTCCAGTGGTTTGGCTTGTGGACCGGTTATAAGCAAATTCAGCTTGTGCTAGAGCAAGGTCCCATTGGCGAATGTTGCTGGGAACTAAACTTCTCAAAAGGTTTCCTAAACTCCGATTGACAGCTTCAGTCTGCCCATCCGTTTGCGGGTGATGAGAAGATCTAAATTGAAGAGTAGTTCCAAGCTTACGCCAAAGTGTGTGCCAAAAATGACTCATAAATTTCGAATCACGATCGGAGGTCATTGTCTTTGGAATACCATGGAGCTTTACAATCTCTCAAAAATAGAGATCAGCAATATGAGAAGCATCCAATGTCTTGTTACATGGAACAAAGTGTGCCATTTTGGAGAATCGATTAACGATGACCATAATATAGTCTTTGTTCCTTTGAGTGCGAGGCAATCCCACCACAAAGTCTAAGCTCACATCCTCTTAAGGAGCCATGGGAACTGGCAACGGAGTATATAGTCCGGTATTTTGAAAGTGACCCTTGGCTCGTTGACAAATTCTACAACGCTCCACATGTCGGGCGATGTCACGATCCATTCTAGGCCAATAGAAATTTTCTTGCACAAGAGAGAGTGTCTTATCCCTCCCAAAGTGGCCAACAAGTCCTCCTCCATGAGCTTCCTTGATAATAGCTTCCCTAAGAGAACCTTCCGGGATACATATCTGATTTTTCCTGAAAAGAAAATCATCTTGCAACAAAAAATGGTTAAAAAGACCTTTCAAACATTCCTCCCAAATTTTGGCAAAGTAAGGATCATCTTTGTACAACTCCTTTATGACTTCAAAGCCTAAGACATCCACTTGAATTGTAGATAATAAGGAGTGTCTTCAACTCAATGCATCAGCCACTTGATTTTGTTTTCCAAATTTGTGCTTGATATGGAAAGTGTAAGCTTGTAAAAACTCGACTCATTTAGCATACCGATTATTGAGCCTGTGTTGGCCATTTATATACTTCAAAGCTTTATGATCCGAAAAGAGAATAAACTCTTTGGATATGAGATAATGGCTCCAATGATCCAAAGCTCGAATAATAGCATAAAACTCTTTATCATAGGTAGAGTATTTGTTTCAACTTCCATTCAACTTTTCACTAAAGAAAGCAATAGGCTTACCTTCTTGACTTAGCACAGCACCAATTCCCACATTGGAAGCATCACAATGTACCTCGAACACATTGTTAAAATCTAGTAATGTTAGAATAGGAGCCTCGGTAACCTTCTTCTTAATGATTTTGAAGCTCTTTTATGCCTCTTTCGACCATTTGAATGTGCCTCTTTTTAAGCACTTGGTGATAGGAGCGACAAGAGTGCTGAATCCTTTGATGAAGCGACGATAAAATGAAGCAAGACCATGAAAACTTTGAATATCACGAACTGATCTTGGAATGGGCCAGCTGATAATTGCTTCCACCTTGCTAGGATCCACTTGAATGCCCTCACCGGGTATGACATAGCCTAAGAACACAAGGCTATTTGTAAAGAAGTGACACTTCTTCAAGTTGGCATACAATTTTTGCTCCCTTAATGTCTTGAATAGTTGTTGAAGATGCTCCAAGTGTTGTTCTTCGCCCTTGCTGTACACTAGAATATCATCAAAGTAAACAACAACAAACTTTCCAATGAAAGGTTTAAACACATGATTCATAAGGCGCATAAAAGTACTAGGAGCATTAGATAACCCAAAAGGCATAACCATCCACTCATAAAGACCATCTCTTGTCTTGAAAGCGGTCTTCCATTCATCACCGGGTCTCATTCGGATTTGATGATATCCACTCCGTAGATCAATCTTAGAGAAGATAGAAGCACTATGGGGTTGGTTAAGAAGATCATTAAGGCGTGGAATAGGAAAGCGGTATTTGATTGTGATCTTATTCACCACTCTATTATCATTGGCACAAGAAGAGCAGGGACAACGCATGGACTCATGCTTTCCCTCAATAGGCCTTTATTCATGAGTTCTTCAACTTGCCTTTGCAACTCTTCATGCTCCTTTGGATTCATCCTATAAGCTGCCTTGTTTGGAAGGACGGCTCCGGGAATGAAATCGATGCAATGTTGGATGTCTCTCATGGGGGGAAGGCCGAGTGGGATCTCTTCTAGAATAACATCAAAAAATTCTTCAAGAAGTGGGTGCATAATGGAAGGGACTTCCATGTGCTCTTCATTTCCTTCCATCACCGCAAGAGCATAAGCCTCATTAGACTCTTCCAAAGATTTATCAAATTGGGATTTAGAGAGCAAATTACTTCCCTCCCCTTTTGAAGGTTTAAGAGTGCTCACTGGCTTGGAAGGACCTAAGATGACTTTTACTCCATCCTTCTCAAAACAGTAAGTGTTTTTGTATCCATCATGAATAACCCTCCTACCATATTGCCAAGGAAGCAAATGACAAACATCCATGGGGACAACGTCACACCGAACTTCATCTTTATAGTTATTGCCAATGGAAAAAGTAACTAGAGTTCGTTTAGTTACTCTTACCTCATTTCCCTTGCAAAGCCACGAAATTTTGTATGGGTGTGGATGCTCCATTGTCTTAAAATGCAATTTTTTCACCATTGTTGTGGCCACCATATTCTCGCAGCTCCCTCCATCAATGATGATGTTACAAACTTTGCCATGGGAAGTACATCTTGTGTGGAAAATATTATTGTGGAGCCAACTTTCTTATTCTACATGGGCTACACTTAGACTTCTTCTAACAACTAGGCTCTCTCCTTGATCTCCATAAATGATGTCTCCGTCATCTTCTTGATTTCCATCGGTTGATGCATCATCTTTCTCGGACTCCTCTTCAATGTCCTCTTCCACAAGAGAGATTATCTTGCGGTTTGGGCAATCAGAGGTGATGTGGCCTAATCCTTGACACTTGAAACATCGGCGATTGTTAGGATTGGAGGCATTAGGACGGCTTGAACTCGCTGCTCCATCTTGCTTGGGCAGTGACTTTGAAGGGGCTGCTTTGTGCGATGAAAAGGGCTTGGTAGTTGAGACACTTCCTTTAAAAAACCCATCTTTGTTCCAAGGCTGAGAGCTATTCCCACGTGCTTCTTTGAGGTGTTTTTCCACTTTGATTGCAAGTTTAAAAACATCATTGTAACTTCAATAAGGTTGCAGTTGCACAATATTAGCAATTTCAAACCGAAGTCCTCCAAGATAACATGCTACAGTTTGTTCCTCCGGTTCAAACACTTCACAACGCATCATAAGAAGGTCAAATTCAACTATATATTCTTCCACGGACTGCTCCTTTTGTCTGAAATTGTGGAACTTGAGGAAGTCATCTTGACGATAATTTTTCGACAAGAATTTCTTCCTTATCTCCTTCTTCATCTTGTCCCACGTGACAATGCGAGACTTTCCTTTTCTAGCATGCTGCTTCTTGAGGTTCTCCCACCAAATTGAAGCATGTTTCTTTAATTTTATAGCTACTAACTTCACCTTACGATCTTCCGCAACATCTTGGTAATCAAAGACCCTTTCAACAGAGTAAAACCAATCTATGAACTCCTCTGGACGCATTTTTCCTTCAAATTCTGGAATGTCAACTTTGACACCATAATCTCGTTGAAAATCATGGTTTCTTCGGACACGACGTCTCAGAGAAGCCTCTTCACTTGACACTTGATTAGGAGTGCCATGGAAGGGGTTAATCTCCTCCTCTTCATTAGGTGATTCTTGCTCTGAATCATGGCGCAAATCACCACGTTCCAAAGGCTCGTAGCGTTGCAAACGCTGTTGGAGTTGCTACACTTGTCTCCGTAAATCTTCCATCTCAACGTCTCGTAAGTCTTGTTCACGAACCGGGACTTCTTCGACATTAGGACCACGATGACGACGACTAGCTATCACGAACCAAATGCTCTGATACCAAATCTGACGCCGAAAAATGAAAAAAAGAGGAGGTAACACAAGTGAACACTCAAGAAATGAATTAAGCTCGCCACCTTACAGAAATCCACTAAGGGATAAGAGCAAACAAGAAGAACTCCTTCTTCTTAGAAAGCCAACAGCTAACTTTCAAACATAATCTGAAAATTCTCTACCTTCATTACCACTTGCAATAGTCTCATAAATACATATCTTATTTTGACAAACACACATAGACTTTGACATACATGCACACTTGATTGAAGACAAAGAAAGACAACCAACCTTTGACTACCACCATTTAAGAAGAAAACAAGAAAAACATGTAAAACACCTTTAAGACTCTTGACAAAACACACCTAACAACCAAGAAAATCAAAAGGGGTGGGCTGTAGAAAATTAGGATTGCTGAATTTTCGGATGTGTGCAGACAGCTCAGACACCCTTCAGTAAAATAGCCATATCTCTCTCCACAAGACAGCAAATCATGGTCTTTTTTTTTTTGTTGGAAAGTAGATTCATAAACCTTTCCATCCATGTAAGATTTGCACACTGATTCACTTCCAGTAGATACAGATTTGAATGCAAAGTCAGCTCAAAACAGAGTCTGCATAGCTGGAAAAATAGGTTTGGCAGCCCTTCTATTTTGACCATTTGGCTCATTATTTTTTAAGCCAATTTTGACTGAGATCCTCTGGTATCACTCTCTGAATCTTCAATCTTGACTTGTAGACAAAGTTGGATTAATCCAACTTTAATTTCGACTTCAATCGATCCGTCAACTTTTTGCTCGATCAAAGTTTATATCCAAGTTGCTCTTGAAAAGTTGCATGATATCTATATATTATGAATTTTGAATGGAAATCTGAGCATAGAGATATAGGCTTTTAATGTTTCAACTTTGCATGTTTTAAATGCTTGTACTGTAGCTTGGACAGCTTGTATTGTGACAACTCGAACTTAAATTTTAGATTTTTTGACCTAAATACAACTTGAAACTAGATAACAAGTCAAATGTTTTGTTCACGGATTAATCAATACTAAAAATCCTAACAATTTGTTATGTCTCAAATCGAACATTCCGCAACGAGTTCAAACCTTTGCTATATTGGTTGCCCCTTCTCACCTTTCACTCAGCCAAAAAAAAAAAAAAAAAAAAAACCAACTAAAGAAATATAAAAGTTTGTTCTTCATAATGAGTCAAATGAGTCCCATGCAAAAAACCAAAGCACTTTGGGAGATTGAGCATGAGGGAAGTTTAAGAGTGAGATGAAGTCTGGTGGATTCATAAAAAATTTCTGTAACAAGGATAATTAAAACCTTTTTATGACAAGTTGAATTCCCAAGAATATACATACTAATCCTTGATAATGCCTTATGATTGTATAGTATTGGTTACTGGATTATTCTTCTACGTTTTTTCGAACAGTTTCCGTAAACAATTATAGTTTTGCTTAGTTTGAAGCAAACAACAACCATTATATTAAAGCTTTTCTAGCTAATTTGCTGCAACGATTACACAAAATTAAATTATAACAAGAAGAAAATCAACCACCCAAAAAAGAAAAAAATTGAAAAAAAGAAAGCAATCATATTGAACAATTTTTATTTTTATTTTTATTGCGTTTGGTCCTTCGACTGACTACTCTCTCAAGCTCATTCGGGACTACTATCGACACAAGAGGCGTGAGGAGATGAGGACAATTAACCCGACCCTAGTGGTTGCATTGAACAATGTTCATGATGCCATTAAGACAACCCAAACTCAGGCATTAACAGCCTCAATTTATAGAATTTTGTACTATTTCAGTTTTTAAATCCAAATGCATGTTATTGTAAACAAACGAACGGTGAAAGGGCCCAAATTGATATTTCGGAACAACCAAATGGGTTGTCAAACAAGCTTTACTAGTATGCATAAGCAACACACAAACATTGCCATTAGATAGCAAAATCAAGCCACTTGATCATGAAAAAGTAACCATATATGGAGATGAATTTTCCAAATTACAATGTCAAGATAAGAGGCTTCTGAATTCAATTCCAAGAAACTCCACTTAACAATTATTATTGCACAACAGAAAAACAAAATAAACCAATTAATCAAATGAAATATGACTTGAAGAATGAAACCTTTAACTAATGTCAACTGCCACACATACTCGAACCACACCAACTCTTAAAAATTCAATTAACCGCACTGCATTTCTTCCGTATCTCTCCTGCAGTTCCTGTTAGCACCCCTATTGCACCCATTCTCTTCATTGATTTTTCAAACTCAGCGAAGAATTTTCCAGAGGCAAGCATCTCATTAACAATGTTGCTAGAACCCTTGTTAGTTAGAAGTGCAGCATCTGATTGGAAAAGACCTTGTTTTAGCTTTAAGGTGGTGAAGTAATGGTTGTCGAAAGTTAAAGAGCTCCCTGGATCCATTCCGACAAAAGTGGTGTTGTCTGAAAGGTTTTTGCATTTTGTTTTCAGAATAGCCGCATAGGTTGGGTTTAGAGAAGGATCTGCACCGCCTTTTCCCGTGAAATTGTATAGCCTCTCGCTAAATGAATTGCAATGTCCAACTCCAATGGTATGTGCACCTGGCCAAATTTAGTGAGTTGGCAGTAATTGCAAAATAAAATAAAAAAATAAAAATTTTGCAAGACCTGCAATCCTTGTAATTTTGAGAGTTGTTTGCAATTTAAGATCTTCTGATTTCACAAAGCAAACACATGTAAAATTTACCTGATAATACTACAAGATCATGAACTGTGAGACTTTTGTTGGCAAAAGATTGTGAAGTTGGAGGTTGGTGCAGGGATATTGGCAACGACTTCTGAGGCACGCGAAAATTTTCCATCTCTTCTGCCAGTTAGAACCTCCCACATTGATGTTTTGAACTGCAAGAATCACCAATGGCACTTATTATTTTTTTTGTTTTATTCAAATGTTTTTCTTCCTTCCTAGTCTACGCCACAGAGAGGTTTGGTACATTCATAAATAGCTGTTTGTGCAACTATATATGTTCATATTGATATACGTATCTATATGTATACATATATATATCTTTATGATGCTTTACAGTGCTCTTACATGCATATAACCTCCGATAAACTTTTGCTGAGTTCATGTATTTGAAATCTAAACTTAGGACTTACTTGGAATGAAACTGAGTCTCTAGCAGCTAAAGTAACTATGTCTGCGCAAGAAACTGTTCTAGGACAGGTTTTCTCAAGTTGGGTCTTTATTTCATCAATAACTTTAAAACCTCTCAGTGTTTGGTTTGGAACTGCTGCCTTCTCAGCTGTGTTATTTGCTGTAGAGTTCAACAACACCGAGGCATCGCAACCCTGAGACACGAACCAGCATATTAGACAAGCCTTAACAAAGGTCATCAACTGACGTATAGCAATATTCATATGTGTCATTACAAACTGTCTTGGCATATATATTTCTGTGAATGTAATTAATATTAGTGCAGAGATTATGGAAAAAAACATGAATTACCCTAACAAAGCAATCATGGAAATGCATCCTGAGTAACTGAGCAGGCAATGCCGGATTATTCGCCACTTGTTTCCAAATGAACTTCTGAACGATCTGCTCAGCCTGGGGACAACTCTTCTTGTAAAAGTTCTTCCTCAACTCACCTCCATGGCAAGCTCCTAGAATTCCCAACACTACTATGGTGAGGATGAAGAAATTGAAATTCGCCTTCATTTCTCTCTCTCTCTGTGCACACCTCCGTGTTCAGATCTGATGCATCCTTATATGCACACCCAGTGATCTTCTCTTCCCCGTGTAAACATTAATAATTCATTGATCTTTGCATGAAAACCGGCAAGCAACGTTTAGAAAAACCAAAAAAAAAAAAAAAAAGAAGAAAACTTCAATTATTTATGTGTGTGTCTGAAAGCGATAGGTTAGCGTTATTCGTAGCAATTTCAGTCAATATGTAACGTACATAAACCTTCACGAGCAATGCCGGCGCCAAGATTCCCTGGTCTGGCATTGCTGATATAGTTTAATCGATCCTTAACGGTTTTTTTTATTTTTTTATTTGTAGTGTATAAACAAGCTATTTGCTTGTTTCTCACTTCTTCTTCTTCTCCTTCTTTATAACACCTGTCATTATTAGTACTATATATACATATATATATATATATACATTACTGTTAAGGTGCATTATCCTCTAGCGCTAATGTCACACTCATGCGAATACTGCAAAATTAGTTGAAGAAACCCAGTAGAAAAATACGTAGTATAAGCTTAGAAATGCACTAATTTCATCTTGGAGAAGTATAAGATGATTTAAACAGCCCCATATTAGAAACATTCATCCATGCTTCAAATTAATGATTCACAATTTATGGTGGATCGATAAAATGGAGTTACATTGTTGATACCAGTTCGAACATTCCTACACTTGACATGCCTATGTAAATGCTAGAATTCCAAAAAAAGTACTTTTTCTCAGAATTAACCAATCTAAAAGCCTAACAATCTCTCCATTTGGCACTTTTGTGACAAAACACAATAAAAGAGCAAATTAGAAATAAAGACTCTAGACAACAATGTAAGAATGAATCAGAGTCTCAGCATGTCCAAAGAGTTTTCAAGAATCCATATATCTCTTGCACATCTACATCTTAACAAACCTTGTGAAAAGAAAGTCTAGGAATATATATATATATATAAGTCAAAGCCACAAGCAACCAACATCCATATATTACACCCCTTTTTGTTACAAATTGGCAATGTAAGTATAGAAAAGGATGGAATATTAAAAGATAGAAATTCATACCCGATGCAATCTAACTCTTTAGTACAACCCTAATAAAAATTGCCTCTACAAAGTTTTAAAATAGGTCAAATAACATTGTATGAAATGTAAAAAGTAATTTCAGGACTCAATCATTGAAATAGACACAAAATACACTCAATGAATTGAAAATTTCAACATCTTATGCACAAGGGTATAATTTGTAAACATAGCCATGTGGGTGTTCTTAGTGAACTTGAAGGCTATAGAATTGAATTAAACACTAGCAGAGATCAATGTTAATGAGTCTATTCAAATTCTTGAGATAATAACACAACCAGAACATAGACCAATTCTGCTTGTGCGATTCAAGTATGAAAACTCCCCCCTTAATGAGATCATGTTTAGTACCTTTGTAAGAGCTGACTTTATTTTCTTTTGCATAGCTCAAGGATACCATTTTTTTTTTTTCTCTTTTTCGTTTTGAGCAATCTCAATACTTAAAACATGGTAGCCCTTTCTATGATTTTACCTAGAGGGTGTATATTTTGATATACATCCATAGTAGCTTTCACACATGTTAAGTTAGGGAGTGATTGAATGAATGATGGAACATGAACATTGGTCAATATAATGTGCAACTATTTTAGAGAACATAAGAATAGAGCAAACTATAAAAAATCACATACATGTTTCGTCCAACTCAGATGCACCAAGTGTGCTCAATGTGCACAAGACTTATGCTTCCAGATTTACTCACAATATAGGCATAGATGAAGAAATTTAAATCTAGATCATGTATTCATTGCCTAACCAATATATATTGTCATTGTCATTGTCATGAAAAATCACTCAACAAATCATAAAAATACTAAATGACCTATAATCAGAAAATATTTTTGGAATTTTTGAAATAAAAAAATTTCTAAAATCTGCAACTATGACCATAGCACTAGGACAGATGAACAAGAATCAAATAATTTTCTATGCTATGTCAGAATTAGAACCCTAATTAGAAAGGTTAACCCCTATAGAATTTTTAGAGGAATTTAAGGCCTGTAAATCAGATTTTCTAATCTAGACAAATTAGAATTTTTTATTTGTAAAATTAATTGTTTGAATCGACTTACTTGGGTGTTCTTTTTTTTTTTTTTTTTTTTTCTCTTTTTCATTTTGGAGCAATCCTCAATACTTAAAAACATGGCAGATCATTGATCTATCTATGTAGTACATTATCAAACATTTTAGGTTGTATAGAATGAAAATATTTTTCTGAATTTTGCAATTGATTGCACCTAGGCCTAATATGTCCTATAACACCACAGTCATGGCATACAAGAACAAAATTAAACCACGTAGTTCTCTATGCCTCAAACTGCCATGCATTCGAATGCGAATATTGACTGTTCGAATGCATATCGTTCGAACAGAATGCTAGGGTTGGCCATTCGAATGCCAGTCATTCGAATGCATTCTGCGTCCCTTCGAACGCATTCTATGTATTGAAATTTGAGAAATCGAGAACATACTTGGTCTACTTTACATGTTTCTGGTTTCTAAATGGGTTTGATTCATCCTAGTATGTTTTAAAAGTTGATGGCTCAACAGAAGGAATGAATTTTGGCTTATTGTGTGATATGGTTCCATCAAATCCGAAACTATCTTCGTCTCTAATTGATTTTTTGATGCTTCAAATGTGATCAATCTTCTTGGAGCCTATACTAAAAGATTTGAAGGATTTTTTTAGCACGAGATAAATCAGATTTAATAGTTTCTAGTTCTTTCTCAAGAATCACGTTCTTTTCAAGTGCTTCGAACAATCCCTTTTTTTATTGAGGGTAGTCTTGTAAATCTCAAATTGATCAATCAGGGTATGGCTTTCACCATATCCCTTTAAAAGATTTTCATGTTCTTTTTGAAAAATTCTTGAGATTGATGGCCAAATCTTGATTAATCTTCCCCGAACTTTCTAGTTTTAACTTTAGTTTTTCATTTTCCTAATAGACAACCATCAAAGGTGCGATCAGATTTTCTATAATATTAAAACAAATAGATGAAGTAATTGAAAAAGGCCTGGGGGCAATTGACTCAGAATTAATGGAAGCAGTAAAAGCTATAAAATTGCTTGAATCTTATTCATGAGTAGATTGTTCTTTATTATCAGTATCATCCCAAGTCACAGTCATAGCTTTACCTTTTCTTTTCAGACAGTTAAGGCATTCTTGAGCAAAGTGTCCAATTCAATGACACTTAAAATATCGTACTATATTGCCCTTTTCATTTTTCTTACCATCATTCTTGGGACTACTGTTGTTCTGGTTACCATCCTTCTCATTGAACTTGTTGTCTTTGTTCATGAAGTTGCTAGATTTTAAAAGAGTTTTACGAAATCGATTTACAAGATACTCCACAACTTTAGATTTTTCTCCTTCTTCCTCCTCATCAGACTTGTTTTCATTAAACTTGGAAGTATTTAAAGCAAAACTTTTTGGTTTATTGGTTTGACCAAAAATAGTCTCATAAGTCTAAAGGTTTCCAAAAAGTTCATCAATCCTAAGTGAATCCATATCTTTTCTTTCTTCAATAGCAGTCACTTTGGTTTGAACTCTTTTAGGCAATGTTCTAAGAATCTTTTGAACAACACAAGAACCAAAAATTGTTTCTTCAAGATTGAAACTAGAATTTACAATATCACTCAGTTTTGCATAAAATTTATCAAAGATGTTAGTTTCATTGATAAAAAGACTTTCAAAAGTTGTAGTTGACCTTTGAACTTTTGCAATTTGACTTGTACCAAACAGTGTCCTTGGATGTGACCAAAGGTAATCCCAAGAGCAAGATGGCAAAACAGTCTAACTTGATGAAGTCTGGGGTCGAATCCTCAAGGACAGATGCCAAGATGATGGAGAAAGTGTATCACACCTCTCAATTCACACAAAAAGATGAACTACTTCTAAAAAGAAACCAAAAATTGTTTGTTTTTGAAAGTGGTTGTTTAATCTAAACTAAGTATTGAAAACAGGTTTTAAACTGATGAAAGAAAGTCTCGAGACCAATTGATCCAACTAATTGCTTCACCTGAAATTCTAATAAAGGTGTTTCATAACTCAAATCATTGACTACGTTGCGAATATCTGATTCAGAAGATTTAGCGATAAAAACTATTATTCTTTAACAATCAAACCTAGAATAAATCGCGTTTAGAATCATAGATGCATACCATCGACTTCTGTAGTAAATATACCAAACTAGGGTCTGTGCATAAATATTACCTAGCATAATCAAACATCTAAGTTTTCATAAATATCTAAAGTTTGATTCCCAAAGAATTAATAAGAAAGGATTTAAACATTGAAAACTGATTTACCTCCACTGTTCATCCAAAATCTTTAATTGATCTTCATAATTGATCCCAAAATAGGATTTAGCTACTCATAAATATGATAGATACACAAATATATATTGAAATCATATTGAAATACTAAATTCTAATTACAGGACTTCGAGAGATCGATTGGAAACTAAGTAAAAGAACTAGAAAACTATGTAAAACTAATGCTAAGACCTAAGAAAACATAATAATAAAAGCTAACCCAAAAAACAACATCAAACTCAGCTTTTATAGGCTTCCAAAAATCCTAAATGCCTTGAACTATTTGAATGGACTTGACCACCGTTCTAAAGCCCATTGGAAGGGGCTTCAGATGCACTTCTAATGGGGTGAACATCTCTCTGAATCTTTCTAATGGGCTTTTGACCCATTTTCGACAGTGAAAATAAGCCTTAGTAATTTTTTAATGGGGAGAACTATTTGACGCACTGTTCGAACGCCAAGATTCACCATTCGAACGATTAATGTATGCTAACGTCATGCGTTCGAATGCCCTATGTAACCGTTTGAATGGCTATTTTCATTTTGCTCAATTTCATTCTTTTTAAGCATGGATTCCTATTTACATACAAAAAATTAAGTTAGAAATGAATTAGAGCTAAAATAACATAATTAATCCTACTCTGGGTTTAATAAGAAACTTATTAAGACATGTAGATTGCACTTTTAGAGTACAATCATAATTTTAACAGCAGTAGTACCTTCACGGGTGATTTCAAGGATGTCCCATGCCATTTTAGCAATCTCACAAATTAAAATTCGTCTGAACTCTTTAGGTGAGAGACTATTATAGAGGATGTTTATGGCCCGGCTATTATAGAGGATGTTCATGGCCCGGCTATTATAGAGGATGTTCATGGCCTTGCTATTCCATCCAGCAGTTACAGTTTCAAGTGAAGTCCATTGATTCAAAGCTTTCTTAGACACAACTTTTCTAACAGTAGTAATAGGATGAGTCTAACTATTAATGACTGAAATCCATACGCATTTATCAATTGCTTTAAAGAAAGCTCTCATGTGTTCTTTCTAATATGGGTAATTAATGCCATCAAAATATGGTGGTATAATAATATAATGTCCTTCTCTAGGAATAGGAATATCCATGATCCCAGGTTAAAAGATCTCACATGTAGGGTTTTAAAAATTATTTTGAAAAACAAGAGTAAACCCACTCTGATACCAATTGAAAAAGCCTAGGATTGGCCTAGATTGATTAATTAACTTAAGTAATCCAACTACACCAATAGGTGAATGACCTAGGTATGTCAATCCTATATGCAACTCTAAAGAAATAAAGTAAAGAGACAAGACACACAGAATTTTAGCATAGAGACCCTATCAACCAGGGAAAAAGCCACGGGGCCATACACAGCCACTAACATACTCAGCACTATAACTTTGAACAGTTACAATAATAAACTTACAATCTAACCCGTTGATCCATAACTTCGCGTTAATCCACAACTATGGTAGAAGTTTCAAACTTGATCACTAGACACTCAAATTAATTGGAATCCGCCAAAAATGATATGTGTGAAGTTTGTTTGTTGACCAGGCAAAATACTCCAATAAACATAGAAGCACAATAAAGCTCTTTGAATAGTTAGATGATCTCTCTGATTGTATGCATATCTTTTATGAAGTCTTTAGAGCATTTATATAGAGTTTAGAGTGTTTGTAGAGCTTTGGACGAAGTGTATATCGAAGTAGGAAAGGATTCCAAACTGAACTAGGATTGAAATTTTGGAGTCTCGGCTTTGTCTTGCGTTCAGACGGTTTGGCCTACTATTCGAATGCCTATACCATTCGAACTAGGGGCAAATTTATTGCGCTTTAAAAGTGTAATTATAAGACTTTAACTTGTACTTTGTTACCCTTAATTTAGGATTCTATATACCTATTTAGTTATATTCTAGTAATAATTAAGTCTATTTTGATTTTTATAAGAAATGGAAGTAAAAAGGTGGTTAGAAGTTGACCACTGAAGTCATCATTTGGACTCCGTTCGGATGAAGGCTAAAGATTCAGAGAGTTATTTTGATCACTGTAATGGTCGTTTGGACATCATTCGGATGTTGGAGATCGCGTCATTTGAACGTCACTTAATACACTATTTTGGTCGTTTGGACATCCATCGAAGGATTTCTCAAAGAATGAGATCTCATCGTTCGAATGTCAAAATATGCACTATTTTGGTCGTTCAGACGACCAATTAACCCAACCGCAGAATTTTTATTTCCATGTTGGTTTAGGACTTTAGACTTAATTATATATACTTGTCATTAAACCCTAAAGGGGGGATGACGTTTTTCTAGGTTTTAAAAGTAGTTTAGAGTAAAAGTTTTCATAGTTTTTATTCAATTTTTAATTCCTGTAATTGGATTACTCAATCTTTCAACAAATTTACATATAGCTTTGTGCATCTATAATTATGATGGGTAGCTAGATTTCATCTTGGGATCAATTGTGAAGATTAATTAAAGATCTTGAATGAATAATGGAGGTAAATTGATTTTTAATGTTTAAATCTTCTTTTTGTAATTATGTGGGATCGAACCCTAAATATTTATGAAAACTTAGACTATGTTTAGCAATACTTATGCTTGAACCTGAGTTTAGTACATGTATTGCATGAATCAATGGTACACATCTCTAATTTTAAAACTGATTCAATCTAGAGTAAATATTTACCAAAACCTAGATATTTGATTATGCTTGGCAACAAGCCAATGATATACATCTATGATTTTAAACTTGATTTATTCCACGTTTGGTTGTTAAAAAACAATTATTTTTATCACTAAATCTTCCGAATCAAAGAATTGTGACGTAGTCAATGATTTGAGTTATAAAACACCTCAATTGGAATTCGAAGCAAAGCGATTGGTTGGAACGATTGGTCTTGAGATTTTTCTTTCATTAAATTCAAACCATTTTCTTTGTTTACTTTATAATAGAAATCAATCTTTTAAAGTAATAATTTTTGGTCTTTTAGAAGTAATTGGTGAGATTTTGTTTGTGATTTGAGAGGAGTGCTTTACTCTCTTCATCTTGTGAAATTATTCCCTATTGATTGATCTCGAATTTTACTGAGTATTATTACTGTATCATAACTGCACACTGGCGGATATCAATTGCACTATTTTGGAGTGATTATTTTTGTTGAAAAGTAAAAATGGAATTGTAAACTTGACCATCTAGAAGGAACCACCATGGTTGAAGAGTACTTACCATTATTGAAGAGTACCTACCATGGAAGAAGAAATTTGTTCCTTTCACATTCTCCATTCACACTATGGCTTGTATCTATAAATAGGGAGTGTCATTTGTGACATTGCATCAATTCAAGCAGAAGTAGGAGAAGTGAGTTAGAGAGAGAAATAAAGAGGGAGAGTTCTCTCTAAAATTTAGAGTTGAATAAAAGAATGATTCTTGGTTGTGTTTTACACCTTTGAGTGTTTATAATTCAATCACCACAAGTGGTTGAATTTTCTCCTCCGCTATTACACTTCCAGATGTGCTTCACAATCGAAGTCACTCTGCAAGAATAAGGAGGTCGCGAATGTAGTAAAAATCGAAGAATTCGGTGTCGTTCTCTCCCAAGGGAATTCTGTAAATATAGCAACAAAGCTCAACTAGCACATGCACTTATCTTGATGGATTGCACATGAAAATTCTTTTATTTTCCTAACATAAAAGAGACCGAAAATATATTGGTTTTGAGATAATGGTGGTTCAATGCTTAATGCAATAACTTAATAACTGATGAAGGCAATAAAATATAGTTTTATGTAATTAGGAAAAAGCTTAGACATGGTTGTTTCGATCCACCAATTCACAACAAGGGTTTTCAATGAGAGGATTATAACTCAAATCAAGAATCGCACCTTGGATTCTTGATTCGGAAAATGTTGACTATAAAAATCTGGGTTTTTGTTTGATTGAGCATAAAGATGAAATCTATGACTGGCACCCTAGAATCAAACCTTAGACATGTGCAATACCTACACCAAACATTTTTTGTGCATAAATATTGCCAAGGGGTTATGAATCTAAGTTTTTCTAATGAATCTCATTCTAAATCAAATGGAACTATGGAATTTTAAGGATATGGCTTTAAAGTTCATACAACTCATTTTCAACACTTTGAAGATCTTTGGTGGATCTTCACAACCACATCCAAGGGATATTTAGCTATTAAAATCCATGTCAAAGAGCATAAATGAAGACAAATCTACCATTAAATTATCTAGAACTAGTGTTTAGTTGCTAGAAAAGTGAGAGAAAATGGTAAGAAAATGAGAGAGAATGCTAGAAAGAGTAGAGAAATATTTCCTTCATATATAAACATTCATTTACAAAGATCCAAAAGCAATAAATGACAACATTACAAAGCATTAAAGTAAATCTAACTAAAAACCTTACAAAATATTAAAAGATCCCCCTTTGAAGCTCCTCCTACCGTCCAGCTATACAAAAAAATGAGATTCTGATATGTTTTGTTTCACTGCTGTGATGTAGGGCAAAACTGCACTAACCGTCTGAATAGCATCTTAAGTACGCCTGGACGCACCGTCCGGACGGTGGCATAACCGTTCGGACGGTTATTTCACCGTTCAGATGGTCTTCAGACGAGGAATCTCGGTTATGTATTTCTTTGAATAGAAAAAGACAACTTTGTGATAGCTTAGAACGGGAAATATCGACTCTGGAACTCCGATCTTTGTCGTAGCATCCGAACGGACCGTCTGAACGGTAGTAGCGTCCGAACGGTCATTTATCTGACCGAACGCACCGTTCAAACGGTGGCAACCGTTCGAATGGTCCGTCCGGACGGACTTCTTCTCTTTAGGCTATTTTTCACCATTTTGTCACCAAAAGTCTATAATACACATAAAAACACACTTTAAATCAATTTATTGCCAAAAACCTATTCTACTTCCCATATAGAGGCTAACAAACACTTAATTAGGGGATAAAGATTACACATTTAGAGTGGAATCATCCGCCTAACAGTGGTATCAGAGCCAAAAGAAAGTATGCTTTGTGGTTGCCCTTCGAGGGATCTTCCACATCAGAACTTCTAAGGTTCTCTTCCTCTTCTTTAACGGCCACTGCGACCATCCTCCGGCCTTCTCTCCATCTAATTTTCGGCAACCTTCCAAGTATGTTGAAGGATAAAAAAATGTTGAAAAGATTCTAGGCAGAAGCGGTGTTGTGTGCAGTTTTTCTGCTCAATAGGTGTCCTAGCAAGAGTCTTGCTACAAAGACACCACACGAAGCTTGGAGTACTCACAAGCCTAGCGTGAGTCATCTCAGAGTGTTTGGCTCCATAGCCTACACCAAGATCCCAGAGGCAAGTAGGACAAAGTTGAATGACAAAGGAGAGAAGTGTACCCTTGTTGGATACGGCGATAGAACATTGGGATATTGTCTATATAATCCCACTACCAAGAAAGTCATTTTTAGTTAGGATGTCATTTTTGAAGAAAATGAATCCTAAAATTAGGACCAGACTGAAGACACCAAAGATGTAGAATTGACACTTAAGAAAGAAGAACCTACACAAGCAAGAGAAGTGGCTATCGAGCCACTAGTACCTACAGATCAGCAGACACCTCCACATGGTTTTCACTCACCACGGAAGAATAAAGCTCCATCACCAATCGAGCGTGAATTTTTAGATATGAGGCCTAGAGGAGCTTGTACTCTAGCTGATTTGTATAAAAATACAGAACCGATGGAAGAATATGTCACTCTATACTGTCTGTTGCTTACCAGTGATCTAGTTAGCTTTGAGGAAGCTAACAAAGAAGACAAATGGAGAAGAGCAATGGATGAGGAGATTCAATCCATTGAGAAGAACAAAACTTTGGAGTTAACTACTCTCCTGAAAGGCCGCAAGACCATTGGGGTGAAATAGGTTTACAGGACTAAGAGGAATGCCCAAGGAGAAGTCTAGAGATACAAGGCGAGACTTGTTGCCAAAGGCTACAAGTAGAAGGGATCGACTATGGTGAAGTCTTTGCCCCAGTTGCCCGACTTGAGACCATTAGATTGTTGATTTCACTAGCTGTACAAAATGGATAGAAGATTTACCAGCTAGACATGAAATCAGCATTTCTGAATGGTTTTCTTGAAGAAGAGATCTATATTGATCAGCCACCTAGATATGTGAAGAAAGGGCAAAAAGATACAGTGTACAAGCTGAACAAGGCACTCTATGGGTTGAAGCAAGCTTCACGTGCTTGGAATATGAGGATCGATGATTATTTTCAGGCAAATGGTTTTGAGAAATGTCCATATGAGCATGCCCTATATATGAAGATGGAGACAGATAACAACATGCTGATTGCTTGCTTATATGTTGATGATTTGATCTTCACTGGCAATAATTCAGCGATGTTTGATACTTTTAAGAAGAACATGGTCAAAGAGTTCGAGATGACAGATATAGGCTGAACGGCTCATTTCCTTGGCATAGAAATTGTGCAAAGTGAGAAGAGAATCTTCATCTCTCAAAGCAACTATGCGAAAGAGATCCTAAAGAAGTTTGGAATGAAAAACTGCAACTCTGTGACAACTCCGGTTGAAACAGGATTGGAGTTGAGAAAGAACGAGCAAAGAGATATTGATCCTACTTATTTCAAGCCTGGTTGGAAGCTTGAGGTACTTAATTTGTACTAGACCAGATATACTCGATGGAGTTGGACTAGTCAGCAGGTACATGGAGACTCCGGACCAGTCCTATCTAAATGTAGCGACGAGGATACTCCATTATGTCAAGGGTACCATTAGTGATGGTATATTCTATTCATCAACTAGAGATTACAGACTTATTGGCTATTCAAATAGCGTTTGGGGCAGAGATCTTAATGAAAGAAAGAGCACGACTGGATTCACATATTTTATGAAAGCTACAACATTTACATGGTCATCAAAGAAGCAATCCATTGTAACGCTATCATCATGTGAAGTTGAGTATGTTGCTGCCAGCTCAGCTGTTTGTCATGGGATCTAGATTAGAAATATTTTGAAGTACTTGGGATTTCCATAAGATGATCCCACATAGATCTAGATTGACAATCGATTAGCGATTGCTTTTGTGAAGAATTCAGTCTTTCACGAGAGAAGCAAACATATTGATACTCGGTATCATTTCATCAGAACAAGGAAGTGGAAGTGATTTCTTGCAAAACTTATGATCAGATAGCTGATATTTTCACAAAGCCACTCAAGCATGATAACTTTGCAAGACTAAAGACAATGCTCGAAATGACAAAGGCAGGAGAGTCAAGTTTAAGGGGGAATGTTAAAAGTAAAAATGGAATTGTAAACTTGACCATCTAGAAGGAACCACCATGATTGAAGAGTACCTACCATGGAAGAAGAAATTTGTTCCTTTCACATTCTCCATTCACACTATGGCTTGTATCTATAAATAGGGAGTGTCATTTGTGGCATTGTATCAATTCAAGAAGAAGGAGGAGAAGTGAGTTAAAGAGAGAAATAAAGAGGGAGAGTTCTCTCTAAAATTTAGAGTTGAATAAAAGAGTGATTCTTGGTTGTGTTTTACACCTTTGAGTGTTTATAATTCAATCACCACAAGTAGTTGAATCTTCTCCTCCGCCCAATAGTGGAATCAGAGCGAAGGAAAAGTATGCTCTGTGGTTGCCCTTCGAGGGATCTTCCACATCAGAATTTCTAAGGTTCTCTTCCTCTTCTTTGATCGCCACTCCGGCCATCCTCCGGCCTTCTCTCCATCTAATTTTCGGCAACCTTCCAAATTCAAACTCAGAAGTACTGTTTGAGATATTCATCCCTACTATATCTAGGGATCATGTGATCCTTATTTTTACACTTCTAGCACCTAGTCCTATTTTACCAGAGCCTTTGGAGCTCCATGTCCTAACCTTTGAACCTAACATCATTCCCATAGCCAACCAAAAAGAAGGGAGGGGTCAAGCACTTCATGGCATGAACTTCATTGGCACATTTGTACATGATCATTCTTTATTTTCTACATACCATGACCCTTTTTACTTTTATATGCTTTCATGTTATATCCTTGAGTTCATCAATGTGGTCACCATTTTACATTCCCTCATTTGTATGCAATCTTTGAAAATCTATAAGTTGGGGGTGTGGGATCACGGCCAATTCCCACTTTGTGGCATTGGGTGATTGATTCTCTCTCTCTAAGTTGTGTAGGAATAGGAGTAGTTATTTTGTTTATTTGTTTTCTTAGTTTATTTATTTTTTATTTTTTTTCTCTCTCACTTGTGTAGGAATAAGAGTAGTTATTTTGTTTCTTTGTTTTCTTAGTTTATTTTTTTCTCTCTCATTTGTGTAGGAGTAGGAGTAGTAATTTTGTTTATTTGTTTTCTTAGTTTGTTTTCTCATTATAAGTTGGGGTTGCTGTAGGCAAAACAAAGGGGTTGTCCAGTTTCTAAAAATAAAGTTCAAACCCTATTTTTTAACTGACTATACAGTGAAATCTGAATCTACTGAAAGTGAATTAGCATGCAAATCTTATATGGATGGAAAGGTTTATGAATCTACTTTCTAACAAAAAAAAAAAAAAATGGAGCATGATTTGCTTTTCTGTGGAGAGGGATATGGGTGTTTTGCTGAAGAGTGTCAAAACTATTTGCACACACCCGAAAATTCAGCAATCCCCTTGATTTTTTGCAGCATACCTCTTTTGATTTTCTTTGTTCTTGGGGTGCATTAGGCACTCTATTTTTCTCTTCTCCTACCATTTAATTGCATTCCATGTTCTGTTCTCATGCATTGAGGACAATGCATCATTTTAAGTTGGGGGTAGAGGCTTTGCCTCTATTGTTTTGTTTTTGTTTCTTTATTTTGTACTTGCTTTGTTTTTGTTTATTTGTTTTGCACCCTAAATAAAAAAAATCATTTTACTTGTGAAAATGCCTTTTGAGATTAGAAGATAGAAAATTTTGCATGTATCTTTGCTCAAGATGATGTTGATTCACTCCTCATACCCAACATGTTGTAGGGATTGCTTAATTCATGCATTTGTAGAGGGGATTACATCAGTGTGCACAGTCATGCTTTACAACATAATTTGTTACTAGTTTTTGCTTTTCCATCCTTACATTAGTGAAGATTATTACCTTATAAGCTTTAGAGTAATTATCGCCTTTTGGAGCATTTACATTTACTCAAGGATAGTTTCTTCACCCTCACTTCATTCATTAGCTTCATTACGCTTGTATTTGGTTCATGAGTTGAGTTTTGATCTTGTTATTGACACTTGTACTCTATGAAATGCTTTGGTTGTATAACTTGGGATAGGATTCTTTGCCATATTCTTCTTGATAGCCTTTTGTTTTCCATGCTAAATCGTACATTCCTTTTTACCCTTATTGATCTTTTACTTTTAGAAATGTGCACAATGATTTCATCTCTTGTATTGCAAAGGGATGCCTATGTGAGAAAAGAGTGTTTTTGTATTACTAAAAAATTTTTTTAAAGAAGAAGAAGAAAAGATTGATTTAGGGAATTCAATGCAAAAAGAGCATAGTGAAATATGAGAAGTAGTTGTTGATTCTAAAGGGGATGATAAAAGGATGGAAACAAAAAGAGAAGTAAGAAAAGAAAAAAAAAAAAAAAGAAAGAAGAAGTAAGAAAAGAAAAAACAAAGGAAAAAAAAAAAAGAGAATAAGAGGAAGAAAAGAGTGAAAGAGGAGTTCAAAAGTTGAAAATATTTCAAGAGAAGAGTGAGAAGTGGATTTTGTGTATTAAAAGTTGAAAAGGGAGGGTTGTAGTTGTTTTGTATTTATCATGTCATGCCTTGATTACACATGATATGACCATTTGCTCCCTCTCCTTACCCTTTACCTTTCACCTTTTTTACATTGCCCTCTTCATCTTTACATGACATAATTGATCCAAGTTGTGCTTGATTGAAGTTTTCAATAGAGTATAAACTATATTTTGTCAATTTCTTTAAATCAATGCTTAAATTTGAACATTCTTTAATGGAGCTATGCTAATGTCGATACACTTCTATCTTTTTAGTTTTTGTAATTGGTATGCTCACTTGATTTGTCTTTTTACATTTACTCCATTATTGAGCATACCATTGTGAGAACCATGTGAGACTTTAATTGCAAGTGTATGTCCGGTGAGGATTGAATCAAAACTTTAAAGGGGTAGATTTGCATAAGTGAGTTCATTTGTGTTGTTTAGCATGATTCTTCACCCACACACATGAACCTTTCTTTTGTATGACTTGTTGCATATTAATGCAAGTGTGGAGTTTGGAGTGGCATCAATATTAAATTTAGTAGGATTATGCATCCATTCCTTATTCTTATCTTAATTGGCGATTCATATAAGGATGTTTGTGGATATCATCACTGAATACCCTCACGAGACACCACTCGTTCATTAGGGGTAACCTAGGGGTTTAAAGGCTTGGTGCATAAGCTAAATGCATCCGTGACTTCTACGAAAGTGGAGATTATCCTTTATGTTTTTTATAGTTTTTGCAAGGGACTAGCAAAATGTAAGTTGGGGGTTGTGATTACACCCTAAAAGTGTAATCAAAAGCCCTACCCTTAATTCGCCCCTTGTTAGACTTAGATTGTAGTTAATTGTCTTAATTTAGTTTTATATTTGATTAATTGTGTTTTGTGTGTGCTTTGTAGGTTATAGAAACTAATAAAGGCAAATAGACACAAAGAATGATCAAAGCGGGTTCCAAACGAGCAAATCGGTGATGAGAAGTCCAACCTGTCTCAATATTTTGGCCATATCTTTTCACTCTAATATTCGATTGAGCTGATTTTTGTGACATTGGAAAGAAGACTTCAAGCTCTACAACTTTGCTTCTTATCTGCATCAGTTGAATCGAGCTCTAGAGTGGTCAAATCAAGCTTCAAAATTACTAGGTCCAATAGTGATAAATAGTACCCATCCGAACGGTTTGTGAACAGTGCGTCCAAATAGTGAATAGTGCGTCCGGATGGTTACTATTCATTGTTCGGACAAACTTCAGGTGCGCGTCAGATGCACTGTCTGATAACCATTCGGACGGTTACTGTTTATCCAGAGTGCATTTTTTCCGTCCGAAGCTGCGTTTTTAAGGTTTTTTGTGTAGTAAGAGTCTTTTTTAGTAAGGGGGCGGCATGAGAGTTCCTCCAAGGTTGATTTTTTTTCATTTTTTTTTATTTTTTTTCATTTTTAGCTTAGATTTAGCTTTGTAATGGTAATATGGGAGTAAAACTTGTAGTTTTCTTTGATTGTATTGTATTTTCCTTCACTCCCTTATATTTTTCTTTATTTTCCTTGTATCCAAACACTCTTTACTTTCAAGTAATTTTTAGCTTAAATCTTTACATGCTTTGTTTCCATTTTCCATGCTTTTATTATGAGTTTAATTAGCTAGTTTTTAGATTGGGTTCAAATGTGAAAATTACCCAAATAATTCAAGGAATTCAATAGAGGTATCTTATGAATTAATTGCCATATTTTCCTAGAATTCGAATTTCTAGTAATTAGATGTGAAATTTTAGAAAACTTGAATTATTGACTAAGTTTGGGGATTTTCATCACCCAAATTGATAGTATTAATTTAGGACCCTTGACCAGACAAATACTCCACAATTGCAAGAAATTCATTCTCACAAATTGATTGAAGATGTCTTAGAAAACCTAGGTTATTGACTATGTTTGGCTAATCAATGCACAAACTACAAATTTGGTATTAACTAAGTTGAATCGATGGTATTAATCTTTGATTCCTCATTGAACATGTATCTAATTTCAATTGGTTGAGAATAATCGGTTTTCAAAGCTAAGTCCTCCGAATCAAACAACTTAAATGTTGTGTTTGATTTGAGTTATAAACTCCATTGGAAACCTTGGATGAAATTGAGTGATTGGATCATTTGATCCCAATTCCCTTTTAATTGCTTTAAGTTTAATTTCATTTTGCTTTACTTTAACTGTCTATTGTTAATTGTTTTCATTTTCATTGCAATAGGTTAGTAATTCAAAACAAGCATCAAAACCCAAAAGATTTTCAGTCTTTTTTATTTCCTTTCTTTTTATTTTAGATTCAATTCTCCACGTAATTGCAATCTAATCCTAGGTTAGGTTAGTGTGAGTTGAGTGCTAAAGCCTATATTGGGCTAAGTCCCTTGGAAGAGAATGAGATTGGATCTTCCGGTTTATACTTCATCGCAACCCCCATACTCTTGTAGGATACTAACTCCATTTGTAGGAATACCGTATTTGGGAGCGAGTCACTTACTGCCCTTTCTTGCACCTCCTCCATTCTGGAATTTGTAGTCCTTTCTTTCTAGTTGAATTAATCTTTTTTTGACTTCCTCTTCTTTTCATTGGAAATTGATTCCTTGCTCCTTTCCTATATGAATAGTGTGAGTTGCTTCCACCTGACAGTGCTCTTCCAATTCTTTAATTATTACTTTGTTTCTATTATTGAAATCCCTAGTTGATAGGGAAGACATGAATGTGAATGCTTTCTTATTTCACAGTGAGAATTGATTATACTTGGTTATTGATTTCATGGAGGTTTTAATTCCAAATTTTGTGAAATTTTTTTTTTTTCGCTTGTACTTTGGAAATCTTCATAGGTTGGAGTGGAAAACTTTTATCGGAAATACCTAACTGAATATTGGTTAGGACTAAACTACGACCATTTGGGCTTGGGCTCCATTTTGATCCTTCCAATTCTTTGCCTTAGGGTAATGTATGCTTTTGGGCTTTTGTGATATGGGTTGTGATCACTTGAAAATAGTACGATTGAAATCTGCTAGTGTACGATTGTGATGTAGTAATAATACTCAGTGAAGTCTCAGATCGATCTATAAGGAAGAGGGTTAGCACATATAGAGAAAGTCACTTTGGGTCAGAACTCCCAGAAAAACACTCCAATAAAATAAAAAGGAGATAGTTTGAAGCAAGGGTTTGATTATTCTAAGCTAAACTATGAAAATAATAAAATAAAGTCTTGAAACCTATTGATCTAATTAATCGCTTCACTAGAAATTCCAATAGAGATTTTTGATAACTTAAATCATTGACTATATCGTGAGTCTTTGATTTGGAAGATTTAGTAATAAAAATAACTGTTCTTTAACAATCAAACGTAGAATAAATTAGGTTTAGAATCAACGATGCATACCATCGACTTGTTGGCAAGCATAAGCAAACATCTAGGTTTTCGTAAATGTCTACTCTAGATTGAATCAGTTTTAGAATCAAAGATGCATACCATCGATTCGTGTAGTACATATATTGAACATAGGTTCATGCATAAGTATTACCCAACATAGTTAAACATCTAAGTTTTCATAAATATCTAGGGTTTGATCTCAAATAATTAAGAAGAAGAAGATTTAAACATTGAAAACCAATTTACCTCCATTGTTCATCCAAGATCTTTAATTGATCTTCACAATTGATCTCAAGATTGAATCTAGTTACTCATTACCATGATAGATACAAAATATGTATTGAAAACTGAATCTGATTGTAGGAATTGAATAAAAACTATGAAATCTGATTATAGAAATTGAAAAGCTATGAAAAACTATAAAATTCTACTCTAAACTACTCCTAAAATCTAGAAAAATGTAATAATAAAAAGCTCCCTAAAACATGTTACAAACCCAGCTTATATAGGCAGTAGGCAAAATAGAAAACCCCCTGAACCGTTCGAATGCAAACCTTGATCGTTCAAACGGTCTTCTAATGCTCTACAAACAGATTTTATGCTCTCTGAATCTATCGAACGAGTTTTAGACCTGATCTTGACGAGACTTTGTCTGACATACCGTTCGAACACTACTATTCTTCGTTTGAACGGTAAGCTCCACCATTCAAATGCCTGATGTGTGCTAACGTCATCCGTTCAAACACCATTTTGTACCTTCGCCCGGATTTGTCCTTTTTAGCATGGGATTCCTATTTCAATTAGAATAAACTGAGTTAGTATGAATTATGACCAAAACTAAATAATTAATTTTACTCTAGGTCTAACAAGGGACTAATTAAGGTATGTAGATTGCACTTTTAGAGTACAATCGGGCTGGAGTACATTTCTCTCTCCTTAGCGTAGGATGCTGCCTCTAGATTTGAATTTGAAAATCCTTTATCCCTTTTCTCCTTCCCATTACTACTCGAGCAACTATTGGCTTTGGAAAGATCAGTTGTAGTTATTTTTGGCCTTGAGACCATCTCATTCTCCTTTATTGTTTAGAGTTCCTATGTTCACTATTAGTGCTTTGCATTGGCTCTTTTCCTGAGTCATTACTGGTCTTGTAAGAGTCGACCACATGGCTGGCACACTCCAGGTCATCATTGTCCTGCTTCTCTCTTCTCGAATCTTGCAAGGAGGAAAACTTGGATCCAAAGGTTTTATGGAGGTTCTTACCAATTGTAAAATAAGCTTTTTTACAAGCTTTTTCATCAAGTCAAATTAAATCTTTCCTAATTCAAATCTTTCCTAATATCAATCTTTCATAATTTTGCAACTTTCCAAAAATAAAATTTCCTTTTTCAACTAAAATCTAATCTTTCCAATTCAAGTTCATTACGTAAACCCTTGGTCCTAGGATTGGTTAACTCACAAGTTACCTCAAACTTTTTCAAACTCAACTTTCCAAATTCAGTGTTCCTTAAATCAAATCTTTCCAAGTTATGGCTTTCCAAATTCCAAATTCAAACATTTCTTAATTCAAACATTTCTTAAATCAAACCTTTCCTAAATCAAATCTTTCCAAAATCAACTCTTTCCTAAAATAGAAACTTTTCTAAAATAAAAATTTTCTAATTTGAAACCTTTTTAATTCAAAACTTTCCTAAACTGAAGTTTTCTAAAATCAAACTTTTCAAGTCTTGATCAAACGTTTCTATTTCAATTGTATATTTAAACCCTGGGTTATCTAGCAAAGGTTCAGCTATGCATGGTTTTTATATGAGCATGAGGTTGAGGGTTTATTAATGCTTCCTAATAAAGCTAGGTTCACAGATCTTCAAACTTAGGCCCACTCCCCTAGGTGGTGCCACTATTGGTTGATGATCCGAGCGGAGGGACTATCATAGGACCGTAGGTTAAGAAACTGACACAGCATCTACCCACAACCAAAGTACCACCCCCCTTCTAACTAGAAGGGTCATAATCAGGTAATAATGCAAAGATGCAAATAAAAATGCCCATGTAGTGTGTGTGTGTGTGTGTGAATTTTAAAAAGCAGAGGAAATGACCCAACAACTCTTATCCATCCTGTCATTCATGGCAATTTATATAAATGATAAAACTAAATGTAAACATGGTCCACCTAAAAAATATAATGCAAAAAATCAATACTTTGATGACAAAATTAATACATGAAAGAATGATTAAATATGAATTGAATGCAAACAATGACATGCTTGAAAACAACTACTACAAGAAATTTGACATTTAGCAAGGAAAGTATTGGTGAGGGAACTAAATTTCATACTAAAGATACCCTTTTCGCATGGAAAACAATGATCCCTCGCTAGAGTTTTCAAATGACCACATTTAGCAACAAATAAAAAAATTCGTCGCAAATACTCATTTCAAAATCTCTTGTGGAAAATATTTTTTGGCGAGACGTGTGGCGGGAGAGTGAATTTGCAATGAAAAGTAAAATTCCTCACAAATGGTGATGGGGGGTAAAAATATTAGCGAGGGGTCAAATAGATCGTCGCTAAAGGTTTTGAACAATTGTTTTTGCGACAAAAGAATCTGGTTGCAAAAAAACTTCAATACTTATTGGTGTCGAATTTTGTGCTCATCGCTAATTCTAAAGGTATAAACCTTTCACAAGGTACACTGTTCCTCGCTAGACGTACAATATAAAGAATTTAACGAGGAACTAATGGGTTCCTTACTAAAAGAAGTAATCAATATATACTGTCGTGACAAAATACAAACTTCTTTGCTAATGGTAACCACAAAAATAACTGGTGGAAATTTTTTGTTTGGTGGGAAAAAATTATTAGCGAGGTGACATAAATTGCCTTGCTAATGGTGGTTAAAAATTAGTCTTTGGTAAGGAAAGTATAGATTCCTCGCTAAAAGGAGCGGCCAATTTTGAAGGACATGATAATTAAGACTTTGTATGATATGTGGCTATGAATGATTTTAATACATTATTTTTACTTATAAAACATTAGTATAGTACTACTTACTACTCATACTTTAAAAAATTGTTATTTATATTTGACGTGTGGAAAAACTAATAAATAAATGTATGTAACTAGTTTGTCCCTTTTTATGTAATTACCAAATTATTTGGCATTTTTACTGAATAAATTATACTATATATAAAAACTTTTATAATAAATACATATCAATTAAATATATATTCATTTAACGTGGTTGTTTTATTATGATTTAGATGTCACATGTTCAAAACATGGAATACACGGTAGGTAAAACTGCATAATCTTATGAAAATGTCCAAACCATTATGAGAAATTAGTTTTTTTTTTAATTTTTTTGATTAGTCAGAGTATGTTTTGGTGTAGCAGTAAGTTTTTTCCATTGAGACTTGGGTTTCACAAGTTTGAAGTATAGAAGGTCATGTATATTTGACCATGCTCAAACCTGCAGTAAAGGAGCCTTTTGCATTAGACAAATATATGTTAGCACGCAGGAGGTAAGGCTGCATACAACCCTTCCTAGACCTTGAAGTTGGGGGGAGTCTCGTGCATTGAGTTATCCTTTTATATATTTAGACATTGTGATTAATAATTGATTGAACCTGAAATATGTAATTTTTGTAACTAAAAAATAAATATTTTATGTATTTCAACTTTTTTGATGCCTAAATTCAGCTTCAATAACTAATAAATTGATCCATCAGAGTACTATATTAGGTTGGGCTAAATATTTTTTTATTATTTCACAATTCGAAAAATTCAAATCATGTGAAAAATCTAATTTTTTGACCAATAAATCCAATATATAGATGATATCTACCATTTCAATTTTAAGTTGGATTACATAGGACATCTTCGTATTTTTAATTATTAATTAAGAACAACTATTTCAACAAGCATGTTTTTCATGACTATTTTTATGTATATAAAATTTTAAAAACTTTACTCTTTAAATTCATTTAATAATTATGAAATAAAAATACTAAGTTTTTACTTAGTTATCCTTTTGGAAAATCGTACATAAACTTGCTCTAAGAATACGGCCGGCTATCTTATACGCTTACGAGACATATCTACGCTGAAACAGAGGGTGTGGGAGAGGAGACTAGAGACAGATCTAGACTCTACTTAACTGGCGGGGGTGAACAATATGTATTAGGTCTGATGTAGGGCATCTTATTGTTTGCTAACTTATGCCCAGGGCATATGATTGGCAATCATTAACGCTTTGTTTGTAATTCAAATTTTTGATTGAAAATATAAAAGAAAAGAAAAACATACTGGACAATGTAACAAAATTACTCTTTCATTTTGTTCTATTTTCTTTTACCTTTTTCTTTTTCCACCGAAAATTCTGGTTCCAAATGAAGCATAAAGCAATTAGTGTGTTACCAAAGGGCTGCTCATGAAATTGTATCTTTATTGTCGACGCTGTTCATGTTCACTGTACACAAAAAAATGCCAGTGCACAATCAACATACTAAATACCATATATCAATCTTCTTGTCATCATGTCGTTAGACTGAAATGCTTGCTTGCTTGTAACGCATTGTTTTCTTGCTGAAGTAATTCCAATATATTGATTATTCTTCATTCATCTACTGATCATTCTAACACTAGCCTATTGGCTTTGAATTCCACAAATATTTTTCGAAACTCTCTTGGACCTTCAAACTCTTTTGGACCTTGGGTAGCTCCTTTCTCTGATTTGGCCCTATGGTGGCAGGGATACAAGTTTTCTGGATTAGGCTCCACAATTTGGCATGCTCTCTTCTTGGCTACGTCAGGGAACATATGGCTTCTGAGGAATGATATTGTGTACACTGGCAAGGAAAAGGATTGGGAGGAAGTTGTCTACCTAATCAAGCTTCACTTAGCTCATTGGATTAAAGGAAAAATTGGCTGGAATGCATTTTCTATCACGGACTTCATTTATAACATCCCAGCCATCAAACAGCTATTTGGCAGGAAATCAAGTTGATCTCTTACCAACTTACTATTGTCTTGGTGTAATTTTGTTCTTCTTTAGGTTGTGGAGGTTTGGTTCTTCATTGTGTAGGCTTGGCCTGTTGTTCACAACTTACTCTTATCATGCATTTGATGGCTTTCATTCAAAGAAACGCTTCATTGCATTTGTTTTATCACTCATAGAACGGTTCACATATGTTCTAGACTCATTCCATTGCAACTGATTGGAACAATTGATCTTGAGTCTTTCTTTCATTAGTTTCAAACTATTTTCATAACTTAGATTAGATAAATCATCCTCTTCAAAAGTATTTTATTTATTTATTTTATTGGAGTGTTTCTGTGGGACTTCTGAATCAATGTGAGTTTTTCTATATGCACTAACCTTCTTGCCTGTAGATCGACCTTGGAGTTCACCGAGTAATTATTACTACATCGCGGCCATATACTGACGGTTATTTATCTTATGTTTTTGGAGCGATCATGGCCCAAATTGGTATTTCGGAACAACCAAATGGGCACTAATTAAATAGGATTCTCGAGAAATTAAGCACTCATCTTCATGCGAAGCAAGCTTTACCAGTATGTATAAGCAACACATAAGCATTGCCATTAAACAGCACAAGCAATACACTTGATCATGAATTTTCCAAATTACAATGGCAAGATAAGAGGCTTCTGAATTCAGTTTCAGAGAAACCCCACTCAACAATTATTATAACATAGCAGCAAAATCAAACTAACCAATTAATTTAATGTACTCTGACGTGAAGAATGTTACATTTAACTAAATCAGACTACTACACATCCTCAAACCACACAAACTCTAAAAATTTCAAAAGAAAATCACCATTAAATAGAAAAAGCAATACACTTGATCATGACAAAAAAAAAAAAAAACAATAGAGATGAATTTTCCAAATTACAATGTCAAGATAAATAAGAGGTTTCTGAATTCAGGAGAAACCCCACTTGACAATTACTATCTCGTAACAGCAAAATCATACTAACCAATTCATGTAATGAATTCCAACAACTACACATCCTCAAACCAGACCAACTTTTAAAACTTCAATTAACCACGCTGCATTTCTTCCTTCTCTCTCCTGCAGTTCCAGTTAGCACCCTGATTGCACCCATTTTCTTAATTGATTTGCCAAATTCGGTGAAGAATTTCCCTGAGGCAAACATCTCAGTAACAACGTTGGTAGAACTCTTGTTGGTTATGTTAGCCTCAAGTTTTCATCAATTGATTTTGATGGTAACAAATATAAATGTTTTAATGATTAAAATTTGGTTAATCTCAAGATTTTTAAAGATTTTTTTATTTTAAAAGTTTAAATATATTGTGCATTTCAATAATATATCACTTAATTTTTATTTATGTTTTTAAATGTTAATTATCTAACATTTTTCGAAGTTATTGTTAGTCTTGGACTTAAAAGGAATGCATAGCATGAAGAAGAAGACTAAGTTAAAGATAATGGTAAGAAAGCTCATTGGAGATAGTTTTAGTATTATATACATAACTTTTGATCCAACCGTTGGATTGATCTGATTTTTATGGCACTGGAAATAAGACTCAAATTCCTATAAATGGTATTTTATGAGGATTTCGTGAATAGAATGTCTTATGGGACAAAACTGAGCTGGAAGGTGACACATTGGAGTAGAAGTTCAAAATATGACAGCTGGGAGATAGCTCGAGTAATTTTATCATTACTTTTGATCTAACCGTTGGATATCTATGATTCTTATTGATCTAAAATGATTACTTTCAGGGATACAACTTTTATCTTATAGCCATTTTCGAATTCAAACGTCATAAGGAAGAAAATCGAGGTGGAATTGAAGACAACTCTGCAGAAATTTCAAATATGCCAACTGGGAGACAGCTTGAATATTTTGATGACAACCTTTGATCTGACCATTGGATCGACATGATTCTTGCAGGTTTAAAAAGATGACTTCTATCACTACAACTTTTATCTTATAAACATTTTCAAATTCAAACGTTATAAGGGAGAAAATTGAGGTGGAAGTGAAGACAACTCTGCAGAAATTCAAATATGTCAATTGGGAGACAGCTTGAGTATTTTGATGATAACTTTTGATCTGCCCGTTGGATCGACATGATTCTTAAGGTTTTGAAAAGCTGACTTCCATATCTACAACTTGTCTCTTATAGATATTTTCAAATTTAAATGTTATCAAGGAGAACATCGAGGAGGAACAGAAGTAATCATATCTGAAATTCAATTCCTAACTGGTAGCAACTTTGTTCAAACAGAAAGAAATGTATTCAAACCTCTCCAACGACTAGAAGTTGATTTTAAGCTACAAATAATCCACTACTCTTCTTCTATAAATAGAGATACACAAGAGAAGCAAGGACACACAAGATATTACAAAGATTGAGCATAGAAAGTGGCATTCATCAAGATTTTCAAGTTTTGAGCTTTACTTCTTCATCATTCCATCTCATCTTTGAGCTTCATTCTTTTATTCAACTTTTGAGAGTTTTTGTATCTATTGTTGTAAGATTCAACTCCCCTATGTCATTTGTAAAAGGGTTGCTAAACCCTTGTAATTTATTTCTTGAGTGATTGAGAGGAACACTTGGAGAAAAAGATCCTCTTGGTGCTTTGTTTTGGAGAGCAAAACAAAGAGTTTTTTTTTAGTGATTTTGGAAAAAAAAAAAACACTTGGTGTAAAGGTTTGCTAGCAACCGGACAAGCTAGTGGTGTAAAGCTATTTGAAGAATAGTGGATTTGCCTAAGGAAGGAGCCTTAGAGGTGGACGTAGGATTGGCATAAGGGAAGCCAACCAAACCACTTTAAATCATTGTGTTTGATCTATTCTCTTTTCTCTCTTTATCTTGCTTAATATATTTCTTACATATAGTCTTGATATACTTGAGATACATATACACTTGAATCATTTGTACTAATCTCACATTGATCATATCTTAGCTTGTCTTATTCATTTCTTAACTTGATTAATATTTTATATCTTTTCTATTGCATCTCACCTCTTGGAAATTAAGTGTATTGGATTATTTTAAATTTCAATTTTTAATTATAAACCCAATTCACCCCCTCTCTTGGGTTACCACCTAGTTTAACAATTGGTATCAGAGCAAGGGCTCTAGTATTTGGCTTAATTGTCATAGAGTAGACAATGACAACCATAATAGGAACATCACTTGCCGAAGGTCAATCCACCAATAGACCTCCTTTGTTCAATGGCACAAATTATAATTATTGGAAAGCTAGGATGAGAATTTACATTCAAACTGTAGATTATGAATTATGGAGAGTTATAGTTAATGGTCCTAAAATACCAACCAAAACCATAGGTAAACAAAATGTGCCTAAAGAAGAAAGTGAATGGAATGAGAATGACTTAAAAAGTGTTCAAATAAATTCTAAAGCCATGAACTTACTATATTGTGCATTAGATCCTAATGAGTTTAATAGAATCTCTACATGTGAGTCGGCCAAGGAAATTTGAAACAAATTAGAAGTTACATATGAGGGAACTAATCAAGTCAAAGAGTCTAAGATTAATATGCTTGTTCATTAATATGAATTGTTTAAAATGAATCAAGAGGAGTCTATTTCTGATATGTTTACTAGATTTACTAATATTATAAATACCTTGAAATCTCTTGGTAAATGTTATACTAATGTTGAAATGGTGAGAAAGATTCTTAAGTCTTTATCAAGGAGTTGGGAGCCGAAAGTAACTGCAATACAAGAAGCCAAAGATCTCACGAGACTTAGCTTGGATGAGCTCATGGGTTCACTCATGACTCACGAGCTTACCATGAGAATGGATGACGACGAAAACAAAAAGAAGAAAAGCATAGCATTGAAATCATCCACCACTTCCTCCATATTTGATAGCAATGATGGAGAAACTAGCAATGAAGATGAGGAGCTTTTCATGATTACAAAGAAATTCAAAAGATTTTTAAGGAAGAAGAAGCAAGCTGGACGAAAATTTTCAAAGAATGATGAAGCAAAAGGAGAAGGTAACAAAAATGATAAAATAATTTGTTATGAATGCAAAAGACCGGGTCATATAAAATTCGAGTGTCCTCAACTCAAAAATTCAAGAAAAAATGACAAAAAGAAAGCTATGGTAGCGGCTTGGGGAGAAAGTGATGATAGTAGTTCCGAAGAAAGCGATAATGAAGTTGCCAACCTATGCTTAATGATAAAGAAAGACAATGAGGTATGTGATACTTTTAATGAACATTTTTCTTATGAGGAATTACAAAATGCTTTTGAGAAATTGCATGATGATCTTAAAAAGTTAGGCATAAAAAATTTAGCCCTCAAAAAGATTATTTCTTCTCTCTCTCAAGAAAATGAATATTTGAAAAATGAAAATGAAATTTTGAAAAAGAATGTTGAAGACTTATCTTTCAAACTTAAAACTTCAAATGATTTGAAAAATGAAAATAACACTTTGAAAATAAAAGTTGACGAATTGAATAATACTCTTTCAAAGTTTGTAAAAGGAAGAGAAAATTTGGATATGTTACTCAAAAAACAAAGATGTGTTTTTGACAAAGTTGGAATTGGTTACAATCATTTTCAAAAGCAAAAATTTTACAAAAATTTCTTTAAAACAACATCATCTAGTAATTTACACTCTACGTGTTATTATTGCCATAAGAAAGGTCATTAATCACATTCTTGCCCACTTCAAAAAAATATATATGTTGGAGTCAAACAAGTTTGAGTTCTTAAGAAAATTGTGAATACAAGTAACTTTAAAACTAACCTCTATGGCCCCAAGAAAGTTTGGGTACCAAAAACCAATTGTTGATTTGTTTTTGTAGGTTCACCTAAAATCCAAAAGAGCAAAATAGTTTCTTGATAGTGCTTGCTCAAGGCATACGACGGGTGAAGAATCAATGTTTACAACTCTATTACCCAAAGATGGGGGATACGTGACTTTTGGAGACAATAACAAAGAAAAAATTATTGGTATTGGTAGTATCGGTAAAAATCTTTTTCCTATTATTGAAAATGTTTTACTTGTTGAAGGTTTGAAACATAATTTGATTAGTATTAGCCAATTATATGATAAAGGAAATAGAGTTATTTTTTAAAATAATCATTGCATAATAGAAAGTATCATAGATAATAAAATATTATTTGTTGGTTATAGGTATGAAAATGTATACGTCATTGATCTAATGATATATCTTCTAGTGATATAAAAAAATTTTCGGCTATAAGTGATAGTGATTGGTTATGGCATAGAAGGCTTGCACATCCTAGCATGGATTTGATTTTAAAACTTTCTAAAAATGATTTAGTCATTGGACTATCAAAAATCAAATTTGAAAAAGATAAACTTTGTGATGCATGTCAAAAAGGAAAACAAATTAGAACTTCTTTTAAATCTAAAACTATTATTTCTACTACAAGACCATTACAATTATTACATATGAACTTATTTGGTCCAACTAGGACAATTAGTTTAGGCGGAAAGCAATATGCACTTGTCATTGTTGATGATTATTCAAGATATACATGGACATTTTTTCTTGCACATAAAGATGATACATTACATACTTTTGCAAAATTTTGTAGAAAAGTTCAAAATGAAAAAAGGTTTTACAATTACAACTATTAGAAGTGATCATGGTGGTGAATTTGACAATTTGCAATTTGAAAAATATTGTGATGAAAATGGTTTTGAACATAATTTTTCGACACCAAGAACACCACAACAAAATGGTGTAGTTGAAAGAAAAAATAGAACTCTTGAAGAAATGGCTAGAACAATGTAATGTGAAAATAATCTACCAAAATATTTTTGGGCCGAAGCCTTTAATACCGCTTGTTATGTTATGAATCATGCTATGATTAGCCCTATTCTTAAGAAAACCCCATATGAACTTTGGAAAGGTAAAAAAACTAATATTAGTTATCTCCATGCTTTTGGATGTAAATGTTTTGTTTTGAATAATAACAAAGATAATTTGGCTAAATTTGATACTAAATCCGATGAGGTCATATTTCTTGGGTATTCTATATCTAGTAAAGCTTATAGAGTTTTTAACAAAAGAACCTTAGTGGTGCAAAAGTCTATTCATGTAGCATTTGATGAATCTAACAATGTTTCTTCTAAGAACATTGAAAGTGATGATGATATAAATATTGAACAAAGTATGGAAGATCTTACAATTATTGAAAGAGAAGATGGATCTTTAAAGAAATATTTCATAGAAAAGAATCAAGGAGAAAGTTTAACTGAGCTTTCTTCAAGTGAAGAAGGATCCAAAGAAAATGCACAAGACTTGCCAAAAGACTGGAGGTATGCATGCAATCATCCTAAAGAGTTAATTATTGGTAATCCCTCACAAGGAATAAAAACTCGTTCTTCTCTCCGTAATGTTTTTGGTAATTTAGCATTTTTATCTGAAATTGAACCTAAATATTTTAAAGAGGCTGAAAATGATGAAGGTTGGATCTTAGCTATGCAAGAAGAGTTAAATCAATTTGAAAGAAATAAGGTTTGGACTTTAGTTCCAAGACCTAATGACTATCTCGTGATTGGTACCAAATGGGTTTTTAGAAATAAAATGGATGAATCCGGGGTTGTTATTAGAAATAAAGCTCGATTGGTAGCTCAAGGTTACAACTAAGAAGACGGAATTGATTTTGATGAAACATTTGCACCCGTAGCTCGACTTGAAGCTATTAGAATGTTGCTTATATTTTCATGTTTTAATAATTTCAAACTTTACCAAATGGATGTTAAAAGCGCATTTTTAAATGGCTATATTTCAGAAGAGGTTTATGTTGAACAACCTCATGGTTTTCAAAATCATGTTTTTCCAAATCATGTTTTCAAACTTACAAAAGCTTTATATGGTTTAAAACAAGCTCTTAGAGCATGGTATGAAAGATTAAGTAAATTTTTTATTGATAATGGTTTTTTAAAAGGAAAAATCGATATTATTCTTTTTATAAAATCTAAAGATCATGACATGTTAGTAGTGTAAATATATGTTGATGATATTATTTTTGGTGCTACTAATGAAGAGATGTGCAAAGAATTTTCTAAATATATACAGGGAGAATTTGAAATGAGTATAATGGGAGAGTTAAATTTCTTTCCTGGACTCTAAATTAAGCAATTTAAGGAAGGCATTTTTATTAATCAATCCAAGTACATAAAGGATTTATTAAAAAGGTTTGAAATGGAGAACTTAAAGCCTATTGGGACTCCAATGAGTACCACTACAAATCTTGACAAAGATGAAAATGGTAAGCCGGTTGATGAAAAGAAATACCGAGGTATGATTGGCTCATTACTTTACTTAACTGCCGGTAGACCCGATATTATGTTTAGTGTGTGCATGTGTGCTCGATTTCAATCATGCCCCAAAGAATCACATCTTACTGCTGTTAAAAGAATATTTCGTTATTTATTAGGAACACAAAATATAGGATTATGGTATCCTAAAGACATATCTTTTGACTTAATTGGATATTCTGATGCGGATTATGCTGGTAGTAAAATTGATAGAAAAAGTACGAGTGGTACGTGTCAATTTCTTAGACACTCTTTAATCTCATGGTTTAGTAAGAAACAAAATTCAGTTGCTTTGTCCACTGCTGAAGCCGAATATATTGCGGCTGGAAATTGTTGTGCTCAAATTTTATGGATGAAACAACAATTAGAAGATTTTGGATCACATTTTGATCATATTCCTATTAGATGTGATAATACTAGTGCTATTAACTTGTCTAAAAAGCCAATCCAACATTCTAGAACTAAACATATTGAAATTCAACATCATTTTATAAGAGATCATGTTCAAAAAGGTGATATTATTCTTGAATTTGTTAATACTGACCACAAATTAGTTGATATTTTCACAAAACCCCTAAGTGAAGATAGATTTTGTTTTATAAGAAGAGAACTTGGTATGTCTAATCCTATTATATAAATATTTGATGTTGATGAATTTTTTTTTTTTTTTTGCGAGAATGCCAAATATTTCTATTCTCATTTTTGTAGGGGGATCATATCTAGTTTAATATGTTATTTTTTGTTGATGACAAAGGGGGAGAAATATAGTGTTTCTAAAAGAGATTGAGATATTGATTTATTATGAGAAGTCAAGTAGTGAGGGGGAGATATAATCATTTTTTGGACAAATCTTGAGATAATTACCTCATATATGTTTCTAAATAATTAATGGTTGTCATCATCAAAAAGGGGGAGATTGTTAGCCTCAAGTTTTCATTAATTGATTTTGATGATAATAAATATAAATGTTTTAATGATTAAAATTTGGTTAATCTCAAGATTTCGTAATAAAGTAAGTTTGATGTATGAGTTAAGATTTTTAAAGATTTTTTTATTTTAAAAGTTTAAATATATTGTGCATTTCAATAATATATCACTTAATTTTTATTTATGTTTTTAAATGTTAATTATCTAACATTTTTTTGAAGTTATTGTTAGTCTTGGACTAAAAAGAATGCATAGCATGAAGAAGAAGACTAAGTTAAAGATAATGGTAAGAAAGCTCATTGGAGATAGTTTTAGTATCATGTACATAACTTTTGATCTAACCGTTGGATTGATCTGATTTTTATGGCACTAGAAATAAGACTCAAATTCCTATAAATGGTATTTTATGAGGATTTTGTGAATAGAATGTCTTATGGGATAAAACTGAGCTGGAAGGTGACACATTGGAGTAGAAGTTCAAAATATGACAGCTGGGAGATAGCTTGAGTAATTTTATCATTACTTTTGATCTAACTGTTGGATATCTATGATTCTTACTAATTTGAAACGATTACTTTCAGGCATACAACTTTTATCTTATAGCCATTTTCGAATTCAAACGTCATAAGGAAGAAAATCGAGGTGGAATTGAAGACTACTCCGCAGAAATTTCAAATATGCCAACTGGGAGACAGCTTGAGTATTTTGATGACAACCTTTGATCTGACCATTGGATCGACATGATTCTTGCAGGTTTGAAAAGATGACTTCTACCACTACAACTTTTATCTTATAAATATTTTCAAATTCAAACGTTATAAGGGAGAAAATTGAGGTGGAAGTGAAGACAACTCTGCAGAAATTCAAATGTGTCAACTGGGAGACGGCTTGAGTATTTTGATGATAACTTTTGATCTGCCTATTGGATCGACATGATTCTTAAGGTTTTGAAAATCTAACTTCCATATCTACAACTTTTCTCTTATAGACATTTTTAAATTTGAATGTTATCAAGGAGAAAATCAAGGAGAAGAAGCAATCATATCTGAAATTCAATTCCTGACTAGCAGCAACTTTGTTCAAACGGGAAGAAATGTATTCAAACCTCTCCAACGACTAGAAGTTGATTTTAAGTTACAAATAATCCACTACTCTTCCTCTATAAATAGAGATACATGAGAGAAGCAAGGGCACACAAGATATTACAAAGATTGAGCATAGAAAGTGATATTAATCAAGATCTTTAAGTTTTGAGCTTTACTTCTTCATCATTCCATCTCATCTTTGAGCTTCATTCTTTTATTCAACTTTTGAGAGTTTTTATATCTATTGTTGTAAGATTCAACTCCCCTATATCATTTGTAAAAGGGTTGCTAAACCCTTGTGATTTATTTCTTGAATGATTGAGAGGAACACTTGGAGAAAAAGATCCTCTTGGTGCTTTGTTTTGGAGAGCAAAACAAAAAGTTTTTTTTTTTTAGTGTTTTTGGAACAAAACACTTGGTGTAAAGGTTTGCTAGCAACCGGACAAGCTAGTGGTGTAAAGCTATTTGAAGAATAGTGGATTTGCCCAAGAAATGAGTCTTGGAGGTGGACGTAGGATTGACATAAGAAGAGCCAACCAAATCACTTTAAATTGTTGTGTTTGATCTCTTCTCTTTTTTCTCTTTATCTTGCTTAATATCTTTATTACATATAGTCTTGATATACTTGAGATACATACACACTTGAATTATTTGTACTAATCTCACATTAATCATATCTTAGCTTGTCTTATTCATTACTTAACTTGATTAATATTTTATATCTTTTCTATTGCATCTCACCTCTTGGAAATTAAGTATATTGGATTATTTTAAATTTTAATTTCTAATTATAAACCCAATTCACCCCCCTCTTGGGTTGCCACCTGGTTTAACAGGTTAGAAGTGCAACATCTGATTGGAAAAGACCTTGTTTTAGCTTTAAGATGGTAAAGTAATGGTTGTCGAAAGTCAAAAGGCTCCCTGGATCCATTCCTACAAAAGTGGTGTTGTCTGAAAGGCTTTTGCATTTTGTTTTCAGAAAAGCCGCATAGGTTGAGTTTGGAGAAGGATCTGCACCACCCTTTCCTGTGAAATTGTATAGCCTATTACTGAATGAATTGCGATGTCCAAGTCCAATTGTATGTGCACCTGGCCAAATTTAGCGAGTTGAGATTAAATAGAAGTATGAATATTTGTCACATAAAAAAAGAGAGAAAATTTTTAACATTTGCAAAACCTGTAATCCTTGTAATTTTGAGACTTGTTTAATTGCAATATACGATTTTCTGATTTCACAAAGCAAAAATGTGTAAAAATTTACCTGATAATACAACAAGATCTTGGACTGTGAGATTTTTGTTGGCAAAAGGTTGTTTAAGGGTAGTGAAGTTGGAGGATGGTGCAGGGAAGTTGGCAAGGACCTCTTAGGCAAGCAATATTTTTCCATCTCTTCTACCAGTTAGCACTTCCCACATTGATTTTTTAAACTTCAACAATCACCAGTGGCATGTAATATTTTCTTCATTATATGTAAATATATAGTTAATGTACTCTTACATGTATATAATCCTATGTAAGTTTATGTAATTTGCTAAATTTTGTGACACGTCTTATTTGATGTATTTTGGGGACTTGAGTTATCAATCACAAGCATTCGGAAGAGATTTTATACTTATTCGTGCAAGCTCAGGCTAAGAGAGACTTGTACAATACTTTTTGGCTTTTGTAGGGAACTTCGAGAGATGTTGATGGAGTTCAAAAAGAAATATGAGAGAACTCAAAAAGGAAGTACAAATGTTGAGAAATGACAAAGGAAAAATTACAGAAGAAGAAGAAGAAGAGGAAGCAGAAGTTAATGAAGAAGAGGAGGAAGCACAGGAAGGGGAAGAAGCTAGAGAAGAGGACTCTTCGGCCAATGAATCTGATGCTCACTAGACTCACCTTTCCTTATCCTATCTATCCCTACCTCTCTTACTTCTCTTCACTTCATATTCCCTTTTACCCCATCATCCTACATACTCATAGCCCTATTATAACATTTTTTTTGGCATACTTTTTGTGGCTGATTAACTGTGCAACCTTTTGTAATCTCCTTTTGATTGAATGAATGAAAAATAACTTTGTTCTGGTGCCCAAATTGATTGCTTTGATTTATTGCTTACTTGATTGCTTTCCTGTTTATACAATTTATTCTGTTGGACTATTTTTTTTGCTATTGTACCTGTCTATCATTTCCTTTTTCTTTCTCTTTTTGACGAATTGACAAAAAGGGGGAGAAGAATTGCAGAAGAACTGGACAAGATTGAGTATGTATAAACTAAATTGGGGAAGAAGAATTGAACAATATGTGTTTGCTGAAAGTGAATTGCATATATTTTAGAATTAGAGAAGATTTGGACAAGAAATGGAGAATCACTAAAATGAACAATGAATTGTTTGATGAATTGGCATTGAATGAAAATGAAATGAAATATTTGATAACTATAGAGCATGTTCTCAGGGGGAGTAACATGAATCATTTCCTTCAATTTGTTTTTAAATTAACTGACAAAACTCCTTGAAAGTTGTTTTTGAAAAGTCCTCTATCCTTTAAGCATCACTTGCTTAATTACGAAACAAAGAGGGAGTTCTCTACTGGTATGCCATTCTACTTTGTCCATTTCATTTAATCATATATCAACTTATTTTGCCAATGTTTTGTCATCATCAAAAAGGGGGAGATTGTTGACTTAAGGTTGATCCCCATATTGATTTTGATGATAACTAAACCTTGTGTTATTTTACTAATGCATTTACTTAGTGTGCAAATTAATAAAGTTTATAATTTAGACTTAAAATTCAACCTTAAGTCTAATACATGTCAAAGTCAATGCATAACAAGCTTAGGATCAAGTGATGAACTCCAAGAGCTATGCAATGAATCAAACAAAGCATTGACGCCTATTTCTACTTCAAACAAATGATTTGCATTCGAAGAGATTGAAGGTGTTTAAATAAAGCTTTCATCAAGTATGCATAGACTCAATGAAGTTGACTTGTACTCAAAAAGATTAAAGATTTTATCAGAGTGTGCAAAGATCAGTTGAAGATGATTTGATTGTGAGGAAATTGAAAAAGCTCAAAAGAAAACTTCATCAAGTGTGCAAAAGGTCAATTTAAGATAATGTGATTGGAAGTTGCTTGAGAAAAAGATTCATCTTGATTGCCTGATCTCTATATGAAATCCAAGTAAAGAATTCTTATGAGATGTAAGGAATCAATGAAGACAATATGTATGAAGAGACTTCATCAAACTTACAAAAGTCTCATTGAGGTGATCACAAAGAAGAAGGAAGAATAACTAGCAAAGTGAAAAAATTGGCAACAAAGCATTTTAAAGCTCTACGTAATAGAGAAAGCTTGGCATTAAAAGAGGAAGCACTAAAATGAAAGAGAAAGCTCAGCAACAGAGAAGAAGAGATCAACATTGATTGAATGAAGCTCTGACAGTTTGGAAGTCAAGAAAAGATGAATATCAAATGATTGATTCAATCTAAATTGAATAAAAGTTAACTTTGATGAGTTAAAGAGTTTGATTGATCATCATACCCCAAAGAGAAGATTCCTTGAAGATCTTATAATATTGCTGAAGATGAACTTGATTGTTGGAAGACAGAATGAAGATTTTCGAACAATGAGCCGACTCATAAAAATGAAGAGTCGACTCATAAAGACAGAAGCAAAAAATTGAAGACCAAATGATCAATGAGCTGACCCTTGAATATAAAGAATTGACTCATGAAGACTGAAGAAAGATTTCTGTACATAGAGTCGACTCATGGAAATGAAGAGCCGACTCATGAAGACAGAAGCAAAATGAATTGAAGATAAAATGATCAATAAGCGGACTCATGGAATTGAAGAGTCGACCCTTGGAGACAGTGGACAACATCTGAAAAATACAGACTAGATGAGTCAACCCATTAAGCCTAGAGTCGACCCATAGAAAATAACGGCTAGTTTTTCTAACTTTATAACGGACTGGACGTGCATTAAATGAGCCCCAACAACCTCCAACGGATGAAATCAATACAAGGGTTTATATATAAGCTTCCAACTGCATTTATACAATAAGAAACACAAGAAACAAACATCCATTGACTGATCAAACAGAAAAATTCTAAACATTCTCTTTGTCTTCACTTTGTGAGCTTTGATTGTTTAATCTACTCTTGCTAGAGAGTTTGTACATCATTTGTATATCTTTATACACTTGTAAGCGAGAGTTTGAGAGTTCTCTTGTGGAAGAAAAACTCTTGTAAGTTTGAGTGGATCTTGGACAAAACCACTTAGTGGTTGAAGAACTTGGGAAGAAATTCTTGTATATATAGTGAGCTGAGCACTTGGTCAATTAGCATCCATTTGTAATTGGAGATTACATAGCAGAGGAAGATTTCAAGGGGATCTTGGGCTGAGAACGTAGACCACGGATTGTGGTTGAATCTCGGTAATTCTTGGTGTTTTTTCAATTGCTCTGTTTTTCTTTTTTTCCTTTGATTACATTGCTTTATATATATAGATTGATCACTGTTACTTTGATTAGATTAATTTTAATTAATCTTAATTGTCATTAATTTTTGAAAAATCCAATTCACCCCTCCTCTTGGGTTGCCTTTCCAGCCAACATTTCAAACCTAAGCCCACTCCCCTAGGTGGTGCCATTATCGGTTGATGATCCGAGCGGGGGACCATCATGGGACCGTAGGCTAAGAAACTAACACAGTATCTGCCCATAACCAAAATATTGCCCCCTTCTAACTAGAAGGGTCATAATTAGATAATAATGCAAATATGCAAATGAAAGTGCGTGTGCAGTGTGTGTGTGAATTTTAAAAAGCAGAGGAAAGGGCCCAATAACTCTCATTCATCCTATCCATTCCATCTTGTCATTCATGGCAATTTATATAAATGATGAAACTAAATGTGAACATAGCCCACCTACAAAATAAAATGAAAAAAATAAATACTTTGATGACAAAATTAATGTATGATAGAATGATTGAATATGAATTGAATGCAAACAATGACATGTTTGAAAACAGCTACTACAAGAAATTTGAGATTTAGCGAGGAAAGTATTGGCAAAGGAACTAAGTTTCACACTAAAGATACCCTTTTAGCATGAAAAATCTTGATTCCTCGCTAAAGTTTTCAAATAACCACATTTAGCGACAAACAAAAAAATTAGTCGCAAATACTCATTGCAAAATCTCTTGTGGGAAATATTTTTTGGCGGGACATGTGGTGGGAGAGTGAATTTGCAATGAAAAAGTAAAATATATATATTCATTTAATGTGGTTGTTTTATTGTGATTTAGATGTCATATGTTCAAAACATGGCATATACGGTAAGTAAGACTGCATAATCTTATGAAAATGTCCAAACCATTATGAGAAATTACTTTTTTTTATAATTTTTTTGATTAGTCAGAGCATGTTTTGGTGTAGCAATAAGTTTTTTTCCATTGAGACTTAGGTTTCACAAGTTTGAAGTATAGAAGACCATGTATATCTGATCATGCTCGAACCTGTAGTAGAGGAGCCTTTTGCATTAGACAAATATATGTTAGCATGTGAGAGGTAAGGCTGCATACAATTGACCCTTCCTAGACCTCGAAGTGGGGGAAGTCTCGTGCATTGAGTTATCCTTTTATATATTCAGTCATTGTGATTAATAATTGATTGAACCTGAAATATTTAATTTTTGTAACTAAATAATAAATATTTTATGTATTTCAACTTTTTTGGTGCCTAAATTCAGCTTCAATAACTAATAAATTGATCCATCAGAGTACTATATTAGGTTGGGCTAAATATTTTTTTATTATTTCACAATTCGGAAAAATTCAAATCATGGGAAAAATCTAATTTGTTGACCAATAAATCCAATATATAGATGATATCCACTATTTCAATTTTAAGTTGGATTACATAGGAAATCTTCTTATTTTTAATTATTAATTAAGAACAAATATTTCAACAAGCATGTTTTTCATGACTATTTTTATGTATATAAAATTTTAAAAACTTTACTCTTTAAATTCATTTAATAATTATGAAATAAAAATACTTATTTCTTTACTTAGTTATCCTTTTGGAAAATTGTAAATAAACTTGCTCTAAGAATACGGCCATCTATCTTATACGCTCATGAGACAGATCTACGTTGAAACAGAGGCTGTGGGAGAGGAGACTAGAGACAGATCTAGACTCTACAGAGAGGGATCAAATCACTGTTGTTCAAGGACAATGTTGGATGCTCTGAATGAAGATGAGTGGTCCAGTGTCGATGGATTCGAAACCTTGATCGTCGTTCATCATAAACAAGGTATGGGTTTGTGCTTATAAACCTTAGATGTTTTACAGTATATATACACACAAAGTTAGGAGTTTCTGGGGGTTTCTTTTAGTTTGTATGAGCTTGATGGTATCGAATTGAATTTAGGAGTTAAGAATGAATCTATATTGAATTTAAGAGTTAAGAATGAATCTATCTTCCTAGGAACTTAAAACTATAAAGAACTTACAGGGACAAAGGCTTTTTCTCACCGATACTCACATTGTTACGCGTTACAAATTAATCTATCTTCACCGTATTTTGGTATCCTTCCTCTGTTTCTACTTAACTGGCGGGGGTGAACAATATGTATTAGGTCTGATGTAGGGCATCTTATTGTTTGCTAACTTGTGGCTAAGGCATATGATTGGCAATCGTTAACGCTTCGTTTGGAATTCAAATTTTTGGTTGAAAAAATAAAAGAAAAAAAAAAACGTGATGAACAAGATAACAAAATTACTTTTTTATTTTGTTCTATTTTTCTTTACCTTTTTCTTTTTTCACCCAAAATTCGAGTTCCAAACGAAGCGTAAAGCAATTAGTGGGTTACCAAAGGGCTGCTCATGAAATTGTATCTTTATTGTCGACGTTGTTCATGTTCACTGTACACAAAAAAATGCCAGTGCACAATCAACAAACTAAATACCATTGATTACTCTTAGAAATAGTAATCTTTTGGCTTAAATTATTAGTTGATTAGTTGAATTTAGTGTTAATTTAGTATTCTAACTTCTAAAATGCATTAAAACTCTTTTTGTGCACTCCTTGCAGGAATTGGAGCTTAAACTAAGGCAAATGGGCAAATGTGGGGATGACCGATCGATCGGCCGATCGATCGGTGATCTTACGATCGATCGGTGATCCTCTGTTTGACCTTCTGCAGCAAACTTCAGAGAGGGCGTTTTTTCGATCGATCGGTCGTTCGATCGGTGACGTCGGAATTTCCTCAACAGACTACACAGAAGCAAACTTCAGAGGGGTCGATTTTGCGATCGATCGGGCGTTCGATCGCCTGGACCGTTCGATCGGGCGATTGATCGGTCGTCCACCGATCGATCGGTGTGTACAGACTCTGTTTTTCTGTAGAGTATAAAAGTTGTATGTTCGAGACAAAATGGATAGTAGGTCATTTTCTACAGAAACTAGACAGGGAAGAAGCTTCAAAAAGGGGACTTTTGTTATCTTGTAAGGTTTTTAGTTAGATCTACTCTTAATGCTTTGTATTTAATGTCATTTATTACTTTTGGATCATTGTAAATGAATGCTTGATATATATATAAGAAGTGAATGATTTTCTCTCATTTTCTTAGTAACCAAACACTAGTTCTATATAGTTTAATGGTAGATTTGTCTTCTTTTATGCTTTTTGAGATGGATCTTAGTAGCTAAATACCCCTTGGATGTGGTTGTGAAGATCCACCAAAGATCTTCAAAGGGTGAAAAATGAGTTGTATGAACTTCAATGGCATATCCTTAAAATTTCATGGTTTCATTTGATTTAGTATGAGATTCATTAGAAAAAAAATTAGATTCATAACCCTTTGGCAATATTTATGCACAAATCAATGTTTGGTATAGGTATTGCACATGCCTAAGGTTTGATTCTAGGGTGCCAATCATAGATTCCCTCTTTATGCTCAATCAAACAAAAACCCACACTTTTATAGTCGACATTTTCCGAATCAAGAATCTAAGGTGTGATTCTTGATTTGAGTTATAAACCTCTCATTGGAAACCCTTGTTGTGAATTGGTGGATTGAAACAACCATGTCCAAGCTTTTCTTCTAAATTATATAAAACTAGATTTTATTGTCTTCATTAGTCCTTAAATTATTGCATTAAGTATTGAACCACCATCATCTCAAAATCAACATATTTTCGGTCTCTTTTATGTTAGGAAAAGACAAGAATTTTCATTTGCAATCCATTAAGATAAGTGCCCGTGCTAGTTGAACTTTGTTGCTATATTTGCAGAATTCTCTTGGGAGAGAACGACACCAGATTCTCCGGTTTAACTATAAGCGCGACCTCCGTACCCTTGCGGAGTGACTCCAGTTGAAGCACATCTGGAGGCATGTCAAGTTTTGGCGCTGCTGCCGGGGAATTCATAGGCAAAAGCTACACCGGACGAAAGCTAAAGATTGCGGAAGAAAATTTAAAAAAAAAAAAGAAGAAAAGAAGAGCTAGCAAAAGAAAAAAAAAACACACACACAAAAAGGGTGGATTTCATCACCACCCCCGAAGGAAGCATCTACGAGCTTCGGGCCCCGGTACATTCTCATTTCCCTTAAGGTGTTTTATTTTTTTAAGATTATTTTATTTCTTCTTTTCTCTAGTTTCTTTTGTTTGATATAGTGTAATTGCATTGCATTTTTGTTTGGAAATTATCCCTCTTCGGGAGTATTTAGTGGAGCTAGGCTAGTGCGTGCAAGTTTTGAATTGGTGATACACTTATTGTATGTGGAGATTGGAGGTACGGAGTTGAATTGTGAAAAAGCCGTTGTCCGGCCTAAAATTGAAAAAAGGCCGTTGTCCGGCCTAGGGATTGTGTATGATGTGCTGAACGACCCTATCAGTCCAACCTTATGTGTGCATTCATTCTTGCATGTCATATTTCACGAGGGACGAACATCATCGCCTTATGAGGATTGAGAGCATTGAGAGCACAAGCACATCTTCACCAATACCTAGCCTACCATTAGTGGTTGACTTAGGTTTCATTCCAATGGCAAATCTCAATGAACTTGGCTTACCTAACATTCAACCCTTGCATCCAAATGTCCAAATCAACCCGGAAGGTCATGAGGAGTTTGAAAGAGGGAGCCACCATGGCGACGTGGCGGCCCCCCCTATACGGACTCTCCGGGACTACCTAAACCCACCAAGGCGAGCACCAACATCGTGCATTGTTTTCCCACCCCATCATAACACTCTAAACATTAGGTCGGGAATGATGCAAATGTTGCCTCAATTCCACGAGATGGATTCGGAACAACCCTACATTTTTCTTAAGGAATTTGAGGATGTTTGTTCAATTGCTATGGACAACTCATGTCCAAGGGAAGTATTTTTGTTGAAACTCTTCCCATTTTGTTCGAAGGACAAAGCTAAGCTTTGGTTCAATTCCTTGCGACCCATGTCCATCCATTCTTCGGCTACTCTCTAAGGGGAATTTTTGAGCAAATTTTTCCCCGAAAATCGAACCAAGGCCATTCGAAGGCAAATTTCACAGTTTTCTCCTTTGTTGGGGAAAACATTCTTTCAATGTTGGGAGAGGTTCAAAGACCTCTTAAATTCTTGCCCCCATCACGGTTTTGCCGATTGGCATGTCATCAACACATTTTATTCTTCCTTGACACCCCAACTCAAGCAATTTGTTGAGTCTATGTGCACGGAGACGTTTTTTGATAAGCAACCCCATGAGACATATGATTATTTTGATAACTTGGCAAATAAGGCTAGAGATTGGGCACTTACCGGGACCCAAAATCCCGAGGGTCGCTCAATCCAACAAGGGGTGGGAAGATATCAACTCAAGGAAGTTGATGATGTCAATGCTAAGGTGGCTACCGTGGCAAGAAAATTAGAGGCTCTTGAGGTGAAAAAAGTTCAATTGGTAGAGAGTGAGAAGATGAGAGATGTATGTTGTCTTATGTGTGAAACCTCGGATCATACCACCTCTTCATGCCCAATCATTCCGGATGTGAAGGAGGCTTTGCATGGCCAAGTTAACGCAATTGGCCAATATTCAAGAGGAGAGGGCAACCCTTATTCAAACACATACAATCCGGGATGGAGAGATCATCCCAACTTTGGGTGGAGGAACAATGAAGGGACTTCAAACTCCCACAACTACCAAGGAGGGTATCAAAACCCTCAATCATACCAAGTACCTCCACCCCCACAAGCACTCCAACCACAACATCCACCTCCACCTTACCAACACGCACCGGTGACCCAATTCCAAAATCAACCAAGGCCATACCAACCCCCCCATAGGAAGCCCATAGAGGACAATGTTTACCAACTTGCCAATGACATGAGGGGGGTTAGTTCAAGGGTTGATAAATAAGAGAAGGTGCTAGACCAACACTTTAGTTTACTTGAGGACATCTAAAAGCAAATGTCTACATTGACACAAGCTTTGACCCAAAATGTCCCGGGAAGATTCCCGGCTCAACCTCAACCTAACCCGGCGGTTAGGCAAGTGCACATAACCGAGGGTAAGAATGACCCTAGTACGAGTCATGACCAAGTGCAAGCCATAACCACCCTTAGAAGTGGCAAGACCATTGATAAAACTATCCCACCTCGGGATGAGACTTCTAGGAAGAATGTTGGCCAAGGAGAGAAAGAGAAAGAGGAAAAAGAGCCGAGAGAGGGGGGTGAGAACTTAGCCAATCCCATCGAGATTTTGAGTGAAAGTGAGAGGGATAAGAGAAGGGACATAGTCAAACATGCTCCCTTCCTGCAAAGGTTGACCAAACCAAAAAATGAACTTCTAAATGCGAAAATTTATGAAGTATTCAAACAAGTAAAGGTCAACATCCCTATCCTTGACGCAATCAAGCAAATACCTTCTTATGCTAAGTTCTTAAAAGACTTATCCACTTTTAAGCGAAGGTTGCATGTCAAGGAAACTGCCATGAAGAATGAAAATCAAAGTGCGATTTTGCAATGTAAAATTGTGCCGAAATTCAAGGACCCCGGATGTCCTACCATTTCTTGTACCATTGGGAATACCAAGATCGATCGTGCCTTGTTAGACTTAGGGTCTAGTGTCAACCTTTTACCCTTTTTAGTGTATAAGGAGCTTGGCCTAGGAGAGTTGAGCCCTCTTCGTGTTACCTTGCAATTGGCGGATCGTTTTATAAAGGTTTCAAGAGGTATCATCGAGGATGTTCTCATCCAAGTTGATAACTTTTGCTTCCCGGTCGATTTCATTATCCTAGACACCCAACTTGTTGAGAGTTGTATAGCTCACAACCAAATTCCTGTGATCTTGGGATGCCCTTTTCTAGCTACTTCTAATGCCATCATACATTGTAGGAATGGGTTAGTGAAATTGTCTTTTGGCAACACCACCTTCGAGCTTAACATCTTTTCGGTTGCCAAACAAAAGGGGGAATGTGAGGATATCCAGGAGGTTGACATCATAGAGAGCATAGTTCAAGAACACTTTGAGCGGAAGATTTTTGAGGATCCTTTGGAGTGGGCATTAGTGAGAGGTGAACCGCATGCTTCACTTGATAGTGAGGGCATGGTGTCAAGTGAATTGTCTCATTTAGAGGGTGAGAGAGAGGAGTGTTTACATGTGGGTCAATGGACCCCTTCTTTTGAACCCCTCCACCCTAGTGTCGAGAAACCAATTCCGTCGAAGGAGAAGCCTCCCATTCCCGAGAGGAAGCCTTTGCCTTCCATCTTAAAATATGCATTTTTAGGGGATGGGGAGTCATACCCGATTGTGATTTCCTCTAGCTTGTCTGGGAGCCAAGAGGAAGGGTTGATAACATTGCTAAGGAAACATAGAAAAGCCCTAGGATGGACTATCACCGACCTTCATGGGATTAGTCCTCTCGTGTGCACTCACCGCATTTTTTTAGAAGAGGAGGCTAAATCCATTCGTCAAATGCAAAGGCGATTGAATCCCAATATGAAGGAAGTGGTTAAAGGAGAGGTTTTAAAATTGCTAGATGCGGGTATCATTTACCCCATCTCTGATTCGAAATGGGTTAGTCCGACCCAAGTGGTGCCTAAGAAATCGGGTGTTACGGTGATAAGAAATGACAAGAATGAGTTAGTGCCAACCCGTGTGCAAATCGGGTGGCGAATGTGCATTGATTATCGCTGCCTCAATAATGTGACCCGAAATGACCATTTCCCTTTACCCTTCCTTGATCAAGTCCTAGAAAGGGTGTCCAGTAAGGCTTTCTATTGTTTCCTAGATGGATATTCAGGGTACAATCAAATTGATGTAGCCCTTGAGGATCAAGCCAAGACAACTTTCAGTTGTCCATTTGGCACTTATGCTTATAAACGTATGCCCTTCGGGCTATGTAATGCACCGGCGACATTTCAAAGGTGTATGATGAGCATCTTTAGCGACATGATTGAGCAAATTGTCGAAGTCTTCATGGATGATTTTTCCGTCTATGGAGATACTTATGAAGGTTGTCTTGGTAATTTAGGAAAATTTTTGATGAGATGTGAGGAGAGTAACCTTGTGCTCAATTGGGTAAAATGCCATTTTATGGTTACTAGTGGTATAGTTTTGGGGCATATAGTGTCGGCCAAAGGGCTTGAAGTTGATAAGGCAAAGATTGAACTCATTCAAAAATTGCCCACCCTAACGTGTGTGAAGGAGGTTAGATCATTTCTTGGGCATGCCGGTTTCTATCGGCATTTCATTGAGGGTTTTAGTGCAATCTCTAGGCCCATGTGTCATCTTTTGTCCTAAGATGTTCCCTTTGAGTGGACATCTTCTTGCCAACAAGCTTTTGATAAGTGGAAGGGACTTTTGACCACAGCCCCCATCATTCGAGCACCCAATTGGTCTCTTCCATTTGAGCTAATGTGCGATGCTAGCGACTATGCCGTGGGGGCTGTCCTAGGACAAAGAGTTGATAAGAAGCCATATGTCATTTATTATGCTTCTAGAACTCTCAATGAAGCTCAAATCAACTATACCACAACCGAGAAAGAACTCTTTGCAATGGCTTTTGCACTAGACAAATTTAGGTCTTACTTGATTGGGTCATTGGTCATCATCTATACCGACCATGCGGCCCTAAAGTATCTCCTCACAAAACCTGATGCCAAACCGCGCCTCATTCGATGGATACTTTTGCTCCAAGAATTTCATATAGAAATGCGTGATAAAAAAGGGGTTGAAAATGTAGTTGCGGACCACTTGTCTCGGCTTCCCTTAAATGGGCGAGCCATGGACCCAACCCCTATCAAGGAGCACTTCCCGGATGAGCATCTTATGCATGTGAGTGCCGTTGAGCAAGTTTCAACCCCTTGGTTTGCGGACATTGCAAACTTCCTTGTCACCGGTGAGGTTCCTTCCACATGGTCATCCATTGACAAGCGTAAATTCTTCCGGAATGTGCGCTATTTTTTGTGGGATGATCCTCACTTGTTTAAGTATTGTTCGAACCAAATCATTCGCCGGTGTGTCCCAAATCATGAATTTTAACAAGTAATAGAGTTTTGTCACTCTCATGCTTGTAGAGGACACTTCTCCTCCAAGAAAACCACGGCCAAAATTTTGCAATGTGGGCTTTATTGGCCCACCATGTTCAAGGATGTACATACTTTTTGTCTAGTTTGTGATAGGTGCCAACGGTTAGGAACACTTTCTAAGAGGCACATGATGCCTCTTCACCCCATCACAATTTTGGAAATATTTGATTGTTGGGAGATCGATTTCATGGGACCGTTTCCTAACTCATGTGGGTACCTTTTTATTGTTGTTGCGGTAGATTATGTCTCTAAGTGGGTGGAAGCAATTGCCACTCGAAGCAATGACCACCAAGTGGTCTTGCGATTTTTGAAAGAGAACAATTTTTGTAGGTATGGCATGCCTCATGCCATGATAAGTGATGGCGGTTCACATTTTTGTAACAAGCCCTTTGCGTCTTTAATGCGTAAGTATGGAGTGGTCCATAAGGTTGGATTGCCATACCATCCTCAAACGCAAGGGCAAGTAGAGTTGGCCAATCGGGAAATCAAGCGCATTCTTGAGAAAACTGTCAATCCTAATAGGAAAGATTGGTCTCTTAGATTGACCAATGGATTATGGGCATACCGCACGAGTTATAAAACCATTCTTGGGGCATCACCCTATAGACTTGTGTACGGGAAAGCCTGTCAATGTCCCGTCGAAGTTGAGCATAAAGCATATTGGGCGATTCGTCAATGTAATGAGGATATTGATGTTGCGGGTACCCACTGAAAACTCCAACTCAATGAGTTAGATAAACTCCGCAATGATGCATTTGAAAATGCAAAAATTGCTAAGGTTCGGATGAAACACTTTCATGACCAACATATCATTCGAAAAACTTTCAAAGTTGGCCAAAAAGTGTTAAGTGTATGATTCACGCTTGCATCTATTTTCGGGCAAGTTGCGAAGTAAGTGGACCGGGCCATACCTAGTGAAAGAAGTTTTTCCCTATGGAGCCATTGAGGTGCAAAATCTCACGAATGGCTCAGCATTTAAGGTGAATGGTCAGCGGCTAAAGCCGTATTTTGAGTCGTTCCAAAGGGAGTTGGATTGTGTGGATCTCATTGATCCACCGTCCTTTGAGTGAAATTAGATTGTTGTGTTTTATAGTTTAGGAGTAGTTCTTTTGTTTTCCTTTTTATAGGTTTCTTTCTCTTTTCTTTTTGGTAGTTAGTGTGTACATTTCTATTCCCGAGCGTCCCCCCTCGCCTTGTTGTTCTTTTTTCTCTTCTATTTTTCCTCATGCCTTGAGGACATGGCATGATTCCAGTTTTGGGGGGGGGGGGGGGGGGGCACCATTTGCATGATTCCGTGAAAAATTCTGAGAATTTCTGCAGAACTTCAGAGAGGCTATATTTGCGATCGATCGGTGGGCCAAATCGATCGATCGGTCGATCGATCATGTACGTTGCGATCGATCGGGCGATCGATCGGTGACGATTTGAGTTCGATCAGGCTTATTACTACACCGATCGAAAGGAAGCAGTATTGATCAATTGGTCGTTCGATCGGTGGCGCTCCATTTCGATCGGTCTGCGAGGCGATCGATCGGTTTAAGAGCTGTCTATAAAAAGGCCACTGTTTCATTGTTCATTCTCATTTCACTCGCGCGTATTTGAGAGTTTAAAGAGTCCGTTTATCTATCGGAGCAGCGAGGCCCTGCCAACTCACTTTGGTGGACTTTGTCTTACCTATTCACAGTTTTCTGCGCTTCGAGAGGTATTCCTTCCGCCGATCTTTGTCCATTCTTTTCATTTCCAGCTGTACTTAGCTTAGTTAGAGAGCTATGGTCGAGACTAGGAGTACTGAGGGTACAGCTGGGGCGGGGACTTCTCAGACTCTGGCCCAGTTTCAGCAGCTGCAGCGTAAGCATGCTAGGAGGGAGAGAGAGGGAGAGTTTGATACTAACCGTTTCCGGGGGAGAGATCAGGAGCGAGAGTTTGGACAAGTGTGGAGCGCCCATAAGGTAGTAGTGGAGAGGCGTTGGACCGTGAGTCAGTTTGATGGTGAGCCATACTGTAGGCTCAAACCATTGACCGATCGCCCATGGTTGGGGTTAGCTTCCTTTAGAGGCCAGTACTCAGCCACCCTCGTGGCAGAGTTCATGGCCAACATTTCATCGGAACCCGTTGGTGGTGACAGACATATTATTTGCTCTTGGGTTCGGGGTAAGGATGTTGTTATCACCCTGGACTCCTTTGCTGAGTAGTTTGGTATACCAAGGGTTGCTAACCTTCAGTTCTCTTATGATGGGGAGCATCGACCATCTCATGAGGAGATGTGTGCCGAGATTTTAGCACCGGGAGAGTCCTGGACAGCTTCCCAGATTAGGATTAGGCAGCTTGCATCCAGATACCACCCGTTGTTCCTTTGGACATGCTATTCGATCTTTCTACTGGGGAGGACGGTGGAGTGCAGTAGGATGCGGGGGCAGTTGATGTGGGCTATTGGCACAGGCAGGACTATTGACTTGCCCCACTTCATGTATATGGCATTGTGGGCCGCGACTCAGGTTGCTACTCCCCAGTCCAGCATCCCCTTTGGTTGCTTTCTGACAGCGAGGATTAGGGCGGCTGGGGTTAGTGTTGCAGATGTTGTGCTGCTTTCCTCTTCGACTGACATAGACTGGAAGACGAAGAAGAGGGCGGCAGGGCAGTTGTCGAAGAAGGGTGGGTCAGCTAGTTCAGCTCACTCGTCTTCTCAGCAGCCGCCTTCTCAGACTCAGGAGGAGACCCAGTCAGGGGAGCAACGGCAGGATCAGCCAGCTCAGGCTCAGGAGGAGCCAGTTTAGGGGACGATTCTTCAGACTTGGCAGCCATCCAGGAGCAGCTGACCACTCAGCAGGCAGAGCGCCAGCAGTGGCAGGCTGACATTATGGCTAGATTAGATCACCAGGACACTGCCATTGTTGCACTTCAGGGTCAGCTGATTGACATTCAGCAGCAGCAGCAGACCCAGTCCACTCGACTCCAGGAGATTATCCAGCACCTTGGCCAACCTCCTCCGGATGATGGAGACCTCTTTTCGGATCTCCAGTTAGATTAGATGCATTATGCACTTCATAACATTTCATTTCATATGATGTATCTAAATCTTTTTTATTATAGTGGATGTATTTATTTTTGAGCTGTTTGTATAGTGATCTTTCCTATTGTGGCATACCCTTTTTGTATACATTTATTGTATTCTTTATTCTATTCCGGGTATATTTTGGTATTTCAGTTACAGGTGTACTTTTTGATTGATATCCATATCGCATGTATTGTTCCAACCGAGGTAATGGGTATTGTATAGTATTCGTATCGCTCTTTTCTATAGCTTGACACCTTAGCTATGTCCTTAATTGTTGATATCATTTCTTTTTGGATTTTTGTGATGGAGGTGTCAAGGTTGTTTCAAACAAGTACCATACCATGTTTTTGATTAAATTTGAGTTGATGATTAACCCACCTTAGAGATTATGATACATTGCAAGTTTTTGGCATAAAATCATTATAAGAGACAATTCACATTGTTGCGCACTAACATGTTATGTGATGCCTTGTGTTTCATTCTTATGCATGCATGTCCTTATAAGATGGAGATTTTTACCGTGTGAGCTTTAGAGCCTATTTATCACCTTTGAAGAGTGAATCACATTTATTCAAGATTATTTTTGTTGATCCTCATTCATTGAATAGCTTCATTATATTTTGATGTTGGTTTACATGTTCATGTGTTAGATAAATTTATTGACCCCTTATACACTTGAAGTTTTGATTTGTTGTATTCTTCGGATTCTAAACACATAGGCCATTTCATTCCATTGAGCCATTCCATGTGTATTTTTCTTCTTTTTAATGTTCATATGCATGTGCATAAGTTTAAAAAGTGTCAATGCCAATAGATGCATTGCTCTTATATTTGTAAAGTTGGAGGTGTATGGAGTTGAAGAGTAAAGAAAAAAAATATATATACATAGAAAGGGATGAAAAGGTGTCTTCAAAAAAAAAAAAAAAATCAAATACAAAAGAAGTGAGGTGAAGGAAGATTGCAAAAGTGATTCAAAAGATTGAAAATGTGGAAGTGAATATCATTGATCATCATGTGTAATGCGCATGCATATGTTGAAACCTTTTACCACTTTCTATTCTCTTACATGGCTCTTCTTTCATTCATCACCCTTGTGGCCTTGATATCCGAAGATATTTGAATCTTTAATTCAATAGTGTATAAGGCATTTATGTCAATTTTTTAGATTATGCTTAAGCTGTGAATATTCCTTCATGAAGCTATGCCAAGTCGATACACTTACACTTTATTCATTTTTGGTTTCGAAATTGCTCTACTTACATGGTTTATACATTTACTCGTTAAAAGAGCTTTCTATTGAGGGACCCTGAGTGTTCATGTTTAAAGTTGAGTGTATGCCTTGTGAGACTTGGATCGAAGCATCAAGGACGTAATTGTACGAGTTTTGAATCATTAGGGTTATATGTCATTGGTAGTACGCGTCAATATGTTTTATTTCCTCCATGGTTTATGCCTTTGCCTTGCTTTGGTTCACAACCTAGGTAGATGGAGATTTGACTTGAATAAAATTAATACATATGTATATTTTTGTTTTCCTCTCATACTTTGATAGGGACTATCAAAGGTTTAGTTGGGGGGTGTTGATTACTCTTAGAAATAGTAATCTTTTGGCTTAAATTGTTAGTTGATTAGTTGAATTTAGTGTTAATTTAGTATTCTAACTTCTAAAATGCATTAAAACTCTTTTTGTGCACTCCTTACAGGAATTGGAGCTTAAACTAAGGCAAATGGGCAAATGTGAGGATGACCGATTGATCGCCCGATCGATCGCCCGATCGAAGGGTCCACGGAACTTTCGATCGGCCGATCGATCGATGATCTTGCGATCGATCGGTGATCCTCTGTTCGACCTTCTACAGCAAACTTTAGAGAGGGCATTTTTCCGATCGATCGGTCGTTCGATCGATGACGTCGGAATTTCCTCAACAGACTACACAGAAGCAAACTTCAGAGGGGTCGGTTTTGCGATCGATCGGGCGATCGATCGGTGTGTACAGACTCTATTTTTCTGCAGAGTATAAAAGCTGTATGTTCAAGACAAAATGGATAGTAGGTCATTTTCTGCAGAAACTGGACAGGGAAGAAGCTTAAAAAAGGGGACTTTTGTTATCTTGTAAGGTTTTTAGTTAGATCTACTCTTAATGCCTTATATTTAATGTCATTTATTACTTTTGGATCATTGTAAATGAATGCTTGATATATATATATATATATATATGAAGTGAATGATTTTCTCTCATTTTCTTGCTACTTTCTCTCATTTTCTTAGTAACCAACACTAGTTCTATATAGTTTAATGGTAGATTTGTCTTCTTTTATGCTTTTTGAGATGGATCTTAGTAGCTAAATACCCCTTGGATGTGGTTGTGAAGATCCACCAAAGATCTTCAAAGGGTGAAAAATGAGTTGTATGAACTTCAATAGCATATCCTTAAAATTTCATGGTTTCATTTGATTTAGTATGAGATTCATTAGAAAAAAACTTAGATTCATAACCCTTTGGCAATATTTATGCACAAATCAATGTTTGGTATAGGTATTGCACATGCCTAAGGTTTGATTCTAGGGTACCAATCATAAATTCCCTCTTTATGCTCAATCAAACAAAAACCCACACTTTTATAGTCGACATTTTCCGAATCAAGAATCCAAGGTGTGATTCTTGATTTGAGTTATAAACCTCTCATTGGAAACCCTTGTTGTGAATTGGTGGATCGAAACAACCATGTCCAAGCTTTTCTTCTAAATTACATAAAACTAGATTTTATTGTCTTCATTAGTCCTTAAATTATTGCATTAAGTATTGAACCACCATCATCTCAAAATCAACATATTTTCGGTCTCTTTTATGTTAGGAAAAGACAAGAATTTTCATTTGTAATCCATTAAGATAAGTGCCCGTGCTAGTTGAGCTTTGTTGCTATATTTGCAGAATTCTCTTGGGAGAGAACGACACCGGATCCTCCGGTTTTACTACAAGCGTGACCTCCGTACCCTTGCGGAGTGACTCCAGTTGAAGCACATCTAGAGGCGTGTCAACCATATATCAATCTTCTTGACATCATGTCGTTAGACTAAAATGCTTGCTTGCTTGTAACGGATGGTTTTCTTGCTGAAGTAAATTCCAATATATTGATTATTCTTCATTCATCTATTGATCATTCTAACACTAGCATATTGGCTTTGAATTCCACAAATATATTTCAAAACTCTCTTGGACCTTCATCAAAAGTCTCTTAGACCTTCAAACTCTCTTGGACCTTGGGTAGCTCCTCCTTTCATTGATCTGGCCCTATGGTGGCAGGGATACAAGTTTTCTGGATTAGGCTCCACAATTTGGCACGCTCTCTTCTTGGCTACATCATGGAACATATGGCTTCTGAGGAATGATATTATGTACATTGGCAAGGAAAAGGATTGGGAGGAAGTTGTCTACCTAATCAAGCTCCACTTTGCTCATTGGATTAAAGGAAAAATTGGCTGGAATGCATTTTCTATCATGGACTTCATTTACAACATTCCAGCCATCAAACAGCTATTTGGCAGGAAATCAAGTTGATCTCTTACCAACTTACTCTTGTCTTGGTGTAATTTTGTTCTTCTTTAGGTTGTGGAGGTTTGGTTCTTCATTGTGTAGGCTAGGCCTGTAGTTCACAACTTACTCTTATCATGCATTTGATGGCTTTCATTCAAAGAAACGCTTCATTGCATTTGTTTTTATCACTCATAGAACGGTTCACATATGTTCTAGACTCATTCCCATACTACCTTGTCCACATAAAAAAGAAAAAAATTGCGGATTTCTGCTCAACCATCTAATAAATTGAAATTTGATGAATTTTATAAGCAATAACTAAAAATCACCATTAGATAGCAAAATCAAGCTAGTTGATCGTGAAAAATAAACAAGAGAGATGAATTTTCCAAATTACAATGTCAAAATAAGAGGCTTCTGGATACAGATTCAAAGAAACCCCTCTCAACAATTATTATCACATGCCAACAAAATCAAACTAAACAATAAATTTAATGAAATATGGCTTGAAGAATGAAACCTTTAACTAATTTGAACTGCTACACATACTCAAACCACACCAACTCTTAAAAATTCAATTAACCACACTGCATTTCTTCCGTATCTCTCCTGCAGTTCCTGTTAGCACCCCTATTGCACCCATTCTCATCATTGATTTTTCAAACTCAGCGAAGAATTTTCCAGAGGCAAGCATCTCATTAACAATGTTGCTAGAACCCTTGTTAGTTAGAAGTGCAGCATCTGATTGGAAAAGACCTTGTTTTAGCTTTAAGGTGGTGAAATAATGGTTGTCGAAAGTTAGAGAGCTCCCTGGATCCATTCCTACGAAAGTGGTGTTGTCTGAAAGGTTTTTGCATTTTGTTTTCAGAATAGCCGCATAGGTTGGGTTTAGAGAAGGATCTGCACCGCCTTTTCCCGTGAAATTGTATAGCCTCTCGCTAAATGAATTGCAATGTCCAACTCCAATGGTATGTGCACCTGGCAAAATTTAGCGAGTTGGTAGTAATTGCAAAATAAAATAAAAAAATAAAAATTTTGCAAGACCTGCAATCCTTGTAATTTTGAGAGTTGTTTGCAATTTAAGATTTTCTAATTTCACAAAGCAAACACGTGTAAAATTTACCTGATAATACAACAAGATCTTGAACTGTGAGACTTTTGTTGGCAAAAGATTGTTTGAGGGTGGTGAAGTTGGAGGTTGGTGCAGGGATATTGGCAACGACTTCTGAGGCACGCGAAATTTTTCCGTCTCTTCTGCCGGTTAGAACTTCCCACATTGATTTTTTGAACTGCAAGAATCACCAATGGCACTTATTTATTTTTTTTGTTTTATTCAAAATTTTTTCTTCCTTCCTAGTCTACGCCACAGAGAGGTTTGGTACATTCATAAATAGCTGTTTGTGCAACTATATATGTTCATAATGATATACATATCTATATGTATACATATATCTATTTATATCTTTGTGATGCTTTACAATGCACTTACATGCATATAATCCTACGATAAACTTTTGTTGAGTTCATGTATTTGAAATCTAAACTTAGTACTTACTTGGAACGAAACTGAGTCTCTAGCAGCTAAAGTGACTATGTCTGCACAAGAAACTGTTCTAGGACAAGTTTTCTCAAGTTGGGTTTTTATTTCATCAATAACTTTAAAACCTCTCAATGTTTGGTTTGGAACTGCTGCCTTCTCAGCTGTGTTATTTGCTGTAGAGTTTAACAACACCGAGGCATCGCAACCCTGAGACACCAACCAGCATATTAGACAAGCCTTAACAAAGGTCATCAACTGACGTATAGCAATATTCATGTGTCATTACAAACTAAGTGTCTTGGCATATATATATGTCTTTGAATGTAATTAATATCAGTGCAGAGATTACGGAAAAAAACATGAATTACCCTAACAAAGCAATCATGGAAATGCATCCTGAGTAACTGAGCAGGCAATGCCGGATTATTCGCCACATTTTTCCAAATGAGCTTCTGAACGATCTGCTCGGCTTGGGGACAACTCTTCTTGTAAAAGTTCTTCCTCAACTCACCTCCATGACAAGCTCCTAGAATTCCCAACACCACTATGGTGAGGATGAAGAAATTGAAACTCGCCTTCATTTCTCTCTCTCTCTCTGCGCACACCTCCATGTTCAGACCTGATGCATCCTTATATACACACCCAGTGATCTTCTCTTCCCCTGGAAACATTAATAATTGATTGATCTTTGCATGAAAACCGGCAAGCAGCGTTTAGGAAAAAAAAAAAAAGAATAAAACTTCAATTATTTATGTGTGCGTGAGAAAACGATAAGTTAGCGTTATTCGTTGCAATTTCAGTCAATATGTAACATACATAAACCTTCACGAGCAATGCCGGGAGCCAAGATTCCCTGGTCTGGCATTGCTGATATAGTTTAATAGATCGTTAACGGGTTTTTTTATTTTTTATTTTTTATTTTTGTAGTGCATAAACAAGCTACTTGCTTGTTTCTCACTTCTTCTTCTTTATAACAACTACTATCATTATTAGTACTCTCTCCCCCCCTCTCTCTCTCTCTCTATATGTATATATATTACTGTTAAGGTGCATTATCCTCTAGCGCTAATGTCACACTCATGCGAATACTGCAAAATTAGTTGAAGAAACCCAGTAGAAAAATACGTACTATAAGCTTAGAAATGCACTAATTGCATCTTGGAGAAGTATAAGATGATTTAAACAGCCCCATATTAGAAACATTCATCCATGCTTCAAATTATGGGAATAGCTTAACAGCTACCAGAAAGCTTAAGGCTGAAGCCATGCTGGGATGTGTATTACATCAAATGGGAGAGAGGAAGTTCTTCTTGCCTTGGTGTTGATTTAGGAGGGTTAAATATAGACTCAACTAAGAGGTCATAATCATCGGTCAATGCATGAACATATGTTCTGACGTTTATTGACTTTCAAACAAGAAGAGAAATATATGAAAAACTCAAATTTGATAACCAAATTAAAAGCTTGTATGCCAATATGGGGAGAAATTATCTAAGGATGACCGTCACACCACATCATCAGGCTTATGTGGTGTGATGGTTTATTAATGTGATGCCAGGTCGAGAGAGAGAGAGAGAGAGAGAGAGATAATGCTTTTTTAGAAAAGAAAATGCTATTCTTCCGAAAATTTTATGTAGAAAATCTCACCAGAATGATGTGGTTGTAGCATTATTTAAATTATGAGTCAAAAGTATGGGTATTTTGTTTTCAAATGAATGGTCCACAAATTGCCACTTCATTTTGTACAAAAATTTTGTATGTATAGCATTATTCTTTGAGAAATCATAGGCATTATGATAGCTGAATAGTTGAGTTTTCAAATTTAGAATTCTTGCTACAAGAAAAGGCACACGTGTACCAATTTGAATGTAATGTCACACATGTAAGCCTGATGACGTGGTGTAACATCTACCCTTAATAATTACATAGATGCTTTATGCCTTTACCTTATTAATTATTTGTGAGAATATAACAATTTATTCTCTGTTTTATGCTTTTATCTTGTATGATTCACAATTTAGGGTGAATTGATAATTTTCTTGAATGGAGTTATATAAGTTTCATTTATTTCTACTATCTTTAAAATGACATGAATATCTTTGTAGGTATCATTATTGCAAGTCCTTACGAGACATCACTTGTCTACTAGGAATAACCTAAGAGTTTAAAGGTTTGGTGCATATACTAAATGTACTCGTAACCCCCACTAAAGTAGAGATATGTTTTTGGTTTTTAATATTTTGCTAGGGACTAGCAAAATGTTAGTTGGAGGGTGTGACTGCACTCTAGGATTATTTTTGTTGTTTTAGTCCTAATTCGTACTAACTTAGTTTTATTTATGTTTTTAGAAATCCTATGCTAAAAGGGACAAATTCGGACAAAAGTACAAAAAGGTGTTCGAAGGGTCCAAGAGGGTGTTCGAAGGGTCCAAGAGGGCATTCGAAAGGATGACATTAGCATGATATCAGCCATTCGAACGGTGGAGCTTAGCAATCGAATGGTGCACAGGAGCATTCAAACAGTGCGTCAAATAAATTTTCATCAAGACCAGGTCTGAATCCCGTTTGAGAGATTCAAATAGCATAAAAACCGCTAGAAGTCCATCTGAAAGGAGTTTGAATGGTTGAATATAGTGTTCAAATGGTGGTCAAGTTTGTTTGAACACTTCGTGGGATTTACTAATATTTTTGTTGCTTATAAAATCTGGGATTCTTGTTGTTTTAGGGAGCTTTTCATTATTACGTTTTTGTAGGTCTTTGGAGTAGTTTAGAAGTAGATTAGAGTAGAACTTTACATATTTTTCATAGTTTCTCAATTCATGTAATAAGATTCAATAGTTTTCCATAATTTTTCAATATCTATAATCAGATTTAGTCTTTCAATATTTATTTTGCATATTTATCATGTCTTTGAGTAGCTAGTTTCCATCTTGGAATCGATTGTGAAGATCAATTGAAGATCATGGATGAACAATGGAGGTAAATTGGATTTCAATGTTTAAATTTTCTTCTTAATTCTTTGGAATCAAACCCTATATATTTACGAAAATTTAGATATTTGATTATGTTCGGTAATATTTATGCATGTGTGTTCGGTATATGTACTACATGAATCAATAGTATGCATCTTTGATTTTAAAACTAATTCAATCTAGAGTAGATATTTATGAAAACCTAGAGATTTGATTATGCTTGGTAACAAGTCGATGGTATGCATCTATAACTTTAGACCTCATTTATTATTCTAAGTTTTATTGGTAAAGAGTAATTGTTTTTATCGACAAATCTTCTGAATCAAAAACTCACAACGTAGTCAATAATTTAGTTATTAGAAACCTCCATTGGAATTTCAGGTGAAGCAATTGATTGGATCAATTGGTTTCAAGATTTGTTTTGATTAATTTAGAATCGTTTTCATAGTTTAGCTACAATAATCAAACTCTTTCTCAACACTATTTTCTTTTTATTTTATTAGAGTGTGCTTTTGGAATTTCTTAACCAAAGTGAGTTTTCCTCAATGTGTTAATCTTGTTACTTGTGGATCAATCTCGGATTTCACTGAGTATATTAATGCATCATAACTATACACTGGTAGATATCAATCACACTATTTTGGAGTGACCAGAGAGCTGTTGATAATACCAGCCTAAATAAGAAAAATATGGGTTAAGCCTGCTTGACTAAATAGAGTCTTCCAATGCTCCTAATTTCGATAGAATTGGGAAAAAGCTATCAACGTATCAGGTTTCCTATCAGGAAGTGGGATGAAGAAAACTTGGGGCCATTTATTGTCTTGGAGCAGCCATTGCAATGTTAATGTTGGTGTATGGAAACTAAAATATCATAATAAACAATTCGACAAGGCAAAGATTTGGTTAATTGATGTCTTGAAAGGATATTTGGAAGAAATTGGAGCATCATGTCATCCGATCTCATCGCTCCTCCTCCTCCTCTTGGAATGTAGTGAATTCCACCTTTGCTAGATGGGTCCAGTGTAAGACCCATTGTATTGTGAGAGCAGGATAAAAGGTGACTTGGTGCTTAAGAGGGCCGAATAATTCCTCCAATAGTTGGTGTTTGAACTTTTTGGCTAAAAAAAAATCTTATGGATTTACATAGGAAAAATCATTGGTATGTGTAGTTGAATTGGCTTAAGTAACTGAGATAAGTACTCGATTTTCTCTCAATGGTCGCATGTTCAACCTCATTTGAGATAATAGTTGTATGAACTAGATACTGTTGATAAGGGACTTGTTGTCCACTCACACTTCGATGGGGCTATAGTGATTGGCTCCCCCTCCCCAGATTCAGTAGCTATGACTCAAATTTAATATTTTGGAGTAGATCGGAACCCCTGTGATTACTCCCAAATGGGGTTACTACGTTGGTTGCCTTACCCACCTTTCACGCAGCAAAAAAAAAAAAAAAAGGAAAAGGAAAAACTAACCAACTAAAGAAATTTGAAAGTTTGGTACTAGTAACGAGTCAAATGAGTCCCATGCAAAAAACCAATGCGAGAAAAACCCGACCCTTGCGGTTACATTGAACAATGTTCATGATGCCATTAAGACATCCCAAACTCAGGCATTAACACCTCTGCAATTCTTCGTCATTTCTCCATCACCTCTAGTAAGTATCTCAATTTATAGAATTTTGGATTGTTTTAGTTTTTAGATCCAAATGCATATAATTGTAAACAAACTCACGGTGAAATGGCGCAAATTGGTGTTTCAGAATAACCAAATGGGCACTAATTAAATAAGATTCTCAAGAAAATAAGCCCTCATCTTCATGAGAAACAAGCTTTACCAGTATGTATAAGCAACACACAAACATTTCCATTAAACAACAAAAGCAATACACTTGATAATGAAAAATAAACAAGGAATTTGGTTAATTGATGTCTTGAATGGGTACTTGCAAGAAATTGGAGCACCATATAATCTGACTGATCTGTCCTCTGTCTTTCATAATTTAGTGGGTCCCTCCCCTGTTAATGAGTCCAGTGGGTACGTTTAGAATATAATGCATTGTGAGAGGAGGATGAGGGGCTGACTTGGTGCTCAACAGGACTAAATAATTTCTCGGTACGTGGTGTTCATAATTTTTGGCTAAAAAAAGAAATCTCAGCATATGCTTAGACAAAATCATCTGTATGCCAAAAACCAACTAAAGAAATTTGAAATTTTGTACTAATAACGAATCAAATGAATCCCATGCAAAAAAACCAATATACTTGCGGAATTGAGCATGAGGGAAGTTTAAGAGTGAGATGAAGTTTGGTGGATTCTTTAATTTTTTGAGATAAGTATACAAGGTAAGCTCAAAAAGGGGTGAATGCATAATTGTTTTTTAAATGCCATTTCTTTGCACGTCTACTACGAGAAATTATTCAGTGCTCCTGGAGTTTTTACTTGGCATTACTCTACCACTCACATAGTTGTGGGGTCTCCCATGTTATGTGGGGTATTTGACTCCACCTAACAAGGGGACCCCATCACTATATGACCCCACCTAACAAGGGAACCTCACAACTATGTGAGTGGTGGAGTAAGGATGACGTAGCGCTCTGGTAGCACTGAATAATTTTTTTGTCCACTAAACATACCTACCTTGTCTTTTGCTATTTCGTTTAGTACATTGAAACTTTTTATTCAAGAATGATAAAGTCTGGGAGCGTAGATTTTCCTAAATTGATTAATTAACTTAATTAATCCAACTATACCAAAAGGTGAATGACCTAAGTACGTCAATCCTATATGCAACTCTAAAATAATAAAATACAAAGACAAGACACACAGGATTTTAGCAGGGAAACCCTATCAACTAGGAAAAAACCACAGGAGCACACAACCACTAATGTACTGAGCACTATAACTTTGAACAGTTACAAGAATAAACTTACAACCCAACTTGTTGATCCACAACTCCGTATTGATCCACAACTATGGTAGAAGTTTCAAACCTAATCGCTAGACAGCCATGCTTCATTGTTCTCCTATGTTCTTGACGTCAATCTTTAAAATCCGCCAAAGACAATATGTGTGAAGTTTGTTTATTGACCAGAAGAAACATTCTAATAAATATAGAAGTACAATAAAACTCTCTGAATAGCTAGATGATCTCTTTGATTGTATGCATATCTTTTATGATGCCTTCAAAGTCATTATATAGAGTTTGGAGTGTTTGTAGAGCCTTGGATGGAGTGTATGTCGAAATAGGAATGAATTCCAAAGCCAACTAGTATTGGAATTTCAAAGTCCTTGCTCTGTTGTGTGTTTTGACGATCTGGCTTGCCGTTTGAAAGCCTGTGCAATTCAAAAGCTTGAGTAAGCCGTTTTGACACTCTTGTCATTCGAACAGTTTGATTACCCATTTGAACACTCTGCAGTTCTTTAACCTTTCTGTTTTGTCTTTACTGCAACATCTTGGTACATTCCTACACTTGACATGCCTATGTAAATGCTAGAATTCCATAAAAAAGTACTTTTTCTCAGAATTAGCCAATCTAAAAGCCTAACAATCTCTCCATTTGGCACTTTTGTGACAAAACACAATAAAAAAGCAAAATACAAATAAAGACTCTAGACAACAATGTAAGAATGAATTAGAGTCTCAGCATGTCCAAAGAGTTTTTAAGAATCCATATATTTCTTGCACATCTATATCTTAACAAACCTTGTGAAAAGCAAGTCTAGGAAAATATATATATAAGTCAAAGCCACAAGCAACCAACATCCATATATTACACCCCTTTTTGTTACAAATTGACAATGTAAGTATAGAAAAGGATGGAATATTAAAAGATAGAAATTCATACCCGATGAAATCTAACTCTTTAGTACAACCCTAATAAAAATTGCATCTACAAAGTTTTAAAATAAGTCAAATAACATTGTATGAAATGTAAAAAGTAATTTCAGGACTCAATCATTGAAATAGACACAAAATACACTCAATGAATTGAAAATTTCAACATCTTATGCACAGGGGTGTAATTTGTAAACATAGCCATGGGGGTGCTCTCAGTGAACTCGAAGGCTATATAATTGAGTTAAACACTAGCAGAGATCAATGTTAATGAGTCTATTCAAATTCTCGAGCTAATAACGCAACTAGAACATAGACCAATTCTGCTTGTGCGATTCAAGTAAGGAAACTCCCCCTTAATGAGATCATGTTTAGTACCTTTGTAAGAGCTGACTTTATTTTCTTTTGCATAGCTCAAGGATACCCTTTTTTTTTTTTTTTTTCTCTTTTTCGTTTTGAGCAATCTCAATACTTAAAACATGGTAGCCCTTTCTATGATTTTACCGAGAGGGTGTATATTTTGATATACATCCATAGTAACTTTTACACATGTTAAGTTAGGGAATGATTGAATGAATGATGGAACATGAACATTAGTCAATCTAATGTACAACTATCTTAGAGAACATAAGAATAGAGCAAATTATCAAAAATCACATACATGTTTCGTCCAACTCAGATGCACCAAGTGTGCTCAATGTGCACAAGACTTATGCTTCCAGATTTACTCACAATATAGGCATAGATGAAGAAATTTAAATCTAGATCATGTATTCATTGCCTAACCAATATATATTGTTGATCGCTCCCTAAAAGGGTGATACCTAACCGCATGTGCATGGCCGCAATGTAGTAATAATTTCTCGCAAGTACGAGGTCGATCCCACAAGGAAGATGGTTTACGTAAATAGGAAAACTTACCGTGGATAAAAAATATTAGAAAAAACACTCCAATAAACAAAAACTGATTTTAGGTTGAGGAAATATTTGTTATCTAATTTAAACTAAGAAATAAAGAAAAAGTCCTGGGGTTAATTGATTCAATCAATTGCGTCTCTTGAAATTTCGAAGGAGATAATTTAATAACTCAAATCCTTCGACTACGTCGTGAGTCTCGGATTCGGAAGATTTAGCGATAAAACCAAGAGTTCTTCAAAACTTCAACTTCTAGAATAAATCTAGTTGTTAGAATCAATGACGTGTATCATCAGTTCGTGCAACGCATATACTGAACCCAACTCACGCATAAACGTTACAAGGCAGCATATATACTGAGTGTGGTATTCATGCATAAGCGGTACCAAACATAATAGAACATTCAGGTTTTCGAAAGTTCTATAACGAAGAAGAAGAAGAAAGAAAACCAGAAAATTTAACTTTAAAATCAAAATCGTACCCCCTTCGTTCATCTAAGATCTTCAATTAATCTTCACAATTGATCCCAATATGGAATTTAGCTACTTATCATAATCATAGATACGCAAAGCTATATTGAAAATATATTGAAAGACTGAGTAATCTGATTATAGGAATTGAAAACTGAATAAAAACTATGAATAAACTACTCTAATCTACTCCTAAAACTACTCCTAAAACATTTAGAAAAACGTCAACCCTAGAATCCTTTCAAATATATAAAAACCCTAAATCTATTCTACTACCTACCCATCTCCCCACAACTAAAAAAGTGAGTTAATATATAAATCCTGTCGTCAGTCATACAAACGATTACCACCAAATGCTCAGATGGGCTGGGTTCCTTAAAAAAAGTTGTAGGTCTCCAAAAGTTATATGAAATCGACATATTGTGGGCCTGAATAGCCTTTTTGGTTCGTGAGATATGGGCTTCCAAAGTTTTAGCTCTGCGTACTTCAGCAGCTTGTACCATAGCTTCAACTACTTGTACCTTGACAGCAATCTCTTGAAACCTATGATTAAATTACTTTTGAAATCATTCCATTTAATCTCAAAACTGTTCGAATGCGTGGGCCACCGTTCGAACACCACGGACAATCGTTCGAACACTCTTCGAACGGGAAAACCTGCTCTCTGAATCTATTAAACACACTTCGAACTTGAACTTAACGTGATATCGTTCGACGTATAGTTCGAACGCTTCTGTATAAGGACGTTCGAACGCACTTCGAACGCCGAATCCATTTTAGCATGAATTTGTCCTTTTTAAGCCCGAACTCTTAAAAACATACATAAAACTAAGTTAGTAACAAATTAGGACTAAAACAACATAATTAAACATATTACCAAACTAACAAATAGCTAATTAAGGCATGTAGATTGCACTTTTTGAGTACAATCAATTGTCATTGTCATTGTCATTGTCATGAAAAATCACTCAACAAATCATAAAAATACTAAATGACCTATAATCAGAAAATATTTTTGGAATTTTTGAAATAAAAAAATTTCTAAAATCTACAACTATGACCATAGCACTAGGACAGATGAATAAGAATCGAATAATTTTCTATGCTATGTCAGAATTAGAACCCTAATTAGAAAGGTTAACCCCTACAGAATATTTAGAGGAATTCAAGGCCTGTAAATAAGATTTTCTAATCTAGACAGATTAGAATTTTTAATTTGTAAAGTTAATTGTTTGAATTGACTTCCTTGGGTGTTCAGATCATTGATCTATCTATGTAGTACATTATCGGACATTTTAGATTGTATAGAATGAAAATATTTTTCTAAATTTTGCAATTGATTGCACCTAGGCCTAATATGTCATATAACACCACAGTCATGGCATACAGGAACAAAATTCTTGAGATTGATGGCCAAATCTTGATTAATCTTCCCCAAACTTTCTAGTTTTAACTTTAGTTTTTCATTTTCCTGATAGACAACCATCAAAGGTGTAATAAGATTTTCTATAATATCAAAACAAATGGATGAAGTAATTGAAAAAGGCCTGGGGGCAATTGACTCAGAATTAATGGAAGCAGTAAAAGCCATAAAATTACCTGAATCTTATTCATGGTTAGATTATTCTTTATTATCAGTATCATCCCAAGTCACAGTCATAGCTTTACCTTTTCTTTTCAGATGGTTAAGGCATTCTTGAGCAAAGCGTCCAATTCTATGACACTTAAAATATCGTATTATATTGCCCTTTTCATTTTTCTTACCATCATTCTTAGGACTACTGTTGTTTTGGTTACCATTCTTCTTATTGAACTTGTTGTCTTTGTTCATGAAGTTGCTAGATTTCAAAAGAGTTTTACGAAATCGATTTACAAGATACTCCATAACTTTAGATTTTCTCCTTCTTCCTCCTCATCAGACTTGCTTTCATTAAACTTGGAAGTATTTAAAGCAAAACTTTTTGGTTTATTGGTTTGACCAAAAGTAGTCTCATAAGTCTAAAGGTTTCCAAAAAGTTCATCAATCCTAAGTGAGTCCATATCTTTTCTTTCTTCAGTAGCGGTCACTTTAGTTTAAAATCTTTCAGGCAATAATCTAAGAATCTTTTGAACAACACAAGAACCAAAAATTGTTTCTTCAAGATTGAAACTAGAATTTATAATATCACTTAGTTTTGCATAAAATTCATCAAAGATGTTAGTTTCATTGATAAAAAGACTTTCAAAATTTGTAGTTGACCTTTGAACTTTTGCAATTTGACTTGTACCAAACGGTGTCCTTGGACATGACCAAAGGTAATCCCAAGAGCAGAATAACAAAACAGTCTAACCTGATAAAGTCTGGGGTCGAATCCTCAAGGACAGATGACAAGATGATGGAGAAAGTGTATCATCCTCTCAGTTCACACAAAAAGATGAACTACTTCTAAAAAGAAACAAAAAATTGTTTGCTTTTGAAAGTGTGTTTAATCTAAACTAAGTATTGAAAACAGGTTTTAAACTAATGAAAGAAAGTCTCGAGACCAATTGATCCAACCAATTGTTTCACCCGAAATTCTAATAAAGGTGTTTCATAACTCAAATCATTGACTACTTTGCGAGTATTTGATTCAGAAGATTTAGAGATAAAAACTATTATTCTTTAACAATCAAACCTAGAATAAATTAGGTTTAGAATCATAGATGCATACCATCGACTTCTGCAGTAAATATACCGAACTAGGGTCTATGCATAAATATTACCAAGCATAATCAAACATCTAAGTTTTTATAAATATCTAAGGTTTGATTCCCAAAGAATTAAGAAGAAAAGATTTAAACATTGAAAACTAATTTACCTCCATTGTTCATCCAAGATCTTCAATTGATCTTCATAATTGATCCCAAAATAGGATTTAGCTACAAATGAATATGATAGATACACAAATATATATTGAAATCATATTGAAATACTAAATTCTGATTACAGGACTTCGAGAGATCGATTGGAAACTAAGTAAAAGAACTAGAAAACTATGTAAAACTAATGCTAAGACCTAAGAAAACATAATAATAAAAGCGAACCCTAAAAACAACATCAAACTCAGCTTTTATAGGCTTCCAAAAATCCTAAATGCCTTGAACCATTTGAATGGACTTGACCACCGTTCTAAAGCCCATTGGAAGGGGCTTCGGATGCACTTCTAATGGGGTGAACATCTCTTTGAATCTTTCTAATGGGCTTTTGACCCATTTTTGACAGTGAAAATAAGCCTCAGTAATTTTTTGACAGGGAGAACTGTTTGACGTACTGTTCAAACGCTAAGATCCACCATTCGAACGATTGACGTATGCTAACGTCATGCGTTCGAATGCCCTATGTAACCGTTTGAATGGCTATTTTCATTTTTGCCCAATTTCATCCTTTTTAAGCATGGATTACTATTTACATACAAAAAATTAAGTTAGAAACAAAATAGAGCTAAAATAACATAATTAATCCTACTCTAGGTTTAACAAGAAACTAATTAAGACATGTAGATTGCACTTTTAGAGTACAATCACAATTTTAACAACAGTAGTACCTTCACGAGTGATTTCAAGGATGTCCCATGCCATTTTAGCAATCTCACAAATTAAAATTTGTCTGAACTCTTTAGGTGAGAGACTATTATACAGGATGTTCATGGCCTTGCTATTCCATTCAGCAGTTTCAGTTTCAAGTGAAGTCTATTGATTCGAAGGTTTCTTAGACACAACTTTTCCAACAGTAGTAATAGGATGAGTCCAACTATCAATGACTGAAATCCATACGCGTTCATCGATTGCTTTAAAGAAAGCTCTCATGTGTTCTTTCTAATATGGGTAATTAATACCATCAAAATACGGTGGTATAATAATATAATGTCCTTCTCTAGAATAGGAATATCCATGATCCCAGGTTAAAAGATCTCACATGTAGGGTTTTAAAAAATTATTTTGAAAAACAAGAGTAAACCCACTCTGATACCAATTGAAAAAGCCTAGGTGCGTGGATTGGCCTAGATTGATTAATTAACTTAAGTAATCCAACTATACCAATAGGTGAATGACCTAGGTATGTCAATCTTATATGCAACTCTAAAGAAATAAAGTAAAGAGACAAGACACATAGAATTTTAGCATAGAAACCCTATCAACCAGGGAAAAAGCCACGGGGCCATACACAACCACTAACGTACTCAGCACTATAACTTTGAATAGTTACAAGAATAAACTTACGATCCAATCCGTTGATCCATAACTCCGCGTTAATCCGCAACTATGGTAGAAGTTTTAAACTTGATCGCTAGACACCCAGATTCATTGTTCTCCCATGCTCTTGACATTAATCTTTGGAATCCGCCAAAAATGATATGTGTGAAGTTTGTTTGTTGACCAGACAAGATACTCCAATAAACATAGAAGCACAATAAAGCTCTTTAAATAGTTAGATGATCTCTCTGATTGTATGCATATCTTTTATGAAGTCTTTAGAGCATTTATATAGAGTTTAGAGTGTTTGTAGAGTCTTGGACAAAGTGTATATCGAAGTAGGAAAGGATTCCAAACCCAACTAGGATTGAAATTTTGAAGTCCCAGCTTTGTCTTGCGTTCAGACGGTCTGGCCCACCATTCGAATGCCTATACCATTCGAACTAGGGGCAAATTTATTGCGCTTTAAAAGTGCAATTATAAGACCTTAACTAATACTTTGTTACTCTTAATTTAGGATTCTATATACCTATTTAGTTATATTCTAGTACTAATTAAGTCTATTTTGATTTTTATAGGAAATGGAGGTAAAAAGGTGGGTAGAAGTTGACCACTGAAGTCATCATTTGGACTCCGTTCGGATGAAGGCTAAAGATTTAGAGAGTTATTTTGATCACTGCAGTGGTCATTTGGACATCGTTCGGATGTTGGAGATCTCGTCGTTTGAACGTCACATAATACACTATTTTGATCGTTTGGACAACCATCAAAGGATTTCTCAAGGAATGAGATCTCATCGTTCGAATGTCAAAATATGCACTATTTTGGTAGTTCGGATGACTAATTAACCCAGCCGCAGAATTTTTATTTCCATGTTGGTTTAGGACTTCAGACTTAATTATATATACTTGTCATTAAACCCTAAAGGGGGGATGACGTTTTTCTAGGTTTTAAAAGTAGTTTAGAGTAAAATTTTTCATAGTTTTTATTCAATTTTTAATTCATGTAATCAGATTACTTAATCTTTCAACAAATTTACATATAGCTTTGTGTATCAATAATTATGATAGGTAGCTAGATTCCATCTTGGGATCAATTGTGAAGATCAATTAAAGATCTTGGATGAATAATGGAGGTTAATTGGTTTTCAATGTTTAAATCTTCTTTTTGTAATTATGTAGGATTGAACTCTAAATATTTATGAAAACTTAGACTATGTTCAGCAATACTTATGCTTGGAGCTCTATGTCCTAACCTTTGAACCTAACATCATTCCCATAGCCGACCAAAAAGAAGGGGAGGGTCAACCACTTCATGGCATGAACTTCATTGGCACATTTGTGCATGATCATTCTTTATTTTCTACATACCATGACCCTTTTTACCCTTAGGTGCTTTCATGCTATATCCTTGAGTTCATCGAGGTGGTCGCTATTTTACATTCCCTCACTTGTATGCAATCTTTAAAAATTTATAAGTTGGGGGTGTGGGATGATGGCCAATTCCCACTTTGTGGCATTGGGTGATTGATTCTCTCTCTCCTAGTTGTGTAGGAATAGGAGTAGTTATTTTGTTTCTTTGTTTTCTTAGTTTTTTTTTTTCTTTCTCATTTGGGTAAGAGTAAGAGTAGTAATTTTGTTTATTTGTTTTCTTAGTTTGTTTTCCCATTTTAAGTTGGGGGTGCTTTAGGCAAAACAAAGGGGTTGTCCAGTTTCTAAAAATAAAGTGCAAACCCTGTTTTTTAACCAACTTTACAGTGAAATCTGAATCTACTGAAAATGAATTAGCATGCAAATCTTATATGGATGGAAAGGTCTATGAATCTACTTTAAAAAAAAAAAAAAAAAACGGAGCATGATTTGCTTTTCTGTGGAGAGAGATATGGGTGTTTTACTGAAGAGTGTCAAAACTATCTGCACACACCCAAAAATTCAACAATCCCCTTGATTTTCTGCAGCATACCTCCTTTGATTTTCTTTGTTCTTGGGGTGCATTAGACACCCTATTTTTCTCTTCTCCCACCATTTAATTGCATTCCATGTTTTATTCTCATGCATTGAGGACAATGCATTATTTTAAGTTGGGGGTGGGTAGAGGCTTTGCCTCTATTGTTTTGTTTTTGTTTCTTTGTTTTGTGCTTGCTTTGTTTTTGTTTATTTGTTTTGCACCCTAAATAAAAAAAAAAACATTTTACTTGTGAAAATGCCTTTTTGAGATTAGAAGATAAGAATTTTTGCATGTATCTTCGCTCAAGATAATGTTGATTCACTCTTCATACCCAACATGTTGTAGGGATTGCTTAATTCATGCATTTGTAGAAGGGATTACATTAGTGTGCATAATCATGCTTTACAACATAATTTGTTACTAGTTTTTGCTTTTCCATCCTCACATTAGTGAAGATTATTACCTTATGAGCTTTAGAACAATTATCGTCTTTTGGAGCTTTTACATTTACTCAAGGATAGTTTCTTCACCCTCACTTCATTCATTAGCTTCATTATGCTTGTATTTGGTTCATGAGTTGAGTTTTGATCTTGTTATTGACACTTGCACTCTATGAAATGCTTCGGTTGTACAACTTGAGATAGGATTCTTTGCCATATTCTTTTTGATAGCCTTTTGTTTCCCATGCTAAACCATACATTCCTTTTTACCCTTATTGATCTTTTACTTTTAGAAATGTGCATAGTGATTTGATCTCTTGTATTGCAAAGGGACGCCTATGTGAGAAAAGAGTATTTTTGCATTGCTAAAAAAAAATTTTAAAGAAGAAGAAGAAGAGATTGATTTAGGAAATTCAATGCAAAAAAAGCATAGTGAAATATGAGAAGTAATTGTTGATTCTAAAGGGGATGATAAAAGGATGGAAACATAAAGAGAAGTAAGAAAAGAAAAAAAAAAAGAAACAAAAAGAGAAGTAAGAAAAGAAAAAAAAAAAAGAAGAAAGAAGAAGTATTTCAAGAGAATAAGAGGAAGAAAAGAGTGAAAGAGGAGTTCAAAAGTTGAAAATATTTCAAGAGAAGAGTGAGAAGTGGATTTTGTGTATTAAAAGTTGACAAGGGAGGGTTGTAGTTGTTTTGTATTTATCATGTCATGCCTTGATCACACATGATATGACCATTTACTCCCTCTCCTTACCCTTTACCTTTCACCTATTTTACATTGCCCTCTTCACCTTTACATGACATAGTTGATCCAAGTTGTGCTTGATTGAAGTTTTCAATAGAGTATAAACTATATTTTGTCAATTTCTTTGAATCAATGCTTAACTTTGAACATTCTTTCATGGAGCTATGCTAATGTCGATACACTTCTATCTTTTCAGTTTTTGTAATTGGTATGCTCATTTGATTTGTCTTTTTACATTTACTCCATTATTGAGCATACCATTGTGAGAACCATGTAGAACTTTAATTGCGAGTGTATGTTCGGTGAGGATTGAATTAAAACTTTAAAGGGGTGGATTTGCATAAATGAGTTCATTTGTGTTGTTTAGCATGATTTTTCACCCACACACATGAACCTCTCTTTTGTATGACTTGTTGCATATTAATGCAAGTGTGGAGTTTGGAGTGGCATCAATATTAAATTGAGTAGGATTATGCATCCATTCCTTATTCTTATCTTAATTGGCAATTTATATAAGGATGTTTGTGAGTATCATCACTAAAAATCCTCATGAGACACCACTAGTCCATTAGGGTTAACCTAGGGGTTTAAAGGCTTGGTGCATAAGCTAAATGCATCCGTGACTTCTACGAAAGTGGAGATTATCCTTTATGTTTTTTTTTTTTATATAGTTTTTGAAAGGGACTAGCAAAATGAAAGTTAGGGGTTGTGATTACACCTTAAAAGTGTAATCAAAAGCTCTTAATTCGCGCCTTGTTAGACTTAGATTGTAGTTAATTGTCTTAATTTAGTTTCATATTTGATTAATTGTGTTTTGTGTGTGCTTTCTAGGTTACAGAAGCTAATAAAGGCAAATAGACGCAAAGAATGATCAAAGCGGGTTCCAAACGAGCAAATCGGTGATGAGAAGTCCAACCTGTCTCGGTATTTTGGCCATATATTTTCACTTTGATGTCTGATTGAGCTGATTTTTATGTCATTGCAAAGAAGACTTCAAGCTCTACAACTTTGCCTCTAATCTGCATTAGCTTAATCGAGCTCTAGGTTGGTCAAATCAAGCTTCAAAGTGACTAGGTCGAATAGTGATGAATAGTACCCATCCGAACGGTGAATAGTGCGTTTGGATGGTTACTATTCACCGTCCGGACAAACTTCAGACGCGCGTCAGATGCACCGTCTAATAACCGTTCGGACGGTTACTGTTCATCTACAGTGTATTTTTTGCGTCCGAAGTTACGTTTTTAGGGTTTTTTTTTTTGTATAGTTAGGGTCTTTTTTAGTAAAGAGGCGGCATGAGAGCTCCTCCAAGGTTGGTTTTTTTCATTTTTTTTCATTTTTATCTTAGATTTAGCATTGTAATGGTAATATAGGAGTAGAACTTGTAGTTTTCTTTGATTGTATTGTATTTTCCTTCACTCTCTTGTATTTTTCTTTATTTTTCTTGTATCCAAACATTCTTTACTTTCAAGCAATTTTTAGCTTAAATCTTTACATGCTTTGTTTCCATTTTTTTATGCTTTTATTATGAGTTTAATTAGCTAGTTTTTAGATTGAGTTCAAATGTGAAAATCACCTAAATAATCCAAGGAATTCAATGGAGGTATCTTATGAATTAATTGCCATGTTTTCCTAGAATTTGAATTTCTAGTAATTAGATGTGGAATTTTAAAAAACTTGAATTATTGACTAAGTTTGGGAATTTTCATCACCCAAATCGATGGTATTAATTTAGGACCCTTGACTAGACAAATACTCCACAATTGCTAGAAATTCATTCTCACAAATTGATTGAAGATGCCTTAGAAAACCTAGGTTATTGACTATGTTTGGCTAATCAATGTACAAACTACAAATTTGATATTGACTACGTTGAATCAATGATATTAATCTTTGATTCTTTATTGAACATGTATCTAATTTCAATTGCTTGAGAATAATCAGTTTTCAAAGCTAAATCCTCCGAATCAAACACACTTAAATGTTGTGTTTGATTTGAGTTATAAACCCCATTGGAAAACTTGGATGAAATTGAGTGATTGGATAATTTGACCCCAATTCTCTTTTAATTGCTTTATGTTTAATTTCATTTTGCTTTACTTTAATTGTTTAGTGTTAATTGCTTTCATTTTCATTGCAATAGGTTAGTAATTCAAAACAACCATCAAAACCCAAAAGATTTTCGGTCTTTTTTATTTTCTTTCTTTTAATTTTAGATTCAATTCTCCATATAATTGTAATCCAATCCTAGGTTAGGTTAGTGTGAGTTGAGTGTTAGAGCTTATATTGGGCTAGGTCCCTTGGGAGAGAACGATACCGGATCTTCCGGTTTATACTTCATCGCGACCTTTGTACTTTTGCGGGATATTAACTCCATTTGTAGGAATACCGTATTTAGGGGCGAGTCATTTATTGCCCTTTCTTGCACCTCTTCCATTTTGGAATTTGTAGTCCTTTCTTTCAAGTTGAATTAATCTTTTTTTGACTTCCTCTTCTTTTCATTGGAAATTGATTGCTTGCTCTTTTCCTATATGAATAGTGTGAGTTGCTTCCACCTAACAGTGCTCTTCTAATTCTTTAATTATTACTTTGTTTCTATTCTTGAAATCCCTAGTTGATAGGGAAGACATGAATGTAAATGCTTTCTTATTTCCCAGTGAGAATTAATTATGGTTGGTTATTGATTTCATAGAGGTTTTAATTCCAGATTTTGTAAAAAAACTTTTTTTTTTCGCTTGTACTTTGGAAATCTTCATAGGTTGGAGTGGAAAACTTTTATTGGAAATACCTAACTGAGTATTGGTTAAGACTAAACTACGACCATTTGGGCTTGGGCTCCATTTTGATCCTTCCAATCCTTTGCCTTAAGGTAATGTATGCTCTGGGCTTTTGTGATATGGGCTGTGATCACTTGAAAATAGTACAATTGAAATATGCTAGTGTACAGTTGTGATGTAGTAATAATATTCGGTGAAGTCTGAGATCGATCCATAGGGAAGAGGGTTAGCGCATACAGAGAAACTCACTTTGGGTCAGAACTCCCAGAAAAACACTCCAATAAAATAAGAAGGAGATAGTTTGAGGCAAGGTTTTGATTTTTCTAAGCTAAACTATGAAAATAATAAAATAAAGTCTTGAAACCTATTGATCCAATTAATCGCTTCACTCGGAATTCCAATAGAGGTTTTTGATAATTCAAATCATTGACTATATCGTGAGTCTTTAATTTGAAAGATTTAGTAATAAAAATAATTGTTCTTTAACAATCAAACATAGAATAAATTAGGTTTAGAATCAAAGATGCATGCCATCGACTTATTGCCAAGCATAATCAAACATCTAGGTTTTCGTAAATGTCTACTCTAAATTGAATCAGTTTTAGAATCAAAGATGCATACCATCGATTCGTGTAGTACATATACTGAATATAAGTTCATGCATAAGTATTACCGAACATAGTTAAACATCTAAGTTTTCATAAATATCTAGGGTTTGATCTCAAATAATTAAGAAGAAGAAGATTTAAACATTGAAAACCAATTTACCTCCATTGTTCATTCAAGATCTTTAATTGATCTTCATAATTGATCCCAAGATGGAATCTAGTTACTCATCACCTTGATAGATACAAAATATGTATTGAAAACTGAATCTAATTGTAGGAATTGAATAAAAACTATGAAATCTGATTATAGAAATTGAAAAACTATGAAAAACTATAAAGTTCTACTCTAAACTACTCCTAAAATCTAGAAAAATCTAATAATAAAAAAGCTCCCTAAAACATGTTACAAACCCAGCTTATATAGGCAGCAGGCAAAATAGAAAACCCCCTGAACCGTTCGAACGGCCTGGCCCACCGTTCAAATGCAAATCTTGATCGTTCAAATGGTCTTCTAACTCTACGAACAGATTTTATGCTCTTTGAATCTATCGAACGAGTTTTAGACTTGATCTTGACGAGACTTTGTCTGACATACCGTTCGAACACTACTATTCTTCGTTTGAACGGTAAGCTCCACCATTCAAATGCCTGATGTGTGCTAACGTCATCCGTTCAAACACCATTTTGTACCTTCGCCTGGATTTGTCCTTTTTAGCATGGGATTCCTATTTCAATTAGAATAAACTGAGTTAGTATGAATTATGACCAAAACTAAATAATTAATTTTACTCTAGGTCTAACAAGGGACTAATTAAGGTATGTAGATTGCACTTTTAGAGTACAATCGGGCTGGAGTACATTTCTCTCTCCTCAGCGTAGGATGTAGCCTCCAGATTTGAATTTGAAAATCCTTTATCCCTTTTCTCCTTCCTATTACTACTCGAGCAACTATTGGTTTTGGAAAGATCAGTTGTAGTTATTTTTGGCCTTGAGACCATCTCCTTCTCCTTTATTGTTTAGAGTTCCTATGTTCACTATTAGTGCTTTGCATTGGCTCTTTTGCTGAGTCATTGCTGCTCTTGTAAGAGTCGGCCACATGGCTGGCACGCTCCAGGTCATCATTGTCCTCCTTCTCTCTTCACAAATCCTGTAAGGAGGAAAACTTGGATCCAAAGGTTTTATGGAGGTCCTTACCAATTGTAAAATAAGCTTTTTCATCAAGTCAAATTAAATCTTTCCTAATTCAAATATTTCCTAATGTCAATCTTTCATAATTTTGCAACTTTCCAAAAACAAAACTTTCCTTTTTCAAATAAAATCTAATCTTTCCAATTCAAGTTTATTGCATAAACCCTTGGTCCTAGGATTGGTTAACTCACAAGTTACCTTAAACTTTTTCAAACTCAACTTTCCAAATTCAGTGTTCCTTAAATAAAATCTTTCCAAGTTATGGCTTTCCAATTTCCAAATTCAAACCTTTCTTAATTCAAACATTTCTTAAATCAAACCTTTCCTAAATCAAATCTTTCCAAAATCAACTCTTTCCTGAAATAGAAACTTTTCTAAAATAAAAATTTCCTAATTTGAAACTTTCTTAATTCAAAACTTTCCTAAAATCAAGTTTTCTAAAATCAAACTTTTCAAGTCTTAATCAAACGTTTCTATTTCAAGTGTACATTTAAATCCTGGGTTATCTAAACCCTAGGATACCTAAATCCTAATTCAACCTTAACCTTGAGTTAAGAAGCTTCAACTATTTTCTAAGTCTTAGGTCTAAAACCAAGATGGTTTTCAAACCACAATTCAAGTCAAGATGATTTCAAAGGTCAATTCAAACTTTTCAAAATAAGTCCAAGTTATACTTCAAAGTCGATTTTAAATCAAAGTTTAATTTTCAATCTTCCAATCGAAGTTCAAACCAAACCATTTTTAAGTCAACTTTTTCCAAAGGCCACATGGTTGCTTTTCAAATCAAACAAGACCCCAAAGTGTTTATTTTCAATCGGTCCTCGAGTTGAAACTACAACTGACTTGACTCCCAACGAAGGGAATGCATTGACTTGAGTTACTTTGAAACTCTTGTCTTAAAATGGAGTATTGAATGCATATACATGTATGCAAGAGTGTAAGGAGAGAGAATGCAATTGTAAAGTAAATATGCATGCATGAGCATTACACAAGCATTATAATGACAGAAATGGACAAGAATAATAGAAAGTAAAACAGTCGCCCTTTCTTGCATGATTTTGAAATTGATGTATCTTAAATCTGGCAAAGGTTCGGCTATGTATGGTTTTTATATGAGCATAAGATTGAGGGTTTATTAAAGCTTCCTAATAAGGCTAGATTCCCATATCTTCAAATCTAGGCCCACTCCCCTAGGTGGTGCCATTATCGGTTGATGATCCGAGCAGGGGGACTATTATAGGACCGTAGGCTAAGAAACTGACACATCATTTGCCCACAACCAAAATACCGCCCCCCTTCTAACTAGAAGGGTCATAATCAGGTAATAATACAAAGATGCAAATAAAAGTTCGCGTGCAGTGTGTGTGTGTGTGTGTGTGTGTGTGTGTGTGTGAATTTTAAAAAGCAAAGAAAATGACCTAACAACTCCCATCCATCCTGCCCATTCCATCCTATCATTCATGGCAATTTATATTAACGATAAAACTAAATGTGAACATGGTCCACCTAAAAAATATAATGTAAAAAATCAATACTTTGATGACAAAATTAATGCATGAAAGAATGATTGAATATGAATTGAATGCAAACAATGACATGCTTGAAAACAACTACTACAAGAAATTTGACATTTAGCGAGGAAAGTATTGGTGAGGGAACCAAATTTCACGCTAAAAATACCCTTTTAGCATGGAAAACCATGATCCCTCACTGAAGTTTTCAAATGACCACATTTAGCGACAAACAAAAAAATTCGTCGCAAATACTCATTGCAAAATCTCTTGTGGGAAATATTTTTTGGCGAGACGTGTGGTGGGAGAGTGAATTTGCAATGAAAAAGTATAATTCCTCACGAATGGTGATGGGGGAAAAAATATTAGCGAGGGGTCAAATAGATCGTCGCTAAAGGTTTTGAACAATTGTTTTTGCAACAAAAGAATCTGGTTGCAAAAAAACTTCAATACTTATTGGTGTCGAGTTTTGTGCTCGTCGCTAATTCTAAAGGTATAAGCTTTTCACAAGGCACACTGTTCTTCACTAGACGTACAATATAAAGACTTTAACGAGGAACTAATGGGTTCCTTACTAAAAGAAGTAAACAATATACATTGTCGCGACAAAATACAAACTTCTTTGCTAATGGTAACCACAAAAATAACTGGTAGAAATTTTTTGTTTGGCAGGAAAAAATTATTAGCGAGAAGACATAAATTGCCTTGTTAATGGTGGTAAAAAATTAGTCTTTGGTAAGAAAAGTATAGATTCCTCGCTAAAAGGAGCGACCAATTTTGAAGGATATGATAATTAAGACTTTGTATGATATGTGGCTATGAATGATTTTAATACATTATGTTTACTTATAAAATATTAGTATAGTACTACTTACTACTCATACTTTAAAATATTGTTATTTATATTTGATGTGTGGAAAAACTAATAAATAAATGTACGTAACTAGTCTGTCCTTTTTTATGTAATTATCAAAGTATTTGGCATTTTTACTAAATAAATTATACTATATATAAAAACTTTTATAATAAATACATATCTATTAAATATATATTCATTTAATGTGGTTGTTTTATTACGATTTAGATGTCACATGTTCAAAACATGGAATACAAGGTAGGTAAGGCTGCATAATCTTATGAAAATGTCCAAATCATTATGAGAAATTACTTCTTTTTTTTTTTAATTTTTTTGATTAGTCAGAGCATGTTTTGGTGTAGCAGTAAGTTTTTTCCATTGAAATTTGGGTTTCACAAGTTTGAAGTATAAAAGGTCATGCATATTTGACCATGCCCAAACCTGCAGTAGAGGAGCCTTCTGCATTAGACAAATATATGTTACCATGCGGGAAGTAAGGCTGCATACAACATTTCCTAGACCTTGAAGTAGGGAGGAGTCTCGTGCATTGAGTTATCCTTTTATTTATTCAAACATTGTAATTAATAATTGATTGAACCTGAAATATGTAATTTTTGTAACCAAATAATAAATATTTTATGTATTTCAACTTTTTTGGTGCCTAAATTAAGCTTCAATAACAAATAAATTGATCCATCAGAGTACTATATTAGGTTGGGCTAAATATTTTTTTATTATTTCACAATTCGAAAAAATTCAAATCATGTGAAAAATCTAATTTGTTGACCAATAAATCCAATATATAGATGATATCTACTATTTCAATTTTAAGTTGGATTACATAGGACATCTTCTTATTTTTAATTATTAATTAAGAACAAATATTTCAACAAGCATGTTTTTCATGACTATTTTTATGTATATAAAATTTTAAAAACTTTACTCTTTAAATTCATTTAGTAATTATGAAATAAAAATACTTATTTTTTTACTTAGTTATCCTTTTGGAAAATTGTAAATAAACTTGCTCTAAGAATACGGCCATCTATCTTATACGCTCATGAGACAGATCTACGTTGATGGAGGGTGTGGGAGAGGAGACTAGAGACAGATCTAGACTCTACAGAGGGGGATCAAATCACTGTTGTTCAAGGACAATATTGGATGCTCTGAATGAAGATGAGTGGTCCAGTGTTGATAGATTCGAAACCTTTATCGTCGTTCATCATAAACAAGGTATGGGTTTGGGCTTATAAACCTTAGATGTTTTACAGTATATATATACACACACAGAGTTAGGAGTTTCTGGGGGTTTCTTTTAGTTTGTATGAGCTTGATGCTATTGAATTGAATTTAGGAGTTAAGAATGAATCTATATTGAATTTAAGAGTTAAGAATGAATCTATCTTCCTAGGAACTTAAAACTATAAAGAACTTACAGGGACAAAGGCTTTTTCTCACCGATACTCACATTGTTACGCCTTACAAATTAATCTATCTTCACCATATTTGGGTATCCTTCCTTTGTTTCTACTTAACTGGCGGGGGTGAACAATATGTATTAGGTCTGATGTAGGGCATCTTATTGTTTGCTAACTTGTGCTCAAGGCATGTGATTGGCAATCATTAACGCTTCGTTTGGAATTCGAATTTTTAGTTAAAAAAATAAAAGAAAAGAAAAATGTGATGGAAAATATAGCAAAATTACTCTTTCATTTTGTTCTATTTTCCTTTACCTTTTCCTTTTTCTATAGAAAATTCGGGTTTCAAACGAAACGTAAAGCAATTATGTGGTAGTTTGTTACCAAAGGGCTGCTCATGAAATTGTATCTTTATTGTCAGACGCTGTACATGTTCACTGTACACAAAAAAATGGCAGTGCACAATCAACATACTAAATACCATGTATCAATCTTCTTGACATCATGTCGTTAGACTAAAATGCTTGCTTGCTTGTAACGGATGGTTTTCTTGCGGAAGTAAATTCCAATATATTCATTATTCTTCATTCATCTATTGATCATTCTAACACTAGCATATTGGCTTTGAATTCCACAAATATTTTTCAAAACTCTCTTGGACCTTCATCCTCCTCTTCTATATCAAAACTCTCTTGGACCTTGGGTAGCTCCTTTCTTTGATTTGGCCCTATGGTGGCAGGGATACAAGTTTTCTGGATTAGGCTCCACAATTTGGCATGCTCTCTTCTTGGCTACGTCATGGAACATATGGCTTCTGAGGAATGATATTGTGTACACTGGCGAGGAAAAGGATTGGGAGGAAGTTGTCTACCTAATCAAGCTTCACTTAGCTCATTGGATTAAAGGAAAAATTGGCTGGAATGCATTTTCTATCACGGACTTCATTTATAACATCCCAGCCATCAAACAGCTATTTGGCAGGAAATCAAGTTGATCTCTTACCAACTTACTATTGTCTTGGTGTAATTTTGTTCTTCTTTAGGTTGTGGAGGTTTGGTTCTTCATTGTGTAGGCTTGGCCTGTTGTTCACAACTTACTCTTATCATGCATTTGATGGCTTTCATTCAAAGAAACGCTTCATTGCATTTGTTTTATCAGTCAGAATGGTTCACATATGTTCTAGACTCATTCCCATACTACCTTGTCCACATTAAAAAAAAAAAATTCTGGATTTCTGCTCAACCATCTAATAAACTGCAAATTGATGAATTTTATAAGCGATAACTAAAAATCACCATTAGATAGCAAAATCAAGCTAGTTGATCGTGAAAAATAAACAAGAGAGATGAATTTTTCAAATTACAATGTCAAAATAATAGGCTTCTGAATACAGGTTCAAAGAAACCCCTCTCAACAATTATTATCACATGCAACAAAATCAAACTAAACAATAAATTTAATGAAATATGGCTTGAAGGATGAAACCTTTAACTAATGTGAACTGCTACACATACTCAAACCACGGCAACTCTTAAAAATTCAATTAACCACACTGCATTTCTTCCGTATCTCTCCTGCAGTTCCTGTTAACACCCCTATTGCACCCATTCTCATCATTGATTTTTCAAACTCAGCGAAGAATTTTCCAGAGGTAAGCATCTCATTAACAATGTTGCTAGAACCCTTGTTAGTTAGAAGTGCAGCATCTGATTGGAAAAGACCTTGTTTTAGCTTTAAGGTGGTGAAGTAATGGTTGTCGAAAGTTAGAGAGCTCCCTGGATCCATTCCTACAAAAGTGGTGTTGTCTGAAAGGTTTTTGCATTTTGTTTTCAGAATAGCCGCATAGGTTGGGTTTAGAGAAGGATCTGCACCGCCTTTTCCCGTGAAATTGTATAGCCTCTCGCTAAATGAATTGCAATGTCCAACTCCAATGGTATGTGCACCTGGAAAAATTTAGCGAATTGGTAGTAATTGCAAAATAAAATAAAAAAATGAAAATTTTGCAAGACCTGCAATCCTTGTAATTTTGAGAGTTGTTTGCAATTTAAGATTTTCAGATTTCACAAAGCAAACACATGTAAAATTTACCTGATAATACAACAAGATCTTGAACTGTGAGACTTTTGTTGGCAAAAGATTGTTCGAGGGTGGTGAAGTTGGAGGTTGGTGCAGGGATATTGGCAACGACTTCTGAGGCACGCGAAATTTTTCCATCTCTTCTGCCAGTTAGAACTTCCCACATTGATATTTTGAACTGCAAGAATCACCAAAGGCACTTATTGTTTTTTTGTTTTATTCAAAAATTTTTCTTCCTTCCTAGTCTACGCCACAGAGAGGTTTGGTACATTCATAAATAGCTGTTTGTGCAACGATATATGTTCATAATGATATACATATCTATATGTATACATATATATATATATCTTTATGATGCTTTACAATGCACTTACATGCATATAATCCTACGATAAACTTTTGTTGAGTTCATGTATTTGAAATCTAAACTTAGGACTTACTTGGAACGAAACTGAGTCTCTAGCTGCTAAAGTGACTATGTCTGCACAAGAAACTGTTCTAGGACAGCTTTTCTCAAGTTGGGTCTTTATTTCATCAATAACTTCAAAACCTCTC